>NW_017547115.1:4764917-4857981 GCF_001854935.1 Bemisia tabaci
CCCGTATCTCCGAAACCGCTTTTCAACTCAAGCTGAAATTTTTACCTGAGACTTGGGGCATCATATGCAACAATTTGGCGCAAGTCCCGTTGGCAAAATCGAGGGCCTAAAAAGGGGCGAATTTCGACCCATTTTTAACAAGGCTCTTTCCAGCCGTGTGGTTAACTGACAACACCTTCAATTTCGCCCGATACCTAACCGTCACACCGACGTCAAAATATTTGTATCCGAAGTCGAAATGCTAACTAGACGTTGGATCAGTTGAAAATAGCCTCTGATTCCCTGGACTCTTCCCGCTGGATCGTCACGCTAAGGAGCTGTGTAACTAATCACCCTCTCAATTTTAGTGTTGACCAAAACGACCCTTCATCATTGCCTGATATTTCACTACCCCTCTCCCGGGGTAGAAGCTGAAAAAGAAATACATCACTTGTTCGATTTTATGCAATATTTTTCAACTTAACACGCGTCTTTCAGAAAATCTTACAAATTTCACTCAACTCCTCCATCCGCCTAGACTGTGCTCTACATCACTTTGATAGTTTCTTGCTTTTTAAAGAACGTCGTCAACCATTCTTGATAAACATATCATAATAAATCCCACAATGAGACGCTTGAGGTACTTTTAAATTATTCCAAAAGTATGTCTCGAATGCTCACAATATATGAATCAAAAAACAGAATCATTTTTTACAGTTACGCGCGGAATGTATTTTCGAAGCTATTTCGAAGTTAGGTTTTTGTGACGAATACCTAAATTGCGAGATTGCAGCACCA
Source organism: Bemisia tabaci (assembly GCF_001854935.1). Lineage (NCBI taxonomy): Eukaryota > Metazoa > Arthropoda > Insecta > Hemiptera > Aleyrodidae > Bemisia > Bemisia tabaci. Next base: position 4,765,695 of record NW_017547115.1, read on the forward strand.
TGTGACTTTTAGGAATTTTTTAAACAAATCTTGGTGTTCTACTTCCCATTTTAACAAAAAGTGCATGTTTCTTTTTCTCACTATGTACTCCTAAGTCATTTTTTTTTTTTTTTCGAAAATCAGACTTACCACGTTTTTGTTGAACTCGGTCAAAATTCGTCGTTCTCACGAAAGAACGTATTTCCATTCCAATGTTGCCAAATTTCCATCCGCGAATTGCATTTTTACCCGGAGAATTTCAGGAACTTCCAATTGAGAATTCCACTGATTTTTCCTCCGATCCCATGCAAGAATCTGAACAAATTCTGACGGAAATCGTGCAAGTATATTTGCGCTAAAAATCGGATTTTCCGAGTCAATTTTGCAACCTTGAAATGGAGTTACGTCCCTTCGTCCGAGGAAGGGCGAATGGAGCCGAGGAGCGGCAACAGCGATGGCATCTGTTTCAGCGGGATTCACCCCAGCCGTCGGCAGCTTTACTTGACGTCGTTTTTTAACTTTATCTGACAGATTACCGTTGTTTATCTTGTTTTTTTTTGTTTACACTTTTCGTACCTTTTTTACATGCTCTGCCTCCCGACGCGGCGGGCGGTGGGCGCCAGGCACCAGGTGTCGGGGCCCGGGGCCTCGTTTACACTCGATTTACGCGAGACTCACCGCGGGCGGGCGGCGGGTGTCTGTCCGGGTCCAGATTCGCCGATCCCACCACCGCACGTCGCCCCGGTCCAGAGTAGTGACATCCAATTTGCAACGCCTGGATCCCCGAAAAAAGGGCGTAGCGTCTGATCAAACAGGGCTTCACGTTTGGAGGCGAAAACAACACCACCTCCTTTTAACTAGATGCACTGGAAAAAAACACATTCACTGGTAAAAAAAAAACCTCTTGGTTCAAGAGTGCAGTTTCTTGTCGCCGGATTCAAGAGTCTGGACTCTTGTTTCAATGTAAAATCCGCTTGAATCAATGCAAAATCCGCTTGAAACAAGAGTTTAAGACTTTTAAATCCGGCGACAAGAAACTGCACTCTTAAATCAATGCACCGCGACATTGGTCCAAGAGGTTTTTTCTACCAGTGTTGGATCTAGAGTCCAGACTCTTAAAAACTTTGACAAGGAAAAATACTCTTGAGTCAATCAGATTTAATCTTAAATCTGATTGAATCAAGAGTCCTTTTTCTTGTCAATGTTTTCAAGAGTCTGGACTCTAGATCCAATGAGTTTGTTTTTCCAGTGAATTAGGAAGCAATGCGCATACTTATAACAGAAGGAGCCATTTAAAAATCCAAGGGATCCAAAGGATCTACACTAGAAACAATTATGGCAAATTTTACGAGAAGTATGGCAAATTCTATCATCAGTCCACTTGACTATTGACACATAGTGGTACTGTGAGGTAAGGATCAGTGGCGTGGCGTGCTTTGCGATATATCGATTGATCTGCCTTTTAAATCTGTGGAAAAGGATCGATAAATGTGGTGTTTGGTCCAGAGTAGTGACATCCAATTTGCAACGCCCGGATACCCGAAGAAAGGGACTTATAATAATAGATTCTTTACCACAGCCTCAAATGGGGAAATATCGATAATCGACCATTCACGCCTCGCCACTAGTAAGTATAACCAGACATCTGGCAGAATTTACCATACTTCAAGTAAATGCTGTGAAGGTCACAGCATTTTCCATCGTAGAGCATTTTGGAGATTGCCATACTTATATCACGGTACTTCAAACCATAATTTGCTTTTTTTCAGTGCATATGTGCAGTTAGTTTGCCTCTTAATCACGGTTCCGTTTGATTTATTGATTTTGACAACATTTTGCCATATGAAACTGCTCTTTTGGCTCATCCGTGAAAAACACCTCAATGAATTGGATTGCATTTTGCAAAAAGGAACCACTAGCATTGCAATGCTACTAAGATTGTGCAACTTCTTTTGTCTTTGAAAAAAAACCTGATTATCCATTGACAATTTCTATTTTACACGCTGAAAACTGTGAATCTAAGACAAAAATTACCATGATTCATGAAATTTTCATGATTTCAGTCATTTTATTGCAAAAGATGAAGTTGCACAACCTCAGCATCATTGCAATGCTAGTGGTTCCTTTTTGCAAAATGCAATCCAATTATTGTGCATTATTGTGTTAATGTGTTATGAATGCAGTATTGATATACTTTTCTGTGATATTTTTATTGTGATTTTAATCATGTTCGGTATTTTTCTTTCTCTCAGGCGGGCTCGGAGAACACGCAGTCGTCGCCCTCCCTGTGGAACCTGCGAGAGATCTCGCTGATCCACCAGAGGGTGTTGGTGATCGCGGAGATCGCGTGGGACGCCCGAAAAGGCGCCCCATCGACGACGCCCACCCCCGGTTCCGGCCCCGGCCCTGTCGTCTACTTGGTCACCTGGGAGATCGACGGCGGAGGCCTTAAGGGAAACCTCTTCACCAACTCCACCTGTGTTACCCTATCTCTCTGGCCGGACACCGTCTGTCACATCAAGGTAAGCATTACAAATCTTCCCTCGATTACAGGGTCATCCATAAGTATCGCACCATCCCTTCGGCTCTTCCTCTTTGTCATGATGGTCCCTGAAAAAGTTCGGGGATCCCGGCAGTCATACTCTTCGACCCAGAAGCACGCATCAAATTCTTTGTCTCTACCTCAGTTTGTTCAAAATTTACAGGGATGATGCCAGGTGCTGGTTGTTGGGTACTTTTCGATCATATTTGTCAGATGGTGCTGAAAAGTCCGAACTTCACATTTTATCGTGCGATCTGGCAATTTTGTTTTGGATCATCCCACTATACAGGGTGTTCTATCCCGCGCTGGGCATCATCCCTATAACTTCTAAACAAATTGAAATAAAACTTTGAAAAGTCAGGACAAATGAATTTTAAGAACCTTAAACATTTTAGAAGACCACCCTGAAAAAAGTCAGGACCTATCATCAGACCAATCTGAACGTTGACCTCCCACCATAACTTTTACATTTTAGGCAGGAAAGCATTCTGAATATATTCCCTCAGAAAAATATATTCTGGGGAATGTTTTCATGCTTTAAAATTCGGCTATTACTCCCCTTGAAATTTATTTTTCGTTTTGCTCGACTCCTCTGTGCATGGCGAGCATATGAGCCCGCGCGGCGCGGCGGCTGAAATAACAACGAGCATCCCTGTCCCCGTGCGGGGATGAGTTAAGGCGGAGCCGAAGCCGGGGACCAAAGATAAAAACATGGCGCCCATATTTCGTGGACCGCGCTTCGACACAATCGTCCCTTGTTTTATCCCTTTTTATAATTCCCCGCGAATTATGCGAATGCACCGAGCGCCGAGACGCCAAGAATTATTCTAGTCCCTGTTGTCGGCTTTTCACCGTTAAATCCTTCTCTCATCTTCTAAATTGCACTGAGAAAAAAAACTATGGTTATAATTACCATACTAATGGTGTTCAATATGCACTCCTAATTAGTACTGGCCATAACCAATAATAGTGATATTTTTACTAGAGTAATCGTAATTTTACAAGTGTGCGGTAGTAAAATTAATATTTAATGGTAAAAATATCTCTATTATTGGTTATGGCAACTACTAATTAAAAGTTCATATTGAACATCACTAGTATGGTAATTTTAGCCATACATTTTTCTCTTATTTGTCTCTCTTATTTTTTAAAAATAAGTTTTTAGGTTTCCACACGGCTAGTTAGTGCTACGATCCAGGATGCAAATAATTTAACACCCTTGTGAGCGGTGAAGCATCACGGAAAATTGAAGGCTTTCCAAGGTAATTACACACACGGTCAACAAAGCGTTTCACCATACGAGTATTTTAACGCCCGTGAGATATGAGTCGGCAACGGCGGGAGCGCGAAAGTAATTTCCCGGCTGCAAAACGAAGAACAAAACCCGAAATAAAAATGATAATGAAAGGGATGAAATAAGGGACGGGCGAACGCGAATGCACTGGTGTTGCTTTTGATTAAGTGGTAATTTGTTTCGCGGGGGGGAAAAAACAACACTCCGATAATGCCGCGAGCTCCGAGCTTTCTGTTTTGATAAAATGTTGTCGGAGTTGGTTGTTGGATGTTGGTCGTTTTTAATCGCGTTTTTTTCCCCACCAACGGTCCCCCTCCCCTCCGCCCCGTTTGCGGTTTGTGTCTCTGTTCCACCGCTGATTTCTGGTTTGTGTCCGTTCGTCGCTCGGAATGTAGGTCTGGAAAGTTTTACTCCCGGCGAATATGAAATTCGTCCCCGATGCGGGAGTTAGTTCCGGGAATCGCGTCAACTTTTCGGTGACGGATGCGTCGGTGAACTTTGATGGCTCGCTCTCCAGCTTGAATAACATTCGATAACAACAACAACATCGTTGGGAATGACGAGCTGATCTCCATCCAAAGCGTCCATCCGGCGAGGCGAGGCACACTTGCGAGCTCCCATGAAGTCTGCAACGCAAAAAGTCGAATTTTTCCATCCTGTCGCTCGGACGGTTTTTTATGGTTTCCCGAGTTCTACGTTTAAAAGCCCTGAAAACTCACGGAAAAGTCAAGGATATCTGGTTTTCGAAAATGTGTCAACTTCCGCACCAAAAACTTCAGTGTGCCATTTGATTACTCTGCGTGCTCAGGTGACGGAAATTGAACCGTGACACTCATTGATCCCGTTATAAATTCGTTTTCAGTGGCGTGGCGCACATTGCGATGTATCGATTGATCTGTCATTTAAACCTAAGGAAAAGGATCAATCAGAATGTTTACAACGAACACCCAAATAATCGATCTTTTACCATAGGTACAAGTGGGGAAATATCGATAATCGAGCATTCACGCCTCGCTACTGTTTTCAATTTCTTCGACAATAGTTAGGCTGATTTCAGTTAAATCTGTCTAATTAGACCTCATTTTGCAATTAGGAACTACTATATCTGGCTCATCCGTAAAAGCACTGATGTGCATAGGAAAACTAATGTTACATACGGAGTTTCTGAACCGGGCCAGGAATTGCGGTTCCTAATTAACAGTTTGTGTAATTACAAATGGTGCCCAGTTTGTAATCTGATCGCTGTTTATCGCGTTTTGCAACTAACACCCTAGTAATCGATATTTTACCATTCAAGTGGGGAAATATCGATAATCAATCATTTACCACTATACTGAGTTTTTGAGTTTGTTAACACCGTAGTCGTCGATCCGGAGATCTGTAAGCGCAGCATGAATAGATAGAAGGCGGAAGATATAAGGCGGTGCTGGAGTATGACTCGTCTGAAAGTGCGATCAATCGGGGTGAGTTAGAGCCGCAGCCCGTGGCCAACAAAAAGAGGAACGGTTGCAAACACTCGAGTACAAAGTCGCGACTACCGCGTCGTCGGTGCAAGGGTAAGATTGAAAAGTTCGCGACGGTAACAGATAGTTCTGGCGGTGGCCCAAAAATTTTCCCGCTCGCTTTCAATATTTTCCGCTATTAGTTCGCCCGTAATCAGAGTTCCAGCCCTCGTTGCCACATCAGTCTTTAGAATCACGCTTTTCCGCAAAAATTCGTCGCTTTCCTCAGGAAAGAACGTAACTTCATTTCAAAGTTGCCGAATTTCCCCTCGCATATTGTATTTTTACCAGGAGAATCTTGGGCCTTTGTTACCAATTAGGGTAACAATCAAATTTACTAAGTAATATGATGAAATAAATATTAACCTTTTTATGAGTATTATGATCGGATATACATAGTAGGACATACAGGATAACAGGAAGGATTAAATTCTCTCATATATAACAAGTTACTATGGTTACATCAATTGTCACCACTGACTTAAAATGTTACTGATTTTTCTTCTGATCTCGTGCATGATCACACACATTTTCCACAAATATTGAACGGGTACAATCTTGAAAAAAATTAAATTATTTTTAATGTTAAATTAACAGTAATTTTTCATGCGCAAATTTTGAAGCAGAGAGCTTGGTTTCTGATGAAACTTCAAAATCATGAGTTGAAAAACGCTGACTCCACGAGATTAAATATTAGAGCCTAACACAAAGCGGAGCGGCGACGCACTGGCGCCTACAAACCTAACAGGGATACTTCACGCATTGCGCAATGCGTGAAGTATCCCTGTTAGGTTTGTAGGCGCCAATGCGCGTTTCGCGCTCTCTGCCCGCCCGCCGCGCCGCAGCGTGCCACGGCGTCTAAAGCAACTATTTCACACCAGACTAGGTATTGCTCAGTATCATAAGAAATTGAAGACGCTCCAACATATTAAGAATGACAGGCATCCTTCAAAAGTACGGAGCTTTCCTCGCAAAATAAATCAAGATACTACGGCACATAAAGAGAGCGGTTGTCCAAAAACTAACTAAGTCCTAGTATCCGTATTTAGTAACGTTTAGCATAAACTTCATCGTCTGGCTGTTGCTTAATCGCCATCGGCTATAAAAGGCTATAAGAAATTGTACAGCCGGCTACAGAAGCTATTGGAAATCTTACAGCCGGCTCTAGTATTTTGGAACACACATTCTACTGCCAATCTTTACCAGGACACGGAAAAAGAATGGATTGCTGATTCATCAACTGTTATAAAAAAGTGACAAGCATGTTTCAAATGTCTATTTTACAATAGTGGGAAGCTAATTGAACCAAGGACACACTTAAATTTGCATTATTTTATTGTAAAATTTACATTGAAACATGTCTGTCACTTTTTGAACTGCAAAATTGTGGAATCAGCAATTTCTTTTTTTCCGTGTATTGGTCCATTGTTTCAGCTATGACTGGAAAAAACAGTCGCTTGGATCTAGAGTCCAGACTCTTAAAAACATTGACAAGAAAAAATACTCTTGATTCAATCAGACTTTTTGCTCGAATCAAAAGGGAATCCGCCTAAATCAAGAAGCTTGGCTCTTTAATTCAAGAAAAAGCCGATTGAATCAAGATTATTTTTTCTTGTCAATGTTTTTAAGAGTCTGGACTCTAGATCCAAGCGACTTTTTTTCCAGTGTAATTATTTTTTGAACTTGGCAAGTGAGTGGACCAGGTCCGCTGGTGTCGTCTGGTGGGTTAGTGTACAGACTGCGGGTACTTATTAGTGGCGGAGATTCCGGACGGGGAGCAGCGGAACCCCGGTTCCCGGTTCCATTCATAAAACATCCGCGTCGGGGAAGCAACTTTTAACTTTGGCGCACAACACCGCCGCCGCAGCCACCCGCTGCACCGTGGCTGTGCGGGAGAACTTCTCGCGCCAACTTCTCACTTCGGCACCCAAGCTCGTTGCCGAACCCCGCCGAATCCCGGGAAGAATTTTTAAAAGGGTCAAGTCAAGCCTTTTGGGGCTGTACTCATAGTCGTCCCCTGAACGGTTTCCTTTCTTGAGAAGCCCCTTTTGGTTTACACGTGTGGTCGAGGTTATGGCGTGGCATGCTTTGCGATAAGTCGATTGATCTGATATTTAAACCTATGGGCATCTATGGCGAAGGATCGATAAACGGGATGTTCGCAACGAACACCCTAAGAATCGATCTTTTATCATAGTTTCAAGTTGGGAAATATCGATAATCGACCAATCACGCCTCGCCACTGCAAGAGGGAGTTTTAAAGAGATCCTGAACACAGTATTTTACGAAGAATTTCTTGACGAGTGAATACAGCATAACCTTTGAAATAGACCTTTGCATGGAACTTACCTCCGAAAAAACTTAAAAGTACCAAAAAAATGTTTGCCGGTTTCGGAAATCTTAGACTGACTTGCGCCTATGGTGAAATTTGTTAAAATCATAGACTTTTTTCCTGCTTTTGATTTTAATGTTTTGCAGTGGTAACTCATTTTAATCCCTTGCGAGGGATTCGTAAGAGTCTTGCGAGCAGGAAGTTGAAATACTTCAATTTCAATTCTAAGATTACTCGTGCGTACTTATTTCTCTCCTGAGTTGACTTAAGACATTTTCATATGTTCAACGTGTTCCACACGAAATCCTCAAGAGCCAACTTTTAATGCTTCTTATACTTTTTAGTTTCAGTGGTAAACTGCAGTTAAACTAGTCACCTCTGGGTCTTGTAGAGGAATCCTTCATGGAACAATTTTGAAAGATAGTTCGATTTTGTAAAATCATTCCTTCAATCGAGAAGACAGTGCAAATGAGTAAAGTTTTCAAATAGTCGGTTATATCATCGAAAACAATCCATAGGCATTTTTCACACCATGGTATCAAGAGATAGATATTCAATCGAAATTAAATTCGCTTTTCCGTCGCGTCGGCAACAGCGCGGGCAGACTCGCAAGAATTAATTAGGCGCACGGCGAATTGTCGTCAACAACTTCGGTACTTCCTTTCCGTTTCCGCTCCATTTTTTCCCGCTCCCCCCCCCCCCCCCCCCCCCCCNGGGGGGGGGGGGGGCGAAGGGGGGCTTTTGGCGGGTACCCCCGGCGCGGCAACTTGGGGAGCAGCTAACCTAATTATCCGGAGCTCCTAACTTTTTAATGGCCGAATTACGGAGTGCACCGAGGCACGGGGGATATCCTCGATGCACCTATTTATAACGTCCGTAATTCGCTGATGCGCTTAATGGGCCCGTCACACGGAGGACACCCCCCCCCCTTCCGTCACAAGTTGCAACGCGCTCGCGCCTTTCGCGCTACTGCAGTTCTGCGCCCACGTAGGTGTCACGTAGTGGATCCGTTCAGACCACTCGATCGATGTCGAAAGTGAACGTGTCTGAAAAATAAGAAAATTCAGGTTTTAAACATTATTTTATTTATCTGTGTATTTTTCGTTTCGCAGAGAACCCCTCTTGTCGTCAATGTGAAGGTAACGCACTCCGAAAATCGCACGAGCGAGGGGAAAAATATGGCAACTTTTACCAGAAGTGTGGTAAATTCTATCATGAGATGGAGGAATGGTGCTAGGTCCACGCCTTTTCGCGGGGAAAACAAAGCCAAGAAGTTTTGTGCTGGTACTCATTGGAGCTCAAAAATTTAATTTTGACTCTAATTATGATTTTTGGCACTTCTTGGCTTTGTTTTCCCCACGAAATGGTGTGGACCCAGCACCGTTTCTCCACCTTGTTACATACAGTTCGGGCCACTTCTTAATATTTTCTTTTCTAACGCAATTTTTCGCCGTGCATGCGCGATAATTCATCGTCTCCCGGACGAAAGAACGTAACTTCATTCCAAGGTTGCCAAATTGACTAAAATAATTAACTTATTTCACAAAAACGTACTTATGAAATTTTGATCAAAAATGTATCCGATTTTTGCCTGGAATCTGAGGGAAAATCAGTGAGATTTTCTGTTAGAAATACACAGGATTCTCTCATTAAATATTCAATTTGCGAAGAGGAATTTGGCAACATTGAAATGGAGGTACGTTCTTTCGTGAAGAAAACGACGAATTCCGGCGAATCGGGGACGAATCGGCAACGCGGAGGGTACAGCGTTAGGGGCGGCTGTGCGCGCGTTTAGTGGTAATGGTATGCATAATGCATAGCCGAAGAAACAGGCGCTCGTCAAAGTTGCGAGCAAGAGCAACTCTCGGAAGGAAAAAAGGAACACTTGCATGAGTTGCACGGCTCTCCGTTGCATCGCGTCGCCATGTCGTTAATGCGGTCCTCGCTCCCGTCCTACGCAAGAGCCACGTATGTCCGCCGGGTTCCCGTTGGAGATACGCGGGTCTCGCCCAAAGAGCAGCGTAGTGCCTGCGGCTCCGTCTGCAACGTTTCTATCGTGCACCGGACTCCGGAAGTGCTCAGTCAAAATCTCCTCGTTTATTTCTTTGCTATCAGCGCGGCCGGAGTCGTGAGAGGCAAAATTTTCCGGAAAATCAAAGTTGTCAGGTCAGTACTGCTGTGCTAAGAAAGAACGCCGTATGAACATTCGAGCGTTGCCAAATTTCCTTTGTTAAAATGTTTCTTTTTGAGGATAATTACGAATATTTTTCCTTTAAATTTGCAGAATATTTAGGTGAAATTGCGAACAAAATTATCTTAAAAATTGGGAGGAAAATTTTCATAAGTTTACGAGGAAATTTGCGTTTTATCTAAGGAAATTCGGCAACGCCTGAAGGTTCATACGGCGTTTTTCCTGAGCGTGGCAGAGTAGTAGGAATGTTCCTTCCTACATACACTGGATTATATTTTGCAATGAGGAACCACTATTTCTGGCACATTTTAGAAACGAACTATATGCCATCGGTTTCGCCATGCAGATAGGTGTGGACTTCGGGACAGTCTACACAGACACTTTGTGAATAGCGTTTCATTAATTATGTTATGCATTGAGAAAATGTGAGAGTCATGGTCCGCGAGATTGTACTCAAAACTTGAGCCTAGTGCTGATTTTTCGAAAAATGTTCAAAAATGTTTGTTAAAATGTAAAAATCACTATTTTTTCGCAAATAGGATGGGATTGAGCGAAGAATTACGTGAATTTTGGAGGATTGAGGAGTCGAGCACATCATTTATGAAGTAATGATATTTTTTATTTTCCAAGTGCTTCATTGACGAAATCCATAAAAATCAAGACAGTGAAGCAAGTAATCTATAGATGAATAAACCGTCACACTTTTGGCTTAAAATTTACCGCCAAAGCTAACACACTGGAATACGTAGTAGGTACTGTGTATTGTTCGAAAATACGAGAGGAGGAATACTCTAGTTTTTAGACTTCCAAGACAACCACCGAACGCAAAAGATGGGCCTCTCGTAAGCACTCGCTTCTCGACGACGATAGCGAAGACCATTCTACATAACAGTAGTTTGCATGAAAAGAAGATCCCTGGAGCCCCCCCTCCCCCCTCACACATTGCCCGCGCATTCGTGGTTCCCGACTAAACGCCCCTCGCATTCTATTATTTGCTCAAACACCCACCTTTGAAGTCGAGAGTGAGCGAGGCGNGGGGGGGGGGGGGGGGGGGGGGGGGAGTCGCGAAGTTGAGGACCCTCGGTTTGTTAAACTCAGTGACCCAGTAATTAAAGGAGTTAGCGATGCGCCCATCGCTCTGCGCCTATCGGCTACTTTTTTCCCGGCCGACTACCAGTAATTAACGATAGATTTATTGCCGTCGCCTCTTTTTCTTTCTTCGGGAGCCCCCCCCTCCCCCCCACGCCCGCCTTCGCGCCCCTCCGTTGTCGAGTTTTTCTTATTTCCGCGTGGTCACGGCGGTGCATCGCCTATTTTGAAAATTTTGGAGAGTGAAATTTTCTCCGGAAAATTACTCGATTTTTGGCCCACACGGAGAAAAAAACTTCGTGCGTGGGACTCGAAGTTGAGCTGTCATATGGATCTCTGAAGCTTTCGGATTACGTATCTAAAAACTTGAGATCGAGCTGCCGAAATTCGGGTCACACATCTGAAGTACTCCGGTACATACCGATGTGCCTCGATGTCTGACCCGAACTTCGGCAGCTCGATCTCAAGTTTTCGGATGCGTGATCAGAAAACTTCAGAGATCCACATGACCTCAACTTCGGGTCCCATGCACGAAGTTTTGTTCTCCGCGCAGGTCTCTGAGGATGGCGAGTGCTTAAATACCCAAGGAAAATCGGGAAAAGTTGGGGAATTATCGCCCAGACCTGAAACATCGTGGAAAAGTCGGGAAGTTCGGCTGTGGAGCCCTGTACTTTTTTCTCGCAGTCAAAGTATTCAATTTTAAGAGACTTCGCCCTTGAAATTTCTTGTGAAATGAATTATTTGAAAAATTCTGCCGCTCCATCCCCCCCCCCCAAAAAACACAAAAAGAAACAGAAAAGCCAGGGAAATTCGTATCCAAAATCCCTTAAAAGTCAGGAAATTTTTAAATCAAGGGAAGATTGTAACCCGGACTGCGTCTTTTGGGAATAGCTCATCAGAGTTGGTGACGCCTTGAAAGTTCCGTGAATGTTTTGAACTTCTCTCAAGTTTTAAAGTCGGTAAATATTTTTAAAATGCGAGAATATACTTGAAAATCTTGGAGTTCTACATCATTTAGCTATCGCGTTCGCGACCGTTCGAAAGGTCGATATTTTTTTCCTTTATCACTACCACTTCTAATTCTAACATCAGTCTTGCAACTGCAAAGTAATTGCTGGAATGACTCTTGTTCAGATCCGTCTGGGAGTTAATTTTAAAAGTGCAGCTTCCCACATGCGATTTGACAACAAGAGGAATCGCTCCAAGCATACTTAAGTCCGCACCTTTGGAACGCCCAAATTATTAATAGATAAATCATAGCTCTCGGATTGGAAATCCACAACTTTTATCTTGAACGCCTCTCGTTCTGAAGCACCAGAGCGTAATTTTCTACTGATCCTTAGTCTCTCTAATATCAGATTCTTGCGCTTAGAGATATCAGTTGACTTATGACTTTCTATAATTTTTGGCCATTTAATGTACTCCTTCCTGGGTCTGGGTCTGCTCTGTCCACTTTGAAGACCCAAGAATTTCATCGGATCCTGTAAAAATTGTGAATTTTTGAGCCTTTATCAACGACAACATGGGAACCTAGCTTGCAGACGAGAGCAGTTACGAGAATAGTCGCCGCGACAGATCGCACCATCGCGCACGTTCGGGGGGAGGGGGGGGGCGGAAAAGAGAAAAAAAGTCGGGGAAATTTTTATATTTATCCGAAGAGGATCGAATAAATCAGCGCGTTTATTATTGGCTTTATTACGGTCGTAACTTATGGGGGCACACATGAAAATATACAAAGAGCTGAGAGAAGCGTCTCCATAATTCATAAAACTGCGTAAAGCACACAGCGCATCCATTCGGCCTCTTCAGCGACCGGACGCAGCTCTTCGCCCACTGTTGCCGCCGGTTTCACCGCGACCCCCCCCCCCCCCCCCNGAGGGAAAGAGATACGGAAATTAATTTGAAAATGTTCGAAAATCACAGGTATGATATACGAGAGTCCTGTGGGCATTGCCACACGATGAGAAAACAAACTGTGTAAAACAAATTGAATCTACTGGCGCGACGCGGTGTTGAAACCACCGCATCGTGTTACGCGAGGTCTCGTCCGGTTGTCCCGAAATGAGCGTGCGCGAGCGTTGCCACTACAAAATACGTAGAAAATTATAAAATTATTGAACAAATAATTGAGCTACAAGCCAAAAATACAGCTCAATTATTTTTTCAATAATTTTATCCTGTCCTATGAAAGCCAGCCACATTGGAATTAAAATGTATATACGTTGAAAGTTACCTGGTAATTATCTTCAAATTTCTTTTCGGTGCGTAGAACAATCAAAGGTCTTTAAGGGTAAATAATGACTTACTCCACGCTGAATTCCGAAACTTCAGACTAGACCTCCGTCTTACTCCCCTTTTGTACGCAGGGAATTCCTTATTTTAATTTGAAATGATTTCTGGAGTTTGAGACTTAAGGAACATTATGTATCATGTAAATTATGTAAAAATATTAATAGTAAAATTCCCTTTATATCATTGTTTTATCTTTTAAGCTAGAAAATAACTCATTTTTATTATTTACAATAATATACCTGAATGAAAGATATTGAACTCTTTTGATGAACTTTGATCAGGTCAGGCATTGCTAAAATTTGGCTGATGTGACTCTATATGACTGACTCTGTGACCGCTATATGACTCTACACTTGCCTACCTCAAATTTGAAGGCGGAACAGTTACGTGCGTAACCTCGATCAAAATTCTCAACCTGTGCCCTATGCACCAGCGAGAGGGAGCGGATGACGACTGACTGCAACATGCAGTCACCTCTGACAATCAAGCAATAAAACGAACCGGGACTCTTGCTACAACTTCAGCGATATCTTTCGAAAATCGAGAGAGAACATCAAATCGCGGTTTGCCATAACGCGGAACCCTCCCTCCCCCCTTTTTCCCCCTCCTGCGGGTGAATTTATGAACCGATGAACTGCAAGCCATTCAACCGCTTGATGAATGAGACAACCCCCCCCCCNCCGACGCCCGTGGAAGAGTTGGTTTGTTTGTTTTAGATCTTTTTCGTTTTCTTTTCGCCGACGTTTACGATCCGCCCCTCGCATATTTTCATAATTGTCTTCCCCCTTTTTTTTCATTGCCGGTGATTTTTTTTTCGCTGGCAGACGTCATTTTTACTCGTCGTCGGCTACCTGAGTATTGCGAAGGTTTGGGATGGTTCGACTAACTGAATTTCAGCTCTCGTCAAAATCTCGCCTATGTCGAAGTTAGTTACCGATCTCTTTTTGTCGAAAATGCAAGCTGATACATTTTCATGTGGTTCAGCTTTATTCTGCGCGGTACATACAACGCAATGCAAACACAGCGTATCCACAGGAGATATCCATTTGACTTACTCCGTTCTCGCTTAGCAGCGCCTCTACTGTTGAGTCGATATCAAATGACCTTGATCGATAAACAGCATTGCTGAGATAGGGATTTATCGATCGAGGTCATTCGATAACGACTCGACAATCGACCTACAGGGGCAGCCTTCATTACCGGTTAGAGCCTCTTCGTTGTCATTACGGACGCGTGCCGCTTCTGTCTCTGCGTCGTGAAGCAAGTCCCCCCCTTCCCGGACACAAACCAGGGAGGTGGGGGGCGAACGAAAGCTGCTCCAGCCTCCCCGATTCGGTGGCGACTTTTATTCGTGGCGTTATATACGGGGTTCTTAACCCCTCCCGCCCACCGCCCCCTGGCCAGTCTACTCCAGAAGCCCGCTCTGGACCGATAAATCCTCGAATTATAAGCCCAAGCTTGTCACAGCGGCCCTTGCCCCTGGCCTACCTCTAATCGGAGAGTGAGCATAGCTTTGCCGTGCTGAAGAAAAACGCCGTATGAACCTTCAGGCGTTGCCAAATTTCCTTTGGTAAATCACGAACTTTGGGGGTAATTTGTAAATATTTTTCCTCCAATTTTTCAGATACTTCTGTTCGCAATTTAAAATAAAATTCCTGAAAATTTCAAGGAAAAATATTCATAGCTTTCCTTCAAAATAAATATTTTATCGGACGAAATTTGGCAACTCTCGAATGTTCATACGGCGTTCTTCCTTAGCACGGCAGAGCTGGAGTACCTATGTGGAGAGAGTATTGCCGTGTTTTTGCCGCTCTCTGCGGGCTGATAATTGAAACTGATAGACAGAGCGATAAACAAAGAAATCAAATGGAATATGGAACGCTCTTATTGGTTGAAACTGGTGGTTGTTGTAGACTAAGGGGGAAAATAATGGACCAGCTTTATACACCGAAAAATAAAGTCACGGGCTATACAGACGTACCGTCCGTTCCGGGCTTGGAGGCCGAAACTACCGGGTGCTAGAGCCGCAGCTTTGACTGCTCCGGATGCTACGCCCGAAACTTTCGGCGTCTGAGCCCGGAACACGGACGGTATGTCTATAAAATCCGTAAGTACGGCCTCCACGGCCGGGAATTTTTTTTTCAGTGCATGGTCCCTCGTGGGTTGCCGTTAGTTAGTCTATTGCTTACCTTCTTTGAACATTGCAACTATAATAACTGCTTCCATCAATAACATCACATCTTTGAGAGGAACATATAAGGAATCAAGGAATTCAGGGAGTTACGTTTGCGGTGGAAGAACATCACGGACGGATTTTCGGTTCCGATAGGATCTCAGAACCCCTTCAATCTGTAGTTTAGGCAAAATCCAACCACATTCTTTCTACCCCTCCTGGGTGCGATCAACGGGCTTCCGTTATTGAAGCGTCGTTAAAATATTAAAAAAGAGGAAACTCAACATGGTTTTTGCAATGATTATTCCATCTTGAATTCTAATTCCTTATTTTTTCTCTTTTTAATAAAAATAAATATTTAAAAAAATATTGATCTTAACTGGTTTTTGAGCCATGATTATAGCACATGCCTTTATGCGCCTCGAGTCTCATCTCAGCATGCACTTACTACTCTCCTCGCTATCACGGTAGAGAGACATACGTCACAAATGCATAACGAGAGAAAGGGGTGCCACAAATCCGAAATAGGTATAGCGTTACGTATTTTATGATCGGCCTACAGGTGCTTTTATGGCTGAGCCAGAAATAGTGGCTCCGTACTGCAAAATGTAATAATATAGCTCCTTTGAATTCAATTAATTTGTACTCATGGTTCCCTTTCGCATGGATGAGTTCGATTCCAGGACGTCCCCTCGCGTTTTCCGTGGAAGTGCCTAAGGAACCCGGAGCGACAACAGCGCTCTCGGCGACCGATTCTGGAAACAACGGAAGCGCGAGCGACAATCCTCCTAATCTGCGAGGCACGTGAGAAAAGGAGCCGGCTCCTTCCCGCATTTCCCGCGGTTGTCGGAACCGGCGAAAACGGCCCCAACACCCGGACACCCCCCCCCCCCCCCCCCCGTCCCAGCGACGCGACGGTGGGCGGCGACGGCGAGCCCTCATCCAGTTACTCGGGAAAACAAAGGGATAACCGCAGTCTTGGCAGGGGAGATCGAGGGGGGCGCAGAAAATGGGTCCGCCGTAAATAAGACGAGATTACGCGCTCCTTTGTTTATGTATTATCCGGCGGAGGAATTTATTTCGTAATTACGCGCGAATGCGTTCTCGTCCGTTCCGCGTCTCGACGCCGACAGGGTGATGGGGGGGGGGGGNGGGGGGGGGGGTGCTCCGGCGGAAACGCACCTGGCGGACTGGGCGGTCGCTTCCGGTCGGGGGCCCGGCCACTGGACGCGCTGGAGGGCCCGCGGACCCTCCCACCGCGGTCGGGGGCCCGCTCCACTTCTCACACCAGGCCGCGGCACGGTGGGCCCGCCGCGAGCCGTCGGCGAACTTTTTTTCATGTGGGCCCCCCCCCCCCCCCCCCNCCCCCCCCCACTAAGCACACTATATTTGGATTGCATTTTGCAGTAAGGAATCACTATTTCTGGCTCATTTTAGAAACAACATATATGCCTTGGCGTTCCTTAAGCAGAAAAGTGATTTTATGGAAAAGCTAGAGATAGTGGCTCCTTATTGCAAAATTTAATTCATCAAAGTTGACTTGATTCTTACTAGTCTAGGAGACTTTAAGTCTCTTCACTTACCAATATAAGGCAAAATTCACAGCCTCGACGGACGATGAAAATTCTCATCCAAATGAGAGGAAGTACGTCATGAGTCATCAGTCTTAAAATTGTTACTTCGCATTCAGTCCGAGAGAAAATTTAGCAGAAATATTCCATCCGGCATAAAATGATGAATGGTGGCACACTATTTTGATCAAAATTGCAACTATTTCTCTCATTTAATGGGAATCCATTGGCCCGAGAAGAACAATCGAGTGACTTGAACTAGAATACGGAGTAAAGTTCTCGCCATTGATCCGCGAAAATTTGTGAGATGGATAAAGGATTCGCTTTTTAATAAGCAGGTCGATGGGACTATCAACAATATTCCAAATGTTTAATAACTCAAAAATGTCCAGATCCAAACCATCGCTACATCATGAGCAATGAGCATGCCGGGAAATAGTTTCACGTCAACAGTGCAAGGGACCGTATCAAGTTCACTGTGCGTAAACGCAGTTCCCGTTGGCTGGCTCCCGTAAATATAATCAAAATGGCGGCCGTGCGATTATGCCACTCTTGGGGCCCTCCCTCTGATTATCAGCTAATATATCTGTACCCACGCCCGGTACTAATTGTTCGTGAAATTCCTCTCCGAGAAGATTGTCTGTCGGCTCCGCCTTGTTTTAGGCAACCCGCAGTGAGCAACCGAAGCTCAGAGAACGGGGAGCTCGATGCGCTGTCGAGAGAAACGAACGAATCCCCGTTCGTTTCAATCGCTGAGGAACAATGATGACGGGAGAGACAATGATCTGTCGTCTAGCCTCCATTTGAGTCGCAAAAAAAATGCACGAGGCTTTGTTTGTCCATCAAAAAGCTTGATGATTTGGACCGAGTTTATAACAGGAACGCACCAAGTTACATCAGGTTTGAATTGCGAGAAAAAGCGGTTTAAAATTGTACTCCCCCGTTTGACTTGATATTAAGGGCATTGTTTCACGAATATTTTCACGTTTAAATTTTTTTTTCTCGAATTTGAATGTTTTAGAGGGCAATCGGATTTTTGCTTGAATTGAAAGGAACTCCGGTTAAATTAAGAGGCTTGGCTCTCGATGGAAGCAAAACTACGATTTAATTATAAGCATTTTTTCTTGTCGATTTGCTTAAGAATCTGGACTCCAGATCCAGGATACTTTATTTCCAGTTGAGTGTATTCAACTCGTTTAAGTCTTGACCACTCCAGACTCATTTTCTTTTTCACCTTTTTGACACTTATGGATTGTGTTCGATAGTGGTTTGATGTATCGTTAGGTTCCAAACAATAGAACATAACCCCCAAAAAAAATTTTAGGATTAAAGTTAGAAACGCTGAAAACGAGAAAATTCGTATCAGTGACACTTTCCATTGCCACATGGAATTCATAAGAATAAAAAAATCTTTCACTAAAAACACGTTCTCACAGATCACTCGATTGACTTTTGAGGTTGCGTCTACATGTTGAATCGATCAATATTGATACAATCCCACCTGTTCGATGTTTCGAATACGATCCATTGCAATCTTTAGTCCATTTAATAATTTAGGGGGATCGTACATAGCCGCTGTTGAAGTTATACGGAAGCTCAGCGTGAGGATGGGGTGATAAAGTGTAAGCCAGTAGAATAATTCGAGCTTCGTCAATAATCTCAACAGACCGAGGGAACAGGGAAGATTTGGAGGATGGCGGCCAAGTTGCCGAGTTCCGGGGTGTAATTTGACTTGGTCTCGACAAGGAACGTAGCCTGAGAACCGAGGCTTTCTCATCAGCGCAACAACGGGAGTCAGTGGCGTGGCGTGAATTGCGATATATTGATTGTTATGCCCTTTAAACCTATGAAAAAAGATCGATTATCAGGGTGTTCGCAGCGAACGCCTTAGTAATCGATTCTTTACCATAGCTTCAAATGGCGAGATATCGATAATCGATTATTCACGCCACGCCACTGAACGGGAGCCGCGTTGGATTGAGTGCTAGTTGGATTTGAAGGCTTATCGAATCACAAATTGTTTGCTTTCCGAATGATTGATTGACTTTTGGCGCCTTGTTTACCCAGCTCAGTGCTTTCTCCAGGGATAATCGCTTTTATGAGCCGAGCTGAACAGTGACGCTCTTTTACAAATGCCCCGGCCAGCGATCCTTCAAGATAGTCCTCATAAATCCGTGAGGATTCATAACTTTACGAGCACTTTCAAATCGACACCCTGATTCGGCACAGGAAAGTCGAAAAACCAAGCGGGGACGCTACTTCAATATTAAATTTCCATCGCCTTGCTAAGGCGCAGGGATACAACTATTTGAACTCTCCGGAACGCGTGAGGTATCACGCTTCAATTGAAGGCGTTTTCGAATCCTCTGTATTTTCATGGCGAGATTTTCCAATTTTTTTTTTTCATTATATTGTCGATTTGAGTTCTTTTTAATATTTAGTTAAATTACTCCTGCTCCTTACTTTTTAATTGCGAATTACAACCCTGGCTTTAGCGCCCTTAAACTACGGCCTTAACGGTCGAAACTACAGTAGCGGCACAGGAAAACCGAAAAACCAAACCGGGACGCTACTTCAATATTAAACTTCCATTGCCTTGCTAAGGCGCAGGGATACAACTATTTGAACTCTCCGGAACGCGTGAGGTATCACGCTTCAATTGAAGGCGTTTTCGAATCTTCCGTATTTACATGACGAGATTTTCCAAATTTTTTTGCATTATATTGTAGATTTGAGTTCCTTTCATTATTTAGTTTAATTATTTCTGCCTTAACGATCGAAACTGCAGTAGCGGCACGATGTCCTCCCGCGATGTAGAGCAAAAACTGGGTACGGAGCAAAGATTCGAAAAGTGAATAATTTATAGCTTTAAGCTTTGTCCAGTAAATTAGTGAAGTGACGAAAGTAAAATATTGTGTACTTGGTCTGATTCCTTTCGAATCAAGGTTTATGAATCAGAATTCCGTATTTTGGTTTTAAAAACTGTGATGAACCGTGTAAAAAAGTCTCGAGCGTCCCCAAACTTATCCCGCCTCCGAGTAAACCGTTCGGGATACTTTGTCACCTCCCGGCCAAAGTATCGTGAACACCATTCGAAGTTTAAACATTTCCGCTGCCAATCTATTTTTTTAACGGAGATTTTGTCGGTTGAGTCAGTCTGAAAATTTCACTGAAATATATTGTCAGAACAATGAAAATTCAGCGAAATTTACGATCAGCTTCGTTGAAAAATTTCTCTGTAAAAAGAATAAAATGGCGGCGGAAATTTTTAAATCGTCGCATGGCGCTTGTGATACTTTGACGATATTTCAAAGGAATGGGTGCGGGCGGCAGGATCTTGGGACTCTGTGGAAGTTCCGCTGCCGACGCCGGCGCCGGCAATCGAACCTCGCACTGAAAAAAAAATTCTCGGCGTTTTTACCAAAGTCCGTTGGTACCTTTACCATGTCACTTTTTTTTACCAATTATTGGTAATTTTACCAAGACAGGCTGGTAAGCTTACCTTAAAACCTGTATTTTTACTGTTTTTTCCAGGTAAGAATACCACTTTTATTGGTAATCAATTCCCGGTAACTTTGCCATTTTATCTCGGTAATTCTCCCACAGTCGATAAAAAATATTAGCGTTTTTACCAAGGCCCATTAAATTTACCGAGAAAGTTCAATAATTTTACCGAGATTTCTCGGTAAAATTACCAATTCCATAAATGGTAATTTTACCAAGAAAAAACTGGGATCAAATAGAACCCTGAATTCTTGGTAATTTTACCCTTTTCTTAGTAAATACGCCGAGATTTTTTTTTCAGTGCGGGACGTCGGGGTTTCTGGAGGAGCGACGCGCGCGACGCCATTGAAAATGACTGCGCTCGCGGATATCGGCTTCGTGACGTCGCCACGAAATTCATAGAGACAGGCATCATTTCGCAATCAATTTGCGCAATTTTTCCACCGAATGTTCCCCGATCCCGAACCGAGACGTCGCATCGCGGAAAGAAAGTTTCGTCGTGCCGCGTTGCAAAATCTCCTAAAATGCATTTTTAATTATTATTGTATTTGAAGCGCTGGGTGCAGAAAGGCGACTTTTCTTGTTTGCGGTGTCTCCGGATCACCGTTAACGTTTCATCCACTATAATCAAAGCAAATGCATAGAATCCGATACAACTTTTACTGGTTTTTCTTTATGGTTCTACAATGCTGAAAACTGAAAATTTCAGCAAATTCACCCAATAGTTTCCTCTCTAAAATAAAAATTAGCAGTGGAGATTCTACAACACCGCAACCAAGAAATGCCCTTTCTGCACACAACGCCTCTGCTATATAAATTGTTTGTCGTGTGTAAGTATATAGAGACAAGGCCATGAAGATTATGCACTTACACCCCGCCCCCTTAATAAATTAGGGAGAGTAGTAATTTATGGACGGCTCTTGAAGGGATTTTAGCACAACTGACCCATTGCCTCCCTTCCAAAACCACTCGGACGATTTGGAACCCCCTGACTAGTCACGTAAAAATCCACGGCAGGAGATGAAGTAAAAAGACAAAACAAGAGAAAGGAGACGGGGAGAGAGCGGTGAAGAGAGGGAAATCATATTTGAGTTTTTCATCGGAGTCGACAAATTTTCCAGCCCAAGAGAGCTGGTGAATGAGCGTTCATAAGGCCGAGTGGCGGGGATCGGGGAAATGGTAAGGGTGGGGGAAGGGAGGGGGGTAATAGGGACTACTTATCATTCTGCTCCGATGACATATCTTGCCCTCGGACCCGAGCGGGGACAAGCAACACAATCAAGCGAGAATTCAAAAGTGGCAAATAGGGTCCTGCTCCGCTGTTGCCCCGTCTAGACTCCAATAAATGAAGACTCTGAAAAATTAACAGGAAATATGAGGGGCTTGGGGGACAAGGCGCATAAGTGCAGTTTTTGAGATATTATCGATCTTAAGTAAAACTAGTCTTAATGCATATTCTGTGAAAAATTCGCTCCCGAATTCCAATATTTAAGCATCAAGAAGTCAATGTGAACATTTTTTCCGCCTTAAAGATCCGTTTAATTTCGGAACTTCAAACACGTACTTCTCGAAATAGCAAAAACTGCACTTATGCACCTTGCCCTCCAAGCCCCTCAAATGATATCAAATGAAATAAAAAATATTCAAAGGACGTGAAACAAATGGGAATCGTAAAAATAGAACATAGCAGTTTTATTACATCTGCATCACAGTCGCAGAAAGGCACGAGTCGATGGTAGAGACCGGACATGAAACGCTTTAATACAACTGCAAATTTCGATGCTTATTTCTTCACATTTCCAATTTTACGAAATTTTACGGGAGAACTCACAAAACCACCTGACTGATGTTGCCATATATTGTGCGATGACGTCGATACTGAAATCTCGGGTGCAAGTTAAAAGAGTAAAGGACAAGGGTAGTAATAATTTAATTTCTGATAGCTTAAGGAGGCGAAGATTAAGCAACGAATAAATCTCATACTGTCAGTTAAATTTTAAAAAATAGAAAGACACAATATTAGCCATAATTCTAAAAAATGAAGGAAGTCATGATCAAAAAAGATAACAGTTGTTCAATCTTGAAAGTAACTTATTAAATAAACAATGCCGTGCTCTTTTCAGTTTTAAAACCTCGTATGGCCGCAAATGAAACATTAAAAACAAATGAATATCAGAGAGAGAAAAAAAAGAACACGTGTCACTTAACTGTTTGGATTGTTCTCTAAATTGCTTTTACTTCGAAGTTGTTTTTGTACCTTTTTTCTGTTTGATCAGATCAGAATTCCTAAAGTAACAAGGAATGTAATCAATTGGTTCATTTTTCAATACTAAGTACGCTAAAAAAAAGGTAAATAATGAAGCGTGAGTCTAATATCATAAAGAGGCAAACCTTCGTTGAAAAACTTATGTCATTGGATCACAAACTTATTACTGGAGTTCAGAATCAGGGTATTCGCCTTCAAAACGGTAGATAGGCCAATTAGCCTACCGCGAAGCACGAATAGTTGTATCCTCTCAATCCAGCGTTTTCCCGATCACCTGCCATCGCATCGCAGATTCGAGTCTCACCCGCCCATCCCCGGCAACCAGGCGAAAAGTTCCATGTTCCGTCGGCGAAAGCTCCAGTGAAAGCTCGCTCGGCAACGGCGGGACTTTCTCTCTTTGCGGGCTTTAACTCGATTTGTTATTTTACTCGCATGAAATTCGTTCACTTCACTTGTTCGCAACTTCCTCTCAATCAACGCCCCGTCCCCCGCCTCCGACCTTGTTTACCCGTCGCTTGTTGGTACATGACCCTTCACCCCCCTCCCCTCCCCTCGCCCCCGGCCGCGTCTGTCATTTCCCGGTGACGATATCTCTTCGTTCTCGGTCTTACTTGGCCCCGGAAGTTGTCTCCCGGCGTGGAAATCGGCCCTTTTTACGGGGGACCGGGTGGATGTTTTATACAGGGCGTCCGGAAGTAAAAGCGCCATGCTTTGGGAACAGTGATCTGAAATAAAATCCTTAGATTTCAATAAAAATCCCTAAATCCTCAAATTTGCTCCAATATCCCCAAAAAATCCCCTAGATTCTCTGGGAAATCTGGATCGCATCGTTCATCCTTTCATGGCGCGAATGACTCGCAAGACGCAAATTCTAGTAAATCCTGAGCGAAACCAGAGAGCATCACTTTAGCTGGACTTTTTCTTCTTCTCTGAATGTCACAGAGTAACCTGCAATTTTGGTAGATTTAACCAAAAATTTGGTTGACAATTAAGGTGATTCGATGGACGTCATATTTTGTGTTAGAACGACATGCGATGTATCGCATCGATTGGTTCCGTTCTTTTAGCTACTCGTTATTTTTCTCGAATTTTGAGATTGCAACTCTGTTCAGGAGACTAAAGAATTCACGTACCAATTTTGGCAAAGAAATTCAACGTAATATAGGCGTGGTTTTTTAGAGGAAAAATATAGCATTTGATACTGACATCGAAACTCCACTCGAATGCGATATTCTTTCTCTAAAAATCCACGCCTTTATTACGTTGAATTTTTTGTCAAAATTGGTAAGTGAATTCTTTAGTTTATCCTGGCAACAGAATTGCGATCTCAAAATTCGAGACAACTAATGAGTGGTTGAAAAAATGGAACCAATCGATGCGATGTATAGCATGTCGCTCTGACACAAAATATAGCGTCCATCGAATTACCCTAAATCCTTTTGGTTGATCGACCAAAAAAAGGTAACTCAAAGTAAGCATGAACGCGGAATTTTTTAACTTGGGGACACCCTGTAGATGGGACGTCTCTATGTCGCGTTCGCCGCGTGTGACCTTAATATGGGTGACATCGGGACAATGAGGGTTAGTGTTCATCGACACTCGTAAAATGGATGCTCTGAATATTCGAGGCGCCCGCAGGCCATTTATCATCCGAGACGCAAACGCCATGTTCCGTTCGATTGTCGCTCGTCGGCAGATCGCAAGTGTGGATTGTTCCAGAGCTTTAAATTTCGTCGGAAACTTTTCCTGTATCCGTGGAACGTGATACAGGAGGTTTTTAAAGTCTTTCGCCCAATTCACTCGTTTTGGAAAGCATGTTACCTTGAAAAAGGACGCTAATCATCCTCAGACGTTGTTTAAATTTATTTGTAAAGCCACGCTGTTAAAAAAAAAAAAAGCAGTTACTTGGAAAAGAAGTGAAGTTGATTCAACATTTTGGGTGTAAAAAAAGCGTGCGAGAACTTATAAAATGCCGAATTTCTTGATACGGCAGTTACGTTAGCAATGCCAATACGTAAAATTAACTGCTTTGGCGGGTAGTTGAGCATTTTTTAAGTTCTCGCACACTTGTCTTACATCCAGAATGTTAAATCAACACAGAAAAAAATTGATGGTGCTGACGACAGAACCTTCTGTTCACAGGGCTCCTGCAGTTTTTTTGTTACACTTGCCGAATTTTCTGTTGTGAGAACAGAACTTCGGTCGTGGGAACAGAGTACTCTGTCCTAATAACGGAAGCTTCTGTGACTGTTACAAAAGAAGTGCAGGAGCCCCGTGAACAGAAGTATTTTTTTCAGTTAACTTGACTTTTTTTTGTGCTTTTTCTTTCCGTTTGTGAAAAGCTGTGCTTCTCTATTGCATTGATTGAAACTAACGTGCGTGTATTTCTGTTCCAGGTGGAGGTCTACGACTCGAAGCAGCGGAGCCGACCCGACCAGAGCGAGGAACTAGTCCTGGATACTCACCGCGTGAGCCGAGCGGAGTCGGAAGAGGCTCCATCGGCGGCGCCCTCCTCGGCGCCCCTTTCGCAGGCGGCGCCGCCGACGGGCGCCCCCGGGCGGAACCGTTCGATCCAGATCTGGGCGGTGGAGTCGGAGCTGGGCGAGCGGCGCGTGGAGCGGCTCGGCGCCGAGCGAGACTCGCTCCTCGAGCTCGTCCTCGGGGCGACCCTCGCTGTTATTCTCTTCTTGGGCATCGTCGCTTCCCTCGCCCTCAGCCACCGTCGCCGTGCCCACCTGGCTGCCAAGGGCGCCCCTTTCGATGCCGCCCCCGCCCCCGAGGTAGCTAGCCTCGTCCACCAGGTCCGCGAGCTTCCGAGCAGGGATCAACTTAAACGCCCACCGCCTGGTGACGTAGCGCCAAGTTTTAACCAAGGTAAGTGTCTCTTTGTTTTCCTCTCACCGTGATTCTAAACTTAATAGACTTCATGCCGACCACAGTTGGACTAAGTTTGGTAATATGGAACTAATATTATAGGTTGACCGGCGTGTGTTCACCTCACGTTCCCGTGTAGACACATGCTTCTTCTTCCTCCTCCTATTCTTTTTATTCTTTCTCCTCCTCTTCGCTTTTCATTCTCTCTCTTCTTCTTCTTCTTGTTATCATTATTATTATACGTGCTCTTCTTCTTTTCCATTATTTTTATTTTTCGTCTTCCTCCTGTTTTCCTTCTTTCTCCTCCTCTTCTTCTTCTCATTTATCTTCTTCTTCCTACTCCTCGTCTGCTTCTTTGTCCTCTTCATCTTCCCATTTCCATTCTTCTCTCTCTTCCTCCTCCTCTTTTTCCTCTTCTTCCCATTCGTCTCCTTCTTCCTACTCCTCATCTGCTCTTCAGTCTTCTTCATTTTCTTTATCTTCATATTATTATTTCCATTCTTCTCCATCTTCCTCCTCTTCTTCTTATTTTACATCTCATTCTTGGTCCTTGAAACATAAATGAAGAATTGAAGGCACTATGTCATTTTAGATCCTCGGAGTAAAGCCTACCGTTGACGCCGCGCCAAGCGGTAAGTACTGGACAGTCAAAACGCCTTCACTCCTGCGCGTATGCAACACGGACATCCATGGAGCCCGAATAGTTGCATCCAGGAGTTAAATCGAAATTCGTATAAAATTCGTCGCATTAGCCACTGTCTGAGGACGGGTTGCTTGTGAAAAATATATGTCAGTCACGAAAACAGATTTGAAAAAGCATGATAATGGCAGATAATTTATCACAAGATTTAATTTTTTTAATTCAGAGAGTGTGCGCGAATGCAGAAGCTAATTTTTTTGACGTTCTGATTCTAGGTCCAGTACCGGTGACTAAATTCCTCAACAGTTATTCTTCTTGGATGACGCCAACCTTGCCCATTGGCCAATCAGACCTGAGCTTTTCCGGATCTGGCCAATCACAAGCGTCGCCAGTCGCCACTCATCTAGTCAATGCTCCGCTAGGAACCAAACTCACCTCAGCCAACTCTAGTGTAAATTTCTACAATCCTAATCAAACCGAATCGGTCTCCTAGATAATCCCGACACGCAGGTTTTCCCTGCGCAAACCTCGTGTGAAATATCATCTTTTGTAGTTAGTTGTAATAATGTATAATTGTACGAATTGTACAATTGTATGTTGTATAATTGTACGAACGCGCGCCGCAGAAAATTTTAAACGTCCAGCACTTCGAATTTTATTTTACAAATTCTTTCTGTGTCGCAGAACCTCGAGCATCTTTCATGTTTCACAGTTTTAGCGAGTTTCTCTGTTCGATTCAAACAGAAAGATCCTTATACCTTATCCAAATGAGAGCATAGAATTTTAAGTCAAAGCTCATGGAAGCTTAATTATATTAGACTATACCTCAACTGCAACTCAATTGCGAGATGTGATGATTGAAGTAACGAAGTTTGATTCAATTTTTATGTAACGCGATTTGTATTCCACATATTCTTGATGTGAAAAAATAGCTTCGAATGATTGGATCTCTCTCCCTATTACCAGGAAATAATGGTCATATGTACCGAGTTAAGTAAAAAAGAACCAAGTCACATCACGTTTAAATCCAGAGGAAGGGGCTGGAAGTTTTATTCCTCCGAAAAATTGAATATTACAAAGGAAATTGGAACTTCAAAATTTTGAACTCCACCTTTTATTTTGGACAGGAAAACACGTATGAATAAATTGAGCTCATCACGTACTGTCCATCAATTTTTGCTCCAAAATAAGGTCTGATTTTCTCTTGCTCTGTCCATCTTTACTAAAGAATAAAAATCGTCGTTTTCTAATTTACACTTTCGAAGAATTCGAAGTGAGCCTGTCTAAAATATCACCACTTTTAGCTGTGGCATATTATAGTCAAACAAATCCGTTTTTGAATCTAACAATATGAAAATCAAAGCTTTTAAATAATTTTCACTATTGATAATGTTGCTTACGCAGGAGTCTCATTTTGATACCCTTAGCCATTTTTAACATGGTTTAAAACGGTAGGATTTAGAGCACCAACTTGACTGAAGTTGAACTCGAGTCTAAGAATTCGAGGATCAGAAAAAGTTCGATTCGATCGAAGTTCTTCATCCCCGTCAAAGTTCGAAAGTGCAGCAGCGCCATCGAGTCTAAAAATTTGCTTTGCGCGTCCGTGCAAACGCATCACGTTTTTAGTTACTTTGTTTGTTTACTTAATTATTTTATTTCGTTTCGTTTCAATTCGCTTCTCGTTTATTTTGGAGAGCGTATTGTGCCCCACCGTGTAATTATGAATATTGTGAATACCTGTAAATATGTATTTTTCTCGTGTTTAAGCGAACTGTCGAGCCCACGGCATGTTTAAAGAGTGCAGTGATCTATCATCGATTTGTATTGAAAGTTTTCAGTCCGTTGATTTATTCGATAGCAACCAATGGCGAAGCGTGAATGATCGATTATCGATATTTCCCCATTTGAAGCTATGGTAAAGAATCGATTATGAAGGTGTTTGTTGCGAACACCCTGTATATCGATCCTTTTCCAGAGGTTTAAATGGCAGATTAATCGATATATCGCAAAACACGCCACGCCACCGGTTCCAGCAAAATTTCAAAGTTGCGTCCGCAATTTCCGCCAAGATTTTTATGAGTTGAATCCTCTAATTTTGCTAATTTGAAGTAGAGGCTGGAAAAAGAAAGATAATTTTAAAAAAAATTTAAAATTCAATCCAGAAGAATGTGAACTTATTAACTGTTTCAGTTAATGTATATTTTCCCCTTTTTATTTTATTTGAGATCCCATCTCGTTCAAAGCCTTTGTATCATGAGGCAATAAAGGCATGTAAATGATTGATATCTCATGATGATAACTTGCATACATGAATCAGTGGAATTTTGTTTCTCCTTTTGATTAGAGTACTTAATTGTACATTTAGTCTCAGTTTAATCAAAGATTTCGGTTAGTTTTAGTCCAAAACCTACAATTAACGGTTTGACTTTCAGTATGTAGTGTTACGTCGTGCATGTATATCAGGAAGTATAATTTAACCTATCGAATACTTATTTTTTCATATAATTTCTTCGGAGTTATGAATGATTTGAAACTTGAAATTTTCAAGAAGCCTTGCCATCTAACCCGAAGAATTTTGAGAAAATATTTCATAGCTTAAATATGACGTCACCTAAGTTTCCATTCAACTCCTTTAAAGTTAACGTCATTTCATTAGTGCCACCAAATCAATAAAAGCGAATTTCACCAAGTATGTCATAAAAAGATCGATGATAAGTTAGATCGCATGAATAAATCTCGTAAAAATTTGTATATTTGTAACACATTTTTTCATGGCGAAGCCAAAGAATATCCCTGGTTTTTACAATAATTCTGAAGAGCTTATATGCTTTTTTATCGCCTTGCGAAGATAATTATTGTTGATTTTCCGAGCAGTTTGTACCGTTCCTTTCCTGTATTATGTTTTGCAGTCTTATTTGAACGCGTGATTGGAGATTGGCTCCTATAAGAGTTGTTTCGAACCACGTTTTATACAGATATCGAGTGACAAATACGTATCGATTTACCAATAAGAACACTGAAAGAGGTTCCGCTTCACAAAGATTGGAAACAATTATTGTAATTTGTTTCAGTTGGGTGAAATCCAAACAATATTGTAACCAATTCGAGTACCCGTAATAGACGATTTTATAAGTCGCAACCAGCGGCGTGGCGTGCTTTGCAGTGTATCGAGTGATCTGCCATTTAAACCTATGGAAAAGTATCGATAAACGGGGTGTTCGAAACGGACTCCTTAATAATCGATTCTTAGTCATCGCTTCAAATGGGGAAGTATCGTTAATCGATCATTCACCCCTGATCACTGGTCGCAACGTCAAGACGTTGCCGCAAAGATTTTTTTAATAAATCGATAATTATCGCATAATAAAGACCTGTAGCCACATGAGTGAGTTGTAATTTTTATCCGATTTCCTAGCAATCATTTTCAAGACTGTTTCGTTGTATTTTTCCCGATGTATCTTATGATTTTAGTGTATAATTTCAACTAGTCCGAACATTTGTATTTTTGTGAAGTTTCTCTATTTTCACCTTTGTATTTTGTAAATATTGTTTGATTTTTTGCTGTAGAAAGACTGTAACATTTTTTGTCGAGGATCTAATTTATCATCATTTGTAATTACTTATGTATGAATAAAAACCTATTTATGTATGAAATTAAAGTTAAATTATTTGTTCACTTCCTAAATAACACCTTTATTCCATCATGAAGATACCAAATACATTTATGCACATGACAAGGCAAAAACAGTGTCAAGCATTCCCGGTCTAATTGAATGTAAAATTGATTTGTTCATTAAATTGATGTAAAAAGAGATATCTCTAGTTGGTAATTAAAACTTGGCATCTGGGTGCATCTTATCACTGTTTACCAATTTAAAAGATATCCGATTGAATACAATTCCCAGAGAACAATCCAATCAACAAAGTAACTTACTCATTTATCAAGCTCTTAAATTCAATGATACCTATACAAATTTCTGTCAAAATTTCATATTTTCATAATTTCTTCAATAAAGTATCCTGATAGGTAATTGATACTAGACTAATTACTTTGGAAATCACTCATCTGAAGAAACGAGTATTTTAAAGAGCTTGCGCCACATAATGAAAACATTTCTAGGTTTATTTGCCTTAAATAACTAACCATTTTCCCCCGAACATCACTTCTAAGGCGGCCTTAATCTTTCGTAGATGAGACGTGATGTACCGATGTCAAGTCATTTCCGACTTTTCATGAAATGCTGAAAAATAAAACGAATTTATTTTCAGCAGGCTTCATTCATTTTGGCAGCTATTTGACATCGGAGTCTTGATATTGATTCTAATAATCTGTCAAACTCAGCAGCAAAATAAGTTCATTAGTTTACAAAAAAATTTACGAAATTATCTGTGGAAATTGGGAATTATCTCATAAATAAATTGAGCAGTTGAGCACTAACGTTTTTACTTAGGGAGGGTCTAGTGAAAAGAAACCAAGTGATTCGTAAAAAGATTGAATTGAATATTATTTTGATCGTGTCTGTTTAATTTTTAGGTATGATACCTATGCTCCCCTTCTTTTCCCCCTCTTTCCTCTGTCTCCCCTTTTTTGGCCCGAGAGAGGAGGCATGCCACCATACCCCCCCCCCCTTTGTGCCACGGCGAGGGCCGGAATAAAGTTGGCAAGGACGCCTGTGCCCATAAATATGGAGCGATAATAAAATAGCGAAAATGCAATATTATACTGTACAGAATTTTTACGTTGGAGAGTTATTTATGTAGTGCTTGCCGCAATCTGTGCTTGTACGCTGGTGCTCGTGCTAATGAAAAACCTCGTAACTGCATACAATATGCATGCAATTTACGCGGTTCCTGCCGAGCGGTGCAAAGCCGGGCCGCGACCGAAGCTGGGTGCAATGTGTAAAACTCGTGTCATCTCCCGCGCCAAATTAATATCTCGATCCTATCCCCCGTTGCATCCATGTTGCCATTGGCGGATCCACACTGAAAAAAAAACAATGGTAGATTTTACCATACTCTGACACAGTAATAGGAGTATGATAATAAAAACCAGAGTCTATGGTAGCATTTACCATGTTATGGCGAGAATCATAAGAATTCTGGCGAATACTACTATAATTCTGGTTATTTTCAACAAATAGTATAACTGTGTTAAAAATCAAATAGACTAATAGTAAATGTTACAATGCTTTTTTTCAGTGCAGCAAACTGGCAACATTGTCTTTGCTCCATTTGAACCTATGGAAATGTATCGATTCTTAGAGGGGCAAGTTTCCCCGACAATAATCGATTTTTTAGCATAGGTTTAAATGGAGGAAATCCAGTGTTGCCAAATTGCTGGATCCGCCTCTGCATGTTGCTGAGGAAAAATTTCGTACGATCACTGGGATGCTGCCACACTTGCTCCGATGAAATACCTAGGGTTTTTCATAAAACTTATGAATATTTGAGTGTGAGTAGGCGATAATGTAGGCGCAAAGACGATGTTTTCGGAAAATGGACCTCGTAGCGTTCGAGGGGAAAACCTTTTCCAAGCGATGGCATCGATATTAATATCAATGAGTCGTAGTGGTGTTAAAAGAAACCAAACAAACAGGAATAAACTAGGAAAAAACCAAGAAACACGCAATTTTGGGTTTTAACCCATCTGGTACGTCTATCTTTTAGAGTCAAATACGTCCAATATTGAGCATTTAGTTGCGCGCGCACCATGCTGCAGCACTTAAAAGCATATAATATATTAGAAAAATTAAAGTCCTTTGAAAATCATTAAATTTGACACAGAACTACTCTAATATTAACAAAACACACACTATATTTTCTTTTAATTTTTTTTTCATCAACTTACATGAGAATAATCTATGTGGAGTGTGCAAACATATCAAAATCATAAGTTGAAAAACGCTGGCTCCGCGAGTTTAAATATTAGAGCCTAACACGGAGCGAGCAGCGTGCTCCCGGCGCGATACGCGCGCTGGCGCCTACAAACCTAACAGGGATACTTCACGCATTGCGCTATGCTTGAAGTATCCCCTTAGGTTTGTAGGCGTCAGTGCGCGATTTGCGCTGGTCGACCGCTAGCCGCGCCGAAGCGTGCCACGGCGGCGCCTCGAGCAACTATTTCACATCAGAGGTGTTGCACAGTAGCATACGAAATTGAAGGCGATCCAACATATTAAGAATGGCAGGCATCCTTGAAGAGTACGGAGCTTTCCTCGCAAAATAAATCAAGATACTACGGCACAAAAAGAGAGCAGTAGGCCAAAAACTCACCAAGTCCTAGCATTCGTATTTAATAACGTTTAGCATAATTTTTGAATTTCATTAAAGAAAAAAGTGACTCGATTTAGGTAGAAGCATTCTTAAGTATACCGTCAAGAAGGTTTTATTTTGAATCAAGAATACAATAGCTGAAATGAAATCGGGTTTCTGCTTGATATAAGTGACTTTTCTTTTTATAAAGCACCTTTTCTTTTTTAAACAAGCATTATTTTCTTTATTGATTCATAAGAAATTTTTCTCGGCGGTAAATTTGAGCACATCGAAATTTTCCGGGAATTTTGATTATTCGAATAAAAAACTGAATGACTTTGTTGATTTTTACATTTTAATTTTTGAGCCTCAATTGGTAGGTGGACTAAAACTCTCCTGCCGAAAAAAACGCGTGAATGTAAACTACTGGAAAAAAACAGGTGCGCGGACAAAAAATCGTTTACTAAATGCCCTACAACCATCCGCAAGATTCAACAACAATTGTAACACGATTCTTTGGCTGACGCAAGTGACATTGGGTCAAGCTGATCTCTGACTCGCTCGTAAGGGAGTGCATATGAAAAAATCCTAAGGCCCACATGTCCTCACTCTCCGGCTGAGTATCACAAGTGCCATGCAACTCTAAAAATTTCCGCCGCCATTTTATTTTTTTACAGAGAAATTGTTTGAAAATGTCACTGAACTTTATCGGCAACACAAAGAGAATTCAGTGAAATTTTCGGGTAGCTTCCTTGAACAATTCATCCGCAAAAAAATAAAATAGCGGCGAAAATTTTGAAACGTCGCATGACGCTTGTGGCACTTTGGTCGGAAGGTGACGATGTGCTTGTGTACTCGAGGCAGGGGCCTTGATATAATTATTTCGCTTCTGACGTACTGCGAATTGCATAACCATTCGGATGAAGCGAAGCACCGAGACTCGCGTACGGATCCTCACCAAACGCGGCAACATGGAGCCGCGAACCGCGGAGAACGGGCGGCGGCCGTGTATGAATTATTGCATACTGCATCGGAAGACAGGCGCCTTTGACAACTGGATGCGTTCGAGAGAAGTATTTTGTTTTCCGTTCGGAAATGAGATTACAGCGCCACTCCAAGAATAAATTCGGTCGCGAATCAAAAGGCGGCGGCCGGGGGGAGAGCGGGGCGGGGGATTCCAGGCAAAAAATCAAGAAATACGGTCTCGAATCGTAAATTTCCTCACTTTCCCGTCGTCTTTTGATTCCTCCCGCTACGTAACCTCCCAGGCTCGGACAAAGGTTAACGGAAATTTATGCCAGCGAGAAAAATAAAAAAGAAGAAAAATCCTCGCGAAAAATAAAGAAATATTTTCCGCGTAAAAACGAATCGGAGCTTTCCCGTTTGGCCCGGGCGTGACGGGGTAAGAGGCAAAGTGAAATTTATACGAGAGTGAAACACGGAAGAAAAACGGATGAAGGAAGAAGGTAAATACTGCCGTGCTAAGGGGAAACGCCGTATGAACATTCGAGAGTTGCCCAAATTTCCTACACTAAAATCTTTCTTTTTGAGGATGTTTACGAATATTTTCCCCCGAAATTTTCAGGAAATTTGAATACAATTGCGGACAAAATTATCTGTAAAATTGGCAGAAAAATCTTCATAAGGTCACAGGGAAAGTCGTGTTTTATCATAGGAAATTTGGCAACACCTAATGGTTCATGCGGCGTTTTCCCTTAGCACGGCAGAATATATTTATAACTTACGTCAAAAATAAACATTTTCCAAGCGGAAATTTGGCAACATTCGAATGCTCATACGGTGTTTTTCCGAAGCAGGGCAGAATATGGATAAAAATCAGGAAGCGAGGGAGACGCGTGCGTTTGTGTATGTGTGTACTACACACATACGTTATGTATACGTTATATATGAGGGTGCGTTTGTGTATGTGTGGTAGACTGCGCCTGACGAAACCACATATCCACCGCCGGGGGATTCGGACTTTAACCCTCCCTCGTAAATTCTACTCATTCCGGAGGGAAACGTTTTTTATTCGCTTTTCCGCGAGAAAATAATTCCTATCCTTCCCGATGCCTTGCCGCGCATCGCTTTTTATTATTTTCCAAATGGATCGCCCGCCCCAGGTGTAGCTGAAATAAAATCCTTTGTCTTGGGCGCGGGCACGGCACGCCACTTCAAAGTTGGAGGTTATGTGGAACGCACGAAAACTCCCGAGATTAAAGAGACAATGTCGGGTCAACTTTTAATTCTTTTACCCGCGACTCCTCTCGCTTTTCACTCGCTCCGCCTTTAAAAGATGTTTTCAATTGAGTTAAAAGGGCCTCGAGCTGTTCATTTTTGAGCCGGGCTTTCATCGCGGCAACTTGCATTGTTGGCACCTGACAGCGGCGGAACCAATACTCTCATTCACCTCTGCCAAGTTTGCCAGGGTGTGCGATAAAATGTGGATATTTTAGATGGTTTTAAATGAAGGAAAGTGCCGTTTTCCAGCACTACATGGCAACAATGACCTTTACAGCCTTTGCCCTCTCGGATACAAATGGACTTCCCGCACGATTAAATTTAAAGGTTCAAACCCGCGATAAATCTCAAAATATTTTTTAATGTTGCCAATCTTTCCCATTAAAATGGAAAAAGTTCGCAATCAGTTTTTTTTTTTGTTTCACGCGATTTGTCCTTTTCAGTGCCAACGTAAAGCTAATAATTTAAGAGTTTTGGCTCTTTAAATCGACTTTTTTTTCTAACGATTCGGCCTGTTCTTAAAAGTTGACGGTAATAAAAAGTCGCGTTTTAAACGCACAGAGGGAACAATTCTGTACGTGGCTGGAGGGATCTCTGTCCGCGGAGGCAAAATTTTGAGTAGAGGTATTTTTGTCCAGTTTGGTCGAAGAATCCGATTCAAAGATCTCGACAATGATCTCTAATTTAAAAAACAAAATAATAAAAAAACATGTTGTTAATTTCAACACATTATCGTGCACAGGAGGAAAGTTTTTTTTTTTTTTTTTGTAAAATTGGTCTTTTAT
Organism: Bemisia tabaci; assembly: GCF_001854935.1. Taxonomy (NCBI): domain Eukaryota; kingdom Metazoa; phylum Arthropoda; class Insecta; order Hemiptera; family Aleyrodidae; genus Bemisia; species Bemisia tabaci. Next base: position 4,801,222 of record NW_017547115.1, read on the forward strand.
TTTATTTTCAATAATTCAAGATTATAAATAAACAAACAAGTTTGAATAATCACATCAAACACAATGCGACCGGCGCGGCGCGGGGATGGCGCGCACGGCGCAAACGCATTGCAGCGCCTTGCAAGACCGCAGGATACTTCGTGCATAGCACGTACAGCATGGTGCGCGCAACGCATAGTATGGCGCCTTACAAGTCTGCATGATACTTCATGCATTGCGCATACCACGGTGCGCGCTCAAGTCGTTGAAAAACCGTTTATTTTCGGTGTCGAACCTACCCCGGTGTTGCACACAATTTCCTAGAATAACAGGATTGTGAAGATTTTGCAATCCTGTATGTTTACCGGTGAAAATATACTTTTCTCCGGCCGCTTCAAGGAGCCAGTTTGCTTCTGCTCTTAATCGTAGGGATTCATAAATTCGAACGATGTTTATTTTATTTTATTTTTTTTTGGGGGGGGGTTTGTTTTTGTGGTTTTTTCAATAATATAGAAATTACAATGAACGAAAACATCGGGTCATAATTTTCTTTTAATTTTTTTTGTTTTTTGTTTACTCTTCAAAAATCCCTTCGGGGGGAGGGGGGGGGTAATCCTGCGCTTTACCATCCCAAGAGCCCCATCCCTCCTCCGTCCCTAATCAAGCCAGCCCCAGGTAACCGTCGATTAGGACCATCAAACTCGGGTCAATGGCCGGGAATTGAACCCGGGACCTCCCGATCATAGAGCAAACGCAACAACCACTACACCACAGGAGGCCAGCATGGTTTTGTTTGAAATCAGTTAGGCGCTTTTGATTCTTTGCCCAGTTTTTACGATTTATTGAAGGGAAAACATTTATCGTGTATGCAACGATCCAGAAACTCGAACCACGTAAAATTAATTTGGGTTTATAAAAAAAAAAAAAAAAAAAAAAAAAAAAAAAAAAAAAAAAAAAAAAAAAGGACGAACGGAAATATTGCGTCGAAGTTTTCGATGAGTTTATTTGAGATCATTCCGAAAAATCTCCGGGAACTCTACAGAAAAACTGTACTTATATTCTTAAAAAAAAAAAAAAAAAAAAAAAAAAAAAAACCCTGAAATAAAATAAAACATGAGAAGTGGTTTGTAACGTGATTGGGATCTCATCAGCTCATGTGCGCCTATAAGAAAAATTGGAGAAGTAACTCAGGAAGTGTAAAATAGCCTGCTTTCTAATGGCCATCTCGGTGCAGACCAAATCGATTTTAAGATCCCTCCCTCTCTCCATATTTACCTTTTTCGACTCGCTTCTCATCCAAACGACGATATCCCTAACTTCTATAACCCACCCCTAACTCCACATCGGCGATTATTCTGCCGCGGAATCCCGGTTTAAATGACGTCATCAACTCCGAAGGGCTCCTCCACAATGCACATCGTCGTCGAGCTGATCTGGAAAACCAATTAATTTACCATACAATGCTCGAGAGGCGAGTGGATTTGCACGTTCATGTGGAAACCAAGTTGCCCTGAGATTCTCCAAAGTTGCCGAATATTTGTCGCAAGCGTTCTAAAACGCCTGAGTGGATAGTCAACCAGTCTCGCTTTTTATATCCTGAGTTCCTTGCTGAATTTTGACAAGGCTATGTACTCTGATCAGCTGGCAATTATAACCCTCTGATGAATGTTTGAACTTAAAGTATTAAAATGAACTAATGCAACGTGTATGTGTATTTTTTTGTGGTTTTTTATGGCATTCAGTTTAAAAATATAGAAATAAGAGCGGCAACTTACGGTTGCAACTGTACGGTTAACGTTTTGCATTTGAAACACCCGTTTTAAATGTACCGAACTGTGAATTAAATTTTTGTAGTAACGAATGATCACTCGATCTCATGAAAATATATTCTCTGCATGATGGCGTGTTTGTAGAGTTACATATTAATCTGGTATAACTATGATTATGCAAACAGAGGAAATTCTCCAATGCTTAAATGCTGAATGCGAGTATCTATTTTTATGTTTTTGAGTGTAGATTAATTAATTTTGACACTAAAACTTGGCTAGGATTCTTATTGTGTTAAATAGAGATTATTTGAAATTCTGACTTTAAAAATTTAATATGTACGATGAAGAAAAGAGAGAAATCCGAAATTCCATCAAATCCTCCTCCAGAGCACTAGAGTCACTTTATACTGAGAGTCAAGACAATTCGGCTCATGGATGTCACAAACGGGAATAAAGATTACAGAAATTGAACGTTTTTCGTAATCTTTGATCGGCCCATTCTCAAATGCCTTTCTCCGTTCCTCCTCTCATTCCGTTTGTTCCTTGCCGAACCCGTAATTCCCTGGTCCATTCCAGATTATAATCTTTGCAATTGGTGAAAATGTAATCTTTATTCCCGTTTGTGACACTGTGGAGGCCTAAAATACGGGAACCAATCAGAAATGGATTCAAATTGTCTTGACTCTCAGTATAAAGGGACTCTACAGAGCACTAAATAACTCAAAGTTCACTATTGAAGAAGTGCAAAACTGTATATCTACGGCGTTTTTCATATTCCTTTTAAAAATTTTTTCACTATCAATCATTTCACGAATGCAAAATATGTCTGCAATTTATTGATATTTTCCGAGTGAAGGAACATATTACATCGATTCAGGAATTCATGGAAAGAGATAAAAATTGAGCTCCTATCCTCGAATAACTAGGCCAGTGTAAGTATAGTAAAATGTGCTTCCATCATTTTTGTAAAAAGAATGCCGATAACCCTTAGAAATGTGTGTTGCCTTTATAAATAGGTATACCCTATAGTCAAATTGAAATAAAGATCGAATTGTTAACTTCTCAGATCAGAGATGTGGTCAAGAGAAAATTCAAGAGTTCTACAGTCTACACCACCACCGTAATTACCAAAATTTTTCTCCCCACGTAAATAGTTTTTTACGAATTTTAGGGACCTCCTACTTGGAATACTCTCATTTTAAAGTTCTCGACCAAGGACCCTCCTCCCTAAAAAAATGAATCGATAATCAATAGTAATTCTGGCTTCACGACGACCTCAGTCAACGGTCCAGAGCCACGACGCGACGTGGCAACAGGTCCGACCCCTCTTCTCTTTTCGATAGACACCCCCGCCCTGGCCGGCGCTGGGGGATGCCCGTCTATCCACGACTCCGAACGGAGGAAGCGGGGGCGGAAATATGAATGTTGGTCATTGTGCTTTGAGCTTTAATTACAGGTCATATTCGCCGGTGCTTAGCCCTTTCGAGGGTTCGCTCCTGCCCCCCCTGCCCCCTCTCCCCCCTCTTGGGGCGAAGGGGGCTTGTCCGCACGGTGTGAATGGGAAGGTAGGCAACGGATTATCCCGCGGTNGGGGGGGGGGGGGGGGGGGGGGGGGGTTGCGGTGATGAATGGGTATTCTCGGACAATGCTGAGCGTTTAGCGTACCCGGCTACGCTCGCTTGTGTATTGCGGGTGGCCGAAAGGCCGGGCGCGCCCGGGCCCATTTGTAGCGATAATGAAGGCGATAGTCCGAATTTTTTCGGTTCCGTCGGACAGACGATGGGCTTTTATGAGTTAATGCTCTGGTCAAATTGCTGAGCTCTGTGGCCTTTTTGTCGTGGGAGTTATGTAGTTTGCCCGGAACCAAAATGTACGTGGCTGTCAGTTAATTTTCATAAAAATATTGAGGGGTTCCTCTCTGGCCGCTTCGCAATTCAGCCTACTAAACATTTTTTCTTTATTTTTTTCATTTTTTTCTTTTCTCTTAATTTTTCTTCCTTTTTTCTTCATTTTTCTTTTTTCTTGTTTTATTCTTTCTTTTTTTCTTTTTTTCTTTTTTCTTCTTTTTTTATTTCTTTTTTTCTTTCTTTATTTAAAAATTATTATTGTTTTGAATACATTATAGCATCGAGCAAACTTAACATTAACTTCTCTGATATTTGAGAAATGAGAGACACCTCAACGCGCGTTGATAACGGCGCAGAGATACAACTATTCGTGCTTGACGGATGTCCGCGTTGCATGTGCGAAATTGAAGGCGCTATGGCTTCAGGAGTGAACTCGCAATATTCCGCTCTAAACTGCCAATGAGGTGTCGCTCAGATTCGGGAGAATAGTTTACGTTTTCGAATACGTTTCTTCTCTCCTCGGCTGTATTGCGACACTCGATTTTTTCTTATTTTTTTCAATTTGAAGTCTGATTATTTTTCACGATGTATAACTTGAATCTTTATCTAATGTACGTATGCACCGGCCCCATACAACCCTCAGGGCACGTGCTTTTAGCAAGCTTCGGGTCAATTTTACCCGACTTCGACATGTAAGGGTTTAATAGGAGCTTAAAATGCACAACTTTGACCTCATTTTCCATGGTTTAACATTGCTAAATAAAACAAATGCAGCAAAATCCTTGCGAATTACATTAGAGCACTCTCAACCTTTCAAAAACACGAGAATTAAAACTCACAAAACAAGCTCATTAAATTAAGACCAAGAGAAGAATCTTGAACAAAACATTTTGGAAGTTGTACAGATATCTCACTATTTTCATTCATGTCGATTGTGTTATACTTTATCCTCTTCCGGATAAAAAAAATAAATAATCCAAATAAATAAATCATTAGAAATGGTACTTCAGAAATCTCGCAGCCTTGCGCTGAGTTCGGTAAACGAGCTAGAGGAATCTCACGCACCATCTGGTTGGCCTTTAAATAACAAACGCAAATAAAGAGACAGATAAGTAGAAATTCTCCATGCAAATTGCTCGTTTGATGTGTGTTCGGCTCACCTGCTTTCATGTTTGTCAAATTTTCGGGTTTCTGCGGAGTTTTTTATTTATCAAACCGACCCAGCACGATGTCAAGACGGAAGAAAGTTTAAGTCTCAGTTTCTTTTTTTCTTTGCTATTTTTAGCATCGGGATTTTTAACATGTACGTAAAAACGAAACCTTGAATATGGAAAACTTTCTCAGAATTTTTTGCAATAGAGTCTACTTTTGGCAATACACTGGTGCAAATCTTAAACCATAGTTATTTTAAATAGCACACTATCTTTTGTAATAAAAAATCTCAAAATTCGTTTGTGAAATACTTAGCTGGAGAGGAGATATGTCCTTTAAGTTTCTAGGCATAAAATGAGATAACGTCGGCACGAAACGAGGGGACTGGAATCAGACAGGCGAGGAACTCATCTTGCGGACAGAGGAAAAGTGCGTCTTCTCTGCAAGTACTCGGTCGCGGCTTCTGAAAACAGCAGGTCAGCACTGCCTTCATTTGACCGCGTAGGCAACATGCGCTCCTAAAGGTTAGAATAGTGGTAACATCATTCCCTGCTTTCTGAGATGCATTAGTATCACAGTCTTCATTTTATATTCACTCCGGGGGATAGGCAACATGCCTACAAATACCTTCAGGAAAAAAGAGAATTTATTAATTTGAGTGGGGATTTCAATATATTTAAGTTTCAAGTTTCAAAATTCCGAAAAATCCTCTAAAATTCCAAAAAATAAAGTTTTACTAGGAAGTACTCAACTCCTTGGTAATCAGCCACCATCGGTCGAATCTGAGCGTTGATAGTAGTACGCGGTTTCTAAAATAAACCGTATCTTCTTCTGTCCAGTGCTCCTATTTCCTGGAACTAGTACCGAATATCGGAACTTTTGAGTTTTCCTGAATTTTTCCTGGAACTTTTGGATTTCTGAAATGAATGGGAGAAATGGAGATGTTGCATGCGTGAAGAAGTTGCGATTTGACTAGTGATTCCTATGTAAAAGTTCGCGAGAAACACAATGGTGCCACTGGTTTTCTCTGAAATCAACTCCCAAGCTAAAAAAAAGCTCTCAAGTTGAGGCCAAAATGGAGGGGATATCCCACCCTACCCTGAGAGTCCACCTCTACATCAAGACAAACTCTCCATGCAAAGATAAGGAGCAAATACATTAGCAGGGTTGTCGTGTTTTCAGTTTTAGAGTCCCCAAATAAAGTGGCAGCCCTGTCATTGTATTTGCTCCCTATCTTTGCATGGAGATAGTTTGTCTTGATGTAGAGGTGGACTCTCAGGATAGCGTGGGATATCTTCTCCATTTTTGCCTCAACTTGAGAGCTTTTTTTGAGCTTGGGAGTTGATTTCAGAGAAAACCAGAGGCACCATCGTGTTTCTCGCGAACTTTTACGTAAGAATCAAAAGTCAAATCGCAAATTCCTCACACACATGCAACATCTCTATTATGTGCAACACCGGGGTAGGTTCGACACCAAGAATATACGACTTTTCAACGACTTGAGCGCGCACTGTGGTATATGCGCAATGCATGAAGTATCCTGCAGACTTGTAAGGCGCCATACTCTGCGTTGCGCACACCATGCTGTACGCGCAATGCACGAAGCATCCTGCGGTCTTGTAAGGCCCTGCAATGCGTTTCACGCCGTGCGCGCCATATCCGCGCCGCGGCGGCCGCATTGTGTTCGATGTGATAATTCAAACTTGCGGCGTCAGCAGTATTCAACCTATGATTTTGAAGTTTTTGTAAAGTTTGTTGGAATTATGGGGAATTATCTCCTCCATTTTGGCCTCAACTTGAGAGCTTTTTTTGAGCTTTGGGGTTGATTTCAGAGAAAACCAGTGGCACCATCGTCTTTCTCGCGAACTTTTACATACGAATCAAAAGTTAAATCGCAAATACCTCACACATGCAACATCTCCATTGAAACAATGAAGTTCCGAATCCCGGAACTTTTGACGGACATGAAATGAGAGCACTTTCTCCAACTCCATCGCAGTTCATGTAAAAAATCGATCCATCGATCGGTGCTCGGAGAGAAATCTCTCTCCGCGAATGGAGAAGGATGCTGAATGCGTCTTGGTGCGCACTCGCTCTGCTCGTGCCCGGTGTTCTAAAACCGCGTATCTCCAATGGTCTCCCGCCGGAGTTACGTTGTTCTCGCGGAGATCCGCGTCGGGGCTGGTCGTCCGCGGATAGCGTGTCCTGTTGCCCGGACTTTGTCGCCGGGCGATCGGCCCTCGAAACTAGTCCCGGTCTCCGGACGCTCCAACTGTTTTTCTTGTTGTTGTTTGCTTTTTCAATATTTTGATCAAACTCCCGGCGCAAACGAGTTCGCGACGGAGTGGAAGAGATGCCAATGAGCAATTGCTCACACGCAAGGCACCGGCCCTGAACCAGTGGGCCCCGGTCACTGGGACATCGGGCCCGCCCGTTGCCATATTCCGCTCCCGATTAACGAGCTCGAACCGGAACTTTCGAACACTTCGACTTTGACTTTAGCTTAATTTCGATATAGTGGCACTCTGTGAGAAAACGTTTGCATTGAGGCAGTTTTTCTCAAATATTTGAATACATTTTGCAAATGGATCACGGTTAAAAAAAAGCACGAGGTTGTTGGAGGATATGGACATTTCCAATTAATTGTGGAAGAGCCCCTATTACTTGCGGTAGTGCCCCAATTGATTGTGGTAGTGCCCCAATAAATTAGGTTACTAACCCAAATGTTGCGGTACAACCTCAACTTGAGTTGCAGTACTACTACAATTAATTAGAAATGTCCATCAAATTGGGGTAGTGGCACAATTTTAGGGGATAACCCCTTACACATTTTTTTCCGTGGATCACATTTAGCAAAAAGGAAAAGCCAAAAGCTATTGCAGTGTTGTAAAAATGTCGCTTCTTTATAATAATCTAAAAAATCTCCCAGAATAGCAAATAGTTTTTGCTTCCCAACAAAAAAATGGCAATTTTAAAATTAAGTTAATTGTTTAAATTTTAAAACTGTACATGTATTAAGTATTTTTTTAAGTAAAGAAGAAGTTGCGCGATGTTGAACACACTGTAATCGTGCTGAGTCTTTTTTCCTAATTGCGATCCAATTAGGAACTACAACTTATGGCTCATTTTAGAAACAACGTATAGACTGCATTTTTCAACGAGGGACTAACATTTTTAACCAAATATCGGATAAGGGATCTTATTTACGTACGAAGTAAAAAAACGTAACCAAAATTTTGAGTTAATATGGGAAGTAAAATACGAAGTAACACAAACTGTTGGAACATTTTGTTGTGTTAGTTTTCTCTGTGTCGAATCGACCAAATCTTTGTCTTGAAGCGACCAAATGTTGTGTTGAAAAAAGGAATCGAATCATGATGGAGTTTTCAACGATAAAATAAAATAATATTAAATGGAATAAAATGCCAGATAAATTCGACAAATTTCATTCGCTGAGATGTTAAATATTTCATTATTTGCAAAGGACACATGTTTAGGTGTGTTTAGATGTGCCCTTTGTCGTCCATGGACTTTCTTCCTCCATGAGAAAACCATTCATAGACTATACGGGAAAAGTTGCTGAGAGGAGGGGGGGGGGCGCTAGAGACTAAACTTACAGTATTTTCATGAGCCATCTTTCAACGCTCTCTCACCTCCGTTGAAATGTGAATACACGGCGTAGTTCGCGTTTACATTCTCCGTTGCAAAATATGAACTAATGTAAAAAGCGTTTCGAGCGTTTTAAAAATTGGACTTTTTTCTGCCAAACGGAACTATCTGCAGTAAAACATGAGCTCTGAGACCCAAAAGAATATATGCATAACAGGGCTCACGTCATAATGCGCATAATTCCGTTGGGCAGAAATACGTCCAATTGAGGAACGTCCAAGAGGAAACTAAAAACCGACGAAGTAAGCATGCAATAAATATCAAGGAGCCCTCTTCATTAAACATACCCGTTCTTTTTTGTCATCGGGGAAGTTCATTTCTTTTTCATTTCACCCGTGCATCGGGACATGATTGTTTATGGTCAAGTAAAAACTTTTGCCATCGGAACTCTGAGTTTTGAAACTCATTCATCTTACAATTCTAGGTCAATTTGCGATAAAAGAATGAAAAGCTTCATTGCGCAATGAGCAAATAAGGAAATGTTGTCTAAAAAATGCTTTTGCTCCAATAAGATCTTTCCATCTACTTTCTTTATGAATTCCAAGTATTTTAAAACGACGATATTAGTCAGTGCTTAGTGTTGGATCGCGTCGCGCTAACTGTAGAATCGTGATTTCGTAGCCACATTCTACGAGAGAGAAAACAGAAATACGGTCTATCGAAACTGTTAGCTTCTGTGGTTAATTTATAAATATTTTTTATATATTTTTCGTTCATCTCCGATCGAGGAACACGATAGCTAACGGTCATTTTAGCGATAGAGCCTACCTCGTTCTTTCCAGAGATCCAACAGTGCATCATAATGCACTCATTTCGCACTAATTATCTCAAATGCACCACTTTTGATGGGGCAGAAGCCGATTTTGCACCATTAAATTGAAAAATCAAGATGAGGCGGTTTGCCCCGATCCGTTATTCGGGAAGAATATTCATAAATTTGATCAAAATCTAATTTTTTATCGGAGAAAAATTGACAATCCCCGCATTCCAAAGCTGATACGGCACTGAAGAAAAATTTCCGGCCGTGGAAGCCGTACTTACGAGCTATATATACATACCTTCCGCGTTCCGGGCTTAGAGGCCGAAATTTCCGAGCATAGCACCCGGAGCAGTCAAAGTTACGGTTCCAGCACCTAGAACTTTCGGCCTCTAAGCCTGGAACGGACGGTATGTCTAGCCCGTAACTTTTTTTAGTGGGCCTTTTTCCTTCGCTCGGCACTTAAGAGGTCCAGACGCTATTACACGGAGAAAAAAACTTCGTCCGTGGGACCCGAGGTTGAAGTCATATGGATCTCTGAAGTTTTCGGATCACGTATCTAAAAACTTGAGGGCCAGCTGCCGCAGCTCAGGTCAGACATCTGAAGTACTTCGATATATACCGAAGGGTTCGGGTCACACATCTGAGATCTGAACTACTCCGGTACATACTGAAGTGCCTCGATAGACCCGAGCCTCAGCGGCAGCTGGACCTCAAGTTTTTAGATACGTGATCCGAAATTTCAGAGATCCGTATGACCTCAACTTCGGGTCCCACGCACGAAGTTTTTCTCTCCATGTAGGGCTGACGTCACTTTATGGATTCTCCATTACATCAACTTGGATCCAAACAATGACAATGACAGAACCTCTTCCGATGCTACCAATAATAATAAATCTAGATATCTACTGTGTAAGTCGGCAATCACATAACTCAGTTTGCGACGTCGCAGACTTCCTGTCATACATTATTTTTTAAACGGAAAACTTCTGTGATGCTGAAATGGACCACTAGACAAGGTACGAATTTCAGCATTCTGATACATGTTACCTAACCAAAATTTCACGTAGAACACGATACGCACAACGAAAATTACCGAAATTAACTCCTTACGAAGATATATAATGATTCTTGATGCGTGAATTGAAACCACCCGCTCATGAAAAATCAATGCTCTACGTGATTCACATCGCGCGCTAAACGTTATCATGACAGTCTCTGCGATTTAAAAATCTGGCAACCTCAGTCTTGACGCTTTGGCTCAGCTATGGCAAATATAGTTTGAACAACACATGGTGGGAAATGAACATTGCTCGATTGAGAAGCTTGCTGAAACCATTGTAGTGCGTGATTTGACTCACGTAGAGCTTTGAGTTTCTTGTGAGCGGGCAGTTCAAATTCCTCGTAACTGATGTGAAATAAAAACGTTAATATCTTCGCTAAGAGTCGGTTTCAGTAACTTTTGTTGCGCGAATCGTGTTCTACGTGAAATTTTGGTTCAGAAACATGTATTAGAATGCTAAAATTCGTACCCTGTCTAGTGGTCCATTGGCGACGTTGCGTGGCTCGGCAACACGGGAGCGGGCGATGGGTGGAACCTTAACCTCTGGGAGGTCACTTCCTCTATGGGGACTATTATTAATTAATTAATCGTCCGACTCGGTTGATCCCACTGATCCGAGTTTATTTTCTCGTAATTTATTACTGACCCGCTACGACGGCCGCCGCGGTTTCGGCTTCGACTTGGAGTTTTCAATTTATAAGCCGATACCGATGCTCCCCGTCCTGGCCGCGCTGCCCGCTGCCCACAGTGGCTCGGCTCTCTCCCGATCCGGCCACAGATTGCTCCGCGCTCGCGCTCCCCGCAAACCGGGAGCCATCGCTCCCGTCCTAGAGCAAAACGTCGTATCATCATTCCAGAGTTGCCAAATTCCCTCCGACGAAACAATCATTTTTAACGAGACATGTGGAAATTTCCTCTTGAAATCTTCAGATAATTTATATATGATCGCAAATGAAATTCGCCGAAAAATTGGGAGAGAAGTATTCTCGGATTTCCCTAAAAAATCGTATTTTATCAAATTAAATATGGCAACATTTGAATATTCTCACGGCGCTTTTCCCTAGCACGACACACCGGGTCCAGCCAGGATCAACAGCGTCGAGTCTTTTCATGCTTCAAACTTCCAGATTGGCAAACAACTATCCGTGATAGGAGATTTCCTCCGAGAGATTCCTCTAGGGTGAGAGTAATACTATTTTGCCGTGCTAAGGAAGAACGCCGTATGAACATTCGAGAGTTGCCAAATTTCGGCGGATAAAATGTTCATTTAAGAGGAAACTTATTAATATTTTTTCTTGACATTTTCAGATACTTTAGATCAAATTATAAACCAAATTATCTGAGAAATTGGCAGAAAAATATTCAAAAATGTTCCTTAAAATCAGTGATTTGCCAGAGGAAATTTTGCAACGCCCGAAGGCTCATACGGCGTTTCCTTTACCACGGCAGTATTATTGACTACGAGACTAAAACGAGAAAGGTTCCGAGACCCAAGGACGTTCTAGTTGATCCCTCAAATCATTATCAATGGAAATGCGAACAAAATTTTGAAAAATAATATTAATGCAGAAAAATTAATTTTTGATAACACCTGACGATGTTTTTTTTTCAAATTCAACGAGTTCTCTGTGATTTATGGGTTTTAAAGGCAATTCGCGATTGCTGGAAGATGTCCAACCGAATTTTCAGGAAAATGGAGAAAAAGGAAGGACCACCTGGCCAGCCTGCCTACCATTGCCCGTAACATTAATAGCTCATGCGTTGTTTCTGAAATGGTCATATCTACATTACAGGGTTTCAAAAGCCCATATCCTATTTTGATTTTTTAGATGGAAAGCAATCAACATCCCCACTCGAAATTTTTTTCAATTTTCTTGCCTATGAGAGAGGTTACATCCACAAAATTTTAAGCAAAAGTGTTGGTTGGTTTCCTCTAAAAAAAGCTAAAATAGGGAATGGGATTTTGAAACACTGCAATGTTAATGTGACTAATTAATAATGTGACTTCATCTGACCAAATACTAGTTCTCTCAGTTTATCGAGTGAAGATACTTACTTCCTTATTGCTGTTCACCCGGGTACAGGAGACACGCCTGGTTGATGTCTCTATCTATTTGCTGAAACTTTAAGCGCTGGATTAGTTTCATCGATGTTCGTTTGCGGTGTTTTGTGAGGACTGTGTTATTAAAATTTCTTTCATAACAACCTTATTCTTGCTTTGAAAGGTACAGCCAAGTACTACGTTTTCCGATTTTTACGATTTTACTATTTTCATCCGACTGAGGAAGGCTGAGTTTTCAGCCGAAACGTCTTGATGGTATTTATGTGAAAATTAGCTTTGTTACCCGCTGCTTAAATTGTTATTATTATACACTGGAAAAAAAAACACATTGGATCTAGAGTCCAGACTCTTTAAAACATCGACAAGAAAAAGTTCTCTTGATTCAATCAGAATCTAGCTTAAATCAAGAACCAAGCCTCTTAATTTTAGCGGATTTCCTTTTGATTTAAGCTTATAAATCTGATTGAATCAAGAGTCATTTTTCTTGTCAATGTTTTCAAGAGTCTGTACTCTAGATCCAATGTGTTTTTTTCCCAGTGTATATCTTATTTCTAAGTGTTGCCCAGTTTTTTAGTACTGCAGGCGAGCTTGGTTCTTGGTCGCATTATTCCGACAGAAGTCCCATTGTCCGACCGACTCGCATATCAGCGCGCCCGTTCACCGGGCCGTGTAGTGGGCGCCTGTCGAGGACCGCTTAAAATTTTGAAAAATCACTCGCGGGGGGCATAAATATTTCAGGGAATCATGTGCTGAAAAGAGTGACTTGTTATGAGCTCCCATGCGGAGAGGCGAAACCTAACAACACTCCCGCTCCGGGATTTTTATTTTCCCCGTCGTTTTTCTTGAGTGTGATGAAGTGAGGCGAGTGCCGGAGATTTTGGCAAATTGCTCGTTTCATGCACATGAAATTGGTCCACGGAGGAAAGTGACGCTGTGAAAATGTCCGTCCCGTTAGGATACTTTCAGCCGTTGAACCGAATACCACTTCCGATTTTTTCCAATACATTCCATTTTCTCGGCAAAGCCTATTTTCCCCCGAGATCTGATAATATTTCTGCCTAACTTTGGAATGGTCGCACGCCTAGTAATACAAAACTTTAGAGATATTCATTGGTTATTGGGGTCTTCTTCTTGGCATATCGAAAATTTTGGGCGTATACTTGGACCCTAACTCAAAATTTTCAAGCGGCAACCACCCCTTCATAATATATCATTGAAACGAACGTAAACATAGAGGAATTTGTGGACAAACCGTATGTCTCTGGTCATCACGTCATTAAAAGAGATAAATATCCTTGACGGAGGTTTTTTTCGACTATCCAGAATTTCTGAGGAGGAGGGGAGGTAGATGATACTATTTTCAATCATGGGAGGGCAACCGCCCCCCCTCCCCCGGGGGGCCCCTCGTTACGCCCATGCTATTCGACTATCGCACCTCTCTGACCTCCTTACACCTCACTTCCTACCTGAAAGCTACAACCAAAAAGAAGAAGGCAAATTCTTAAAAAAAACAAGCAAGCAAAGTTCGGAGCAGGTTAAGGGTGAACCCGAGCGATTTGCATCGGCGGGGACCTCGATTGTCTTTGGCCGTTTGTTCGGAGCCGAATCGGAATGTGCATCAAATTGGCGCAAATCTCGAGGAAAATTGGAGGAGCCCCCCTTCCTCCACCCCGCCTCTCCCCCTCTTCGCTCACCACACTCGGAGGTATGCCGCGCATCCGAAGTAAATCGACCGTGACGCATTCGAACGAAACACATTCTCGCCCCCGCGACGGGAATGCTCTTCGCGCCAGTGACATGGCGTGCTTTGCGATATATCGATTGCTCCGTCATTTAAACTCATAGAAAAGTATCGATAGACAGGGTGTTGCAACGAATACCTAATAGCATTGGAATGGCGTGCTTTGCGATGGATCGATTGATCTGCCTTTTAAATCTATGGAAAAGGATCGATTATCGAGGTGTTCGCAACGAACAGCTCGATAATCGATTCTTTACTACAGCTTCAAATGGAGAAATATCGATAATCGATCATTCACGCCACGCCGCTGCCTGATAGTAATCGATTCCTTACCATAGCTTCAAATGGAGAAATATCGAAAATCGATCATTTACTGCTTCGCGCGTCCGACGAACGGGCTCGGCGAGGGTGTTTGGCGCGACGGGCGAGCGTGTTGCTCGTGGAATTAGATGCGCGCTTTCGGATTGGATTGCCCGGCAAAAGCCCCTTACCCCGATTCCGCGATAATTTGATTACCGCTGCGGGTTGCATATGCGCCGGGCGCGGGTTTGTCTGTTCGCAGCAGTAAAGGCGCCATCGGCACGTATCAGAATGTTGCCTCTGCCCACTCGTTCCACCGTGCGCCGCGGGACCGCTGCACCGAGGGAAATCGAATTCATTACGGAATATAAAACAGTGGAGGTTTTTGAAGGATATTTTAGAAAAAGTAGAATGGATACGAAATAGGTGTGAGATTGCCCTCATTGCTATTTCGCCGTCAATTTTCGAAGCATGCTAGAGTATACCCTCCGTGTGGTTACGGTCGGAGCTAGAACTTTTCTGTGAGAGGGGGCAAAGAAGGAATTAGAAATAGGGCTAAGGGGGGTCTGGATGATTCCCCCAGCTGTGGATGAAAGTCCGAGGAAATTTTCGATGAAAATTGGGACGTCTTGAGAGTTAGCGACTTTGCTGTATTCTGAAGTATAAAATACGCAAGCTGATGATTTTAATTTTTTTCCAATTCCGTAAAGGAGTGCTTTAAAGACGATCTAGTGTATGAAAAAATTGTAAATTTACTCTTAAAATTACGAAAATGGTGAAGTTTACTCTTCGTTCTGAAAAGTCGTCCTTTTGCATGTAGGCGATATTGTTCGTCAGCCATCGATATGCGTTTCACGCCGCACCGACTGCACTAGGTTTGGCGTAATGCGTGAAGTATTCACACGGTCCTGTAGGCGCTAATGTGCTTTCCACGCCAATCGACTCAACCGAGCCGACCGTCGACCGTGCCGTGTTTGGTGCAATGCGCGAAGTATTCCCACAGTCTTGTAGGCGCCTCCCACGCCGCCCGCACTATGTTTGGCGCTGCTATTATTCAAACGGGTGGAGTTGAGTAGTTCTCATCTTCCTCGTTTGTTTGTGGTGATGCATGAAGCCCAAAATCCCCACCACAAGGCGAAAAATTAAAAATCCTAAAAATGAAAAGAACTTGTTACGAAGATGGAGTTTTTGCGCACACCGAATGGATTATTGTCATTTAAAACGTTCTACATAAAATCCAACTAACTTTCTTCTCTTGATTCACATACGTATCGATATTCTCAAATAAAGAGCACTATATGCGCATAGCCTCGCTGAGCGATGCTCCGATCGTTGCAGTCGATAGCCTAGCCCCAAATTTCGAGGGAAGTCCGTCGCTATGTGCGATGTCGTCATAAACAATACATGAATACATTTGTTAAATCGGAGTTCAGCTGGGACCGGACAAATTGGATCGTTTTGCAACGTTATATTAGATGTCGTTATATTCGATTTCCACCATACCTTTAAATTCCTTTGAGGATGATATTAATAATGTAACGATGTGATGATGAATGATATATTTCATAAAAACAATGTGTGTAGAAATATACTTTTTAAGGATTAAATTTAAAAAGGGATATATTTTACTCCTAAGGAGCTCTTCTCATTAAAAGATTTCTTTTGACCGCATATATGTTGATAAAATCTGTACGTTTTCAAAAAAAGGGGGGAGGCAACTTTTGGGAAGGATTCCTCCTGCGGAGGTCAGGTGCGGGACTCGCATGGCAAGGCGCAGGGCCGCAGGGGTATACTTTTTCCCATTTCAAGAAGTACTTGTTTGAAGTTTCGAAATGACACGGATCCCTATGGCGGAAAGAAATAGTTCTAACTGACTTTTTGAAGCTTAAAAATTGGAACTTTGGATTTTTCCGCAAACTATGTATTATTAAGACTAGTTTTACCTGAACTCATTAATATCTCAATTTTTTTCAAAAACTGCACGCATGCGCCTTATCCTTCAAGCCTCTAGGTTCTCCCGCAACGATACACGGATAAAAAAAAAGCACGAGTTTGTTGTGTGATATGGACATTTCCAATTAATTGTGGTAATACACGCATTGGACTGCATTTCGCAATTTGGATCTATAAATTCCGGCCCAGTTTAAAAACAACGTATATGCCATTAGTTTCCCTATGCACATAAGTGTTTTTTCAGATGAGCCAGAATGTATAGGTCCAAATTGCAAAATGCAGTCCAATTAATTGTGGTAGTACACGAATTAATCGTGGCCCTACCCCAATAAATTAGGTTACGAACCCAAATGTTGCGGTGCTACCCTAACTTGAGTTGCGATTCTACCACAAATAATTAGAAATGTCCGTATCGTCCAACTAATTGTTGTAGTACATCAATTTTAGGGGATAACCCCTAACACTTTTTTTCCGTGATGTATGAAGGAAACGCCACTGGGATCCGGGCGTTGAGATGTTTTTCGCAGGACCGACTTTACTTTTTCACTAATGACGCAGACCCTACTCATGGCCGTGGCCCCTTTGATCCCCGGGAGTCCGGGACGCCGCAAAGGTGAAAGATTGCCGAAACCCATATTTACGGAACTTCGCTCTTGACCCCTCCCACGCCCCTCTCCCAGGGTCTCGTCCGGAATTCGGCAAGGAAATCTGGGCTCCTCGTTAAGACGCGGCAGTTCCCGGGGACTTTGAGCCGGGCGGGAAGCTTTCAAAGCTTGATTTGCCATTGTCTGACGTGCGCCTTTGTGCCGCTAAACAAACGCGGCTTTTGAGGAGAGCCCGCGCCCCCGCCCCCGACGCGCAGCGCCGGGAAGGTAGACAACACGCTACACGCAACGCCTTGTTTCATCTGGCAACCCTTTGATTGACTTGGACCAAGAACCCCCCCCCCCCCCCNGGTTCCCGCCACTTACTCTTCGCGTTCCGGGTGAGCTTTATTCCTGTGTTGCCAGATGTCTCGTGCTCAGGTTAAACCTCACTCGTCTTGGGAAAAAGGAGTACTTTTTCTTGTCGATGTTTTTAAGAGTCTGGACTCTAGATCCAATGCGTTTTTTTTCCCAGAGAAGAGAGCGCCGCGGCTGCAGTCGTAAAACAGAGAAACACTTTTTGTTCACAAAAGAGTCTACCTTCAAATTCGGGGAAACTCCAGCTCAAATGTAGCTCTCTCCGTTTAAATCCTAGTTCAGATTCGGATTCAGCTTGAAAAATCACGTAAAATCCGATGGCCAACTATAAATTAGCCCCCGAGATTAAGAGAGAGACTCTGCTTTCTCTGCTTCAAGATGCCTTAAATTTGCAAACGGCCTAATAATTCCATATCGACGGTGTAAGTCGGCAATCACATAATTCGGTTTCCGACGTCGTAGACTTCCTGGCACATTTTATTCCTTTAACGGAATACTACTCAACGGCAATTCTTTAAAACTGCCGTGATTTTTCTTCTCTATGCAAAGGAAATTCTGCAAAAACTTCAAGGAATGATGCCAATTTGTTATCCTTCAAAAAAATAACATAGAGGCGGATATTTCCAGACATCGCAAACGAGTTATGTGATTGCCGACTTACACCGTCGATATACATTTTTCGTGCAAATTCTCAATTGTACGGATTGATTATCTTCGAAGAAAGTAAAACGTGGCAGGAGATCCGCAAGGAATATCGTAGAACGAGATATGTATGGTTCCGCGGCTCCACCATCGATGGAATCCACCGAGATTGCGTCACGATGTGGCAACACAGTTTGCGCTCTTCATTACCGGCTTCTTGTCTTGTCTCCTACGCAAGAAGGCTGGGTGTTGCGAAGTTGGAAGGGTGAACAGGAGGGTCACCGTTTTCTGAATTTACATACTTAATTTAGTCCCATTTCCGCTGGATTTCGTGTTGCTCCGTTGACTGTTGACTGTTGAATGCAGCGAAATTAAAGGGTAGGCCTCGTGCCCGGGACGCTAGGTAGTTTACAAACGCCATCATACACTAATTAGTTTACGGAGCTACGTAAACACACGGTTAGTTTTATTCAAGCAGCTTAAAATTCAATCCAAGCACATCACCATGCTAAACTCTTTGAAAACGTCTCTTCCATTACGCAGTCGTGATATTTGCAAGTACGAGATGTGTTGCTACAAACAACAAGGGATTCATGTCTCCGTGTTTTCTCCATGCTGGAAAGAAGCGCTCTCTGGATCCTAACGCCCTAATTACGAGTCATATGGAAGTCGTAAGTTCCGGGGGTTCAGAGGCGGTTAGTCCCAGACCCATGAGCCGTAGCTGTAATGGCCTGATTTAGTAGCTACTACATTCGTTTTATATCGCAGTTCGACGGTTTCATTGTTAACACGCCTTACAATAACCATGTCGCATTCGCACCATGATGGTAAATTGTGTCTAGAAATCGTAACTCCTCGTGTTTATCGAATCATTACTTGATGTATCATTTGCTAATAAAAGAATTGTAATCAATTAATAAAAGGAACTGGAAAGAAGAGGTAATGAACTTGTGTTGTGGTTCGAACCATCGAAAATCGATACGTCGAGTGTTGCAATCATTCTGTTACTCTGGGTTTTAGTGGCTGGAACATCGTCAAAAACTCGAGTTGGGTTGATTTCGAACTGAGAGATTTAATTGTGTTCTCCTGAATTTTCGATTTCCGTTTTTGAAAAAATATTTCTCTCACTCAGAAACAAACTGCATGGTAAAGTAATTTGTATTTGAATAAAAAAGAATCAATCCATATAATTTTCTATTAATCAGAATTTCCAAAAACTCTGCAGATCTTGAAAGAAAATACCAAATAAGAACAAACATCAGCACTATTTCTATCTCTATCAGCGGCAATGAAATTACGCTCTTTCGTTATCAATGAATAAATTAAATTTATAGTGATGAATCTACCTGCTTTTAAGTATACCACTGTTAAGCGTTTTTTTAAAAAAAAATGTAGATTTCTAATTTCTAAAAACTTTTAAAATTGAAAATACTGAAGATGATATAGATATATTTTGAATGATAACTGCAACCTCTGTAACATTATAAATCTGAAAGGGTAAGAATAAAGTCTAATTTCTATTCTTACACTGGGGGAAAAAAACATTGGATCTAAAGTTCAGACTCTTAACGACATCGACAAGAAAAAGTTCTCTTGATGCGATCAGAATCTAGCTTAAATCGAGAACCAAGCCTCTTAATTTAAGCGAATTTCGTTTTGATTCAAGCATAATCCGATAGAATCAAGAGTATTTTTTCTTGTCAATGTTTTGAAGAGTCTGGACTCTACATCCAATGTGTTTTTTTTTCCCCAGTGTATTGTATTTTTCTACTAATCAAAAACAATTCTTTTTTTAGAATTAAAATAAAATTTAAGACGATTTTTTCCAGCAAGGACCATCAAAGAAAGTAATTGGCGCAAAGTTCGATTTGAAACATAAAATCGTGCTCTGATTCATATCTCTCGGGTTAACTTTGTACTAGTCTCCTGGATCCAACCTCGACGAAAGCTAATCAGAGGGACCGAGGCGGTGACGAGGGAAAACAGGGTGAATTAAATTACACGGTGGGATATCAAAATTTCAGCGTCCTCCGCAGGCACACCAACGGCCCAGGTGTGGCGCTCGTAGAGGGAACACTTTGTCGAAAAATTGAATAATGAAGTGTCTACGTTGAGTTTTCACGCCGGGAGCCTGCCTCCGAGCGGATACCACACGCAGCGCACTAACCACACTGCTGCCAACGCTCATCTGAAATGAAGCTCTTGCATGAAGGGGAGACTCTCAGTTTTTCCTTCGGATACTTTGAAAAAATTTGCAACAGACAGGGTATTTTTTTCAAATTTTAGTAGGGTATCTAACCCTAGTTTTCAAGCGTGGTAGTAGTTTTTATTAGTACGGTTTTTAGAAATTGAAAAATTTTACTTATTTAAATCTTATTTTAATTCTTATCTCTACTTTTAAAAACAATGTAATTTAAATAAGGTTACCCTGGTAAAAATTGGCAGTAGAATCTGTGCTCCAAAATACCATAGACCTAAAGCCGGCTGTAAGATTTCCAATAGCTTCTGTAGCCGGCTATACAATTTCTTTTAGCCCTTTATAGCCGATGGCGACTAAGCAATAGCCAGACGATAAAGTTTATGCTAAACGTTACTAAATACGGATACTAGGACTTCGTCAGTTTTTGGACCACTGCTCTCTTTTTGTGCCGTAGTATCTTGATTCATTTTGCGAGGAATGTTCCGTACTTTTGAAGGATGCCTGTCATTCTTAATATGTTGGAGCGCCTTCAATTTCTTATGATACTGTGCAATACATCTGGTGGTAAATAGTTGCTTCAGACGCCGTGGCACGATGCGGCGCGGCGGGCGGGCAGAGAGCGCGAAACGCGCATTGGCGCCTTCAAACCTAACAGGGATACTTCACGCATTGCGCAATGCGTGAAGTATCCCTGTTAGGTTTGTAGGCGTCAGTGCGTCGCCGCTCCGCTTTGTGTTAGGCTCTAATATTTAGTCTCGCGGAGTCGGCGTTTTTCAACTCATGATTTTGAAATGTTTGCACACTCTGTATGGATTATTCTCATTTTAATTGATGAAAAAAAAAATATGTATTAAAGGAAAATATAATGTGTGTTTTGTAAATATTAAGGTAGTTCCGTATCAAACTTAATGATTTACAAAGCACACGAATTTCTACACAATTTCTTACAGCCTTTTATAGCCAATGGCGATTAAGTGTAAAGCCCGGCGATAGGAACTATAGCCCGACTGTATACTTTTTTAGAGCTTCGTATAGCCCGGCTGTATGATTTGCTCCGCTTTCTACAGCCAGCTATATGATTTTCAATAGCCTTCTTTAGTCGGTTTTAAGAACTCCTATGGTATTTTGAAACGCAGCTCCTGTCGCCAATTTTTACCAGGGTAAGCAATCATAAGTATAGCCGCAACTGCTGCCATTTAATTAGCTGGTGGTATAAAATCTGATGTCTATGGTTGGCTGCCACCTTTCTTCTTCAGGGTACTTTAACTGTTGTCGTGTTTAGACTTTGTCCGGAGATGGGTACAGCCACTGTCGAACAAAGAAAGGTAAAAAAAAATCTATCACAAAAAATCCGTTCCCACGGATTACTCGATTGACTTTCGAGGTTGTTCACATATTGAACCAATCGATATCGACGCAATCTCACCTGTTTGATGTATCGAATACGATCCATCGATCAATCGACTATAGAATCGTTCTACAGTATACTGAAGAGTCACCAGTCGCCAATTCTGCCGTGCTAAGGAAGAACGCCGTATGAAATTCGAGAGTTGTCAAATCCTTCGATAAAATGTTTATTTTTGAGGAAAGGTATGAACATTTTTCCTTGAAATTTTCAGGGGCTTTGGGTGAAATTGCGAGGAAAATTATCTGAGAAATGGAAGGATAATATTCATAAGTTTATACCAGGAAATTTGTGTTTTGGCAACGCCTGAAGGTTCATACGCCGTTCTTTCTTAGCACGGTAGAATTGATGATCGGGGTGAGGATTGCTGGTACTATCGACACCTGCAATCCTCTGCCTCGCGGTCATAACTTCCCTCCCCATTTTTTTGAAAAAAAAAGAGTCGTGGATACACCACACCACGGAACCTCGATCGGACGACACAATTTCCCAGTCCGAGCGAAAAAGAAAATATTCCCAACTTGAACACGACATTACTTACAAGAGCGCATTTTCCAGCGGGACGTGTCGGAGAGTCAATTTTCGTCGGCGTCGTCGGTGGTGACGCGACGACGGTCCAAAAGTCGCAGGGGGCCCCGGGGAGGAGGTGGTGANGGGGGGGGGGGGGGGGGGGAACGACTCCCGATCGGGCTCATTAGGGATTCCGGCCGAGCTGCTGGAGTAGCTTGATCTTTCTCGTAAGTCTAATGCTCGCCTTTGCAACGTGCCACTGCGAGTTTCGCGCTCCATTTTAATATCCTCTTTTATTTATAAAAAAAAAGAAGAAGGAAAAGGCGGGAGGGAGGGGGGACGCGGGGAAAGTTCGCAACAGACAAACAAGAAAATTAGCTACGGAATATGCTCCAAGAAGTGTTATATTTTTATGAACGCTCCACTGCAGCGGGACCTAGATTCCTTATCGGAGTTTACAATCTCTAATATCTATATACACGCCGCGTACGCGGGGACGGTGCGCAAAGCGCCTAACCCCCGGCGGTGGAGCCTCGCAGTTGCGCGCTTTTCGCAGCGGTTCGGGGGCTTTGGCTCCGACTTATCAGCTATAAACTTTGCATTGCTCTCGAGTACGGGCGAACCTTTCATCTGCGCACTTACTTTTTTTCCTTTTTCCTTTTTTTTTTTTATTCGCGGAGTTTTCCTTTTCTCTGAATGCGCGCCGAGGCGTGTGTTTCTATTTTTTTTTCTCCGGGTTTCCAATGTCCCGGAACCGGCGCGGCGCGCAGTGGATCGAGTCGAGGGGGAAGGTCGGACTAAATTTGGAAACTTTAAACTCTTAAAACTCCGTTTATACAATACTTTGAGGTTCTGAAAGTGGCTCTAGTGGTTTCCTCGTGGAATTTTCTTTAAGAAGCACCCCTTGAAGTTTAAAATGTGGCGAAATGAACATGAAAATTTTCATATTTAGTCAAAAATTTCATGTCCGACCTCTCAAATTGATTCGATCCACTGTGCGGCGTTGGGCGGGAAGCAGACCTCCGGCCGGCCGTTTTCTGGGTTACCGAACCTCAGACCTCAGATCGATTCGCCCCCGCTCGCATTTCCTCTTGAGTGAAGGCTTCGAGCCTTGTCGCGGCCGCGGCATCGTTTTGGCGCTCAGCGGCCCGATTATTGAACCTATATCTATACAGCACATAGAGTACATTGAGTCAAAATGTGAATGGGGGAGCTGGCGCCATGTTCTGCTCGATGAGTTCCGAGCCGGTGTGCGCCGAGCTCGGCTCACTTTTGCGATACATGTTCGATCCAAAATGGCGGTGTGGAATACGTGGTAATTCCTATCTTCTTCCTTTACATCGAATGGCCGGGCACTTGGTACCCGTGTATCGCAAACAATCGATCATGTATCGAAAAAGTGAGCCGGCATCACACAGGAGTCTCGGGATTCGGGACGTGGAAAACTGGACGTGGAATCCGACGATGCAATGCTGGATGTATCCAGCGCACTTGAAGGAGTACTCACATACATTCAGACAGTTTGCTTTATCGCGAGGGGGCACCGAGTGGAGAGGATTGGTGGGGGGAGGGGTTGAATCCGCGGCGGCGGCGGCGGAGTAATTAAATTCCCCGTTTTCCAGAAACGTATCAATTCTGGTTTGGGCCGCTTTTTAATCAGCCCTGTCGGCGGGGACCGAAACTCGGCCGAAGATTTAGGGCTCTGTCGCCCCGATAACTCAGCGAGGTTGACGCCGTTTACCTACCGCACCGCTGCGCCAACTCCGCGCATGCGCATTCCAATTAATGTTCTTGCCGATTTACAAGGCTCCCCCCTCCCGCGCCGTGCGTACGCTCCGAATGTTTGCATCCTCGTAAAACCGTAAATATCCACCTATGACGCATGATGAATGGCCGAGCAGATGTGCCAACTCCCGACTAGAGATGCTTGTCTCGGCCCATCACTCCAAGCGCCCATGTAAACGTCATAGAGTCGGGGAAAATGGAACTTATTGTTAATGTGAAGAGATTGAATTTGATCTAACCGTATGCAAATGCACGTAGAGATTGATTCTGGCACTTTTGCTCCGACGAAAACTACCAAATTCTCTCGATTTTTCCAACACATTTTTGGGTCTTCTTTAGGGAAACAATGTGATACTGCCCTCGTCTTATGATAAGTGGGCCGCGTATAGCAGGAAGGAACCAAGCCACATCAGCTACTGCCTTTGAACGACAATTCATTTTTTTTAAGGGGAACATTTGTGCTGATTCCTTTGGAAATTTTAAGGAATTTGCCTCGTGCTATGCAAAAAATTCACTGAAATTTGCACAAAAATCCTCACAACCATTTTTATGTAAAAAGTCAAACTGCCTAATTGAATTTGACAGTAACTGATGTGGCCTGGCTTCATCCTGCTTAACGCGGTTCAAGCATGGTCCAATCCTTCATTCGTCACAATTTACAAATTGACATATTTAAGTCAAAAGAAACCACAGTTCTCTCTTCGGAATAGCCCCCTCCTTAGCGGAAAATTCTCCGGAAAGGAAAAATCCATCGGTCCTTTCCTAAAATACAACTCAATGTTTCCAGCGTACTTAGGCGCGGAGCAACTATTCGACCACCCGAGCGTGGCACAGTATCACTCGAAATTGAAGGCGAACTGGAACCATCTCACTAGACCAACTCCTGCGACGCGGCGACTAAAATCGCTGGATTTCAAACTTTATCACTTTAAAGGCGCATTTTGGGAAATATCGATGTTTTGCCGCTCTGTCCTGACTCTAGTCTCGTAGGTGTCAGGTGTAACATCCAAAACGATTCCAAGTAGGATGTCTGGATCGCCTTTGCCACGGTCAAACTTGAGGTCGAGTACCATAGCGGAGACTCCAGTATTACACGGGCTGAATTTGTTGCTGTTGTTCGGGTTATCATTTCCTTTGCTTGTGTTTTATGAGGAGACCCTCATGAGTCCCAGAGAAGCTCCGTTGCAACAGGGTTACCTGACAACATTTCTCGTTACATGTTACATACATAAAGCCGTTTTTATAGCGCAGCCTCGCGCTCTGCGACACCCAATCGCCATTGCCCCCTATCCTCCCAGAGATCATCAGGCTATCGGCACCTTCTGATCTCCTCCTCCACCCCTTGTCGCCAACCTTTCACAGAACGTCCACGCCGTCGCCTTCCGGGAGGAACCCAATCGAAAACCTGCTTGGGCAACCGATCGTCTGCCATCCCTCGCACATGTCCATACTAGACCAACTGCTTGGACCTGATATCGTGCACGATGTCATTCTCCACACCCATTTTCTCGCTTACTTTTACAGGTTTTTTCGTAACATGTTATATTCGGCTATTTTTGAGGTGATATTTTCGTATCTACGGCTGCGGTATCTTGCCTGCTGCCCCGTTTGCGGAATTCGGCTTAATTTCTACGGTCAGTCGACGGACTGGGCAACCAGTTTACGGATTTTCCAATTGAGTTTTCCAATTGAGCCCCGATTCTGCAGAATGGCCGATTTCATGAACTGGGTTCTTTTTCTCTGTCAGCACGGTAGAATGGTGGCAAGTCATTTTTCCTGAAACATTGTTTTCTACTGCAAGTTTTCGTAATACTTTTTTCCTACTCCTTTTTTGTCCCATCACAGTTAATCCTACAAGTGAGATGTCCTACTGGCCTTTTTTCTTGGGGCATCTGTCCTAAATTCAATTTTAAAAAAACAACATAGGTACTTCACAAGTTAAAGTTGTGGCCGCATGCCCGCAAGTAGTGGAGCTTCATCCTCTCCCTTGTATTAAGGGTGTAGAAGGCTCAGATTGTGCTGTCTCCTGGCGCGCGCTTATATTCAGCTCGCTGAGGGAATTTTACATTTTCTGAAACATTTCCACATTTGCTCTACTCATGTTTACGTTTCAATTATTATTGGATTTTTGGGGAAAACACCCTCAGGAAAAACGCCAGTGGGACATCTCACTTGTAGGACTTACTGTAACGGGACAAAAAATGAGAAGGAAAAAAGTATTAGGAAAACCTGATGTAGGAAAAAAAAATTACGAAAAATGACCTGTAGCACCGGTTAAATAATGAGAATTTGCGGTAAAATTGGCAAGGGTGTGATTAGAAGAGCCTTGCGCCTATGATTTATTTGGCGGGTCGGCGCGTAAATCACGAGCCTTATTTTTCACCGGTTTATTGACTCAGGACTCGGGGACCGGGAAGAAACTCAACTCCTATCCACCCTGTTGCCGGACAAAGGAAACATTAGCCACTCCTGCTCGGAGCCAGGGCATCTCCCGTGAAACTCAGCCAGGGATACGGCCATTAACGTCCCGATTCCACGAGAAAAAGGGGGTAGTGTGTGACGCCGCGACGGGAAATGACCCTTATCTCCAATTCTCGCCGGCCGAGACATTGAGTTGACCCTATATTTCACCGAAGAAAACCACTTCGGCTCCTGCGAGACCGGGGATCCATCGTTTATCTCGTGATGCGCTTGTTTTTCTTGACCGGTAAGAATTTTCATGGCTTTCGCGGGTGGGTGGATTCGTCATTTTCCGGCCAGAGTATCACAAGCGCCGTGCGACGTTTCAAAATCTCCGCCGCCATTTTATTTTTTATAGAGATATTGTCGGTTGAATCTGTTTGAAAATTTCACCGAGTTTTATCGGCAGCGCGAAGAAAATTCGGTGAAATCTTCGGACAGCTTCGTTGAACAATTTCTCTAAGAAAAAATATAGTGTCGGCGGAAAGTTTGGAAACTGGTAGGAAACCTCGTTTATTCATACCCGAAGCGCTTCAAAGTGATCAAGGTTGAAATCCAGCGACTTTAGCCCTTGCAAGTGTGGCTTAGTGAGTTGGTGCGTTGGGTTCGCCTTCAATTTCGAGTGATACTGTGCAACTCTCGGGTGGTCGAATAGTTGCTTCGCTCTTGTGTACGGTGAGAATAAGTCGCGTTTATTTTTATTGTTATTCCTCAAACGTCTCACTGCCACTGGTGCGTCTGCTGCGCCCTTAGCATCCGGAGGTCGATTAGAAACTCATCCGTCGGTAAAGGGCAAGGGTATCAGTGATGTAACTGCAAGAAAACTGAGTGCCAAACGATGAGACGCCGTTGCTTCAATAATAGCATTTGAGGTATCAGTACATTGAGTGTGTGTACTAAGTGAACCTCCGGACAAAGCAAGATTTGCAGCATTCTGATACATGTTTCTTACTCAAAATTTCGTGTACCTAAGACCTGATTCGGGCGACGAAAATCTTCAAATTAGCTTCTAGGTAAGATTTGAAGATATCCAGGTAGCATTGATTTTGAGAAATTCTAATTGCCCGCGTCAAATCGCGTGCATTATCGGTTGTGGCGAGTTAGGTTTTTCGTATTCACGAACTCATGGCCTCGGGTCTTTCAACATTATTTAAAAAAATTTCATACCGAGGAGTCTCACAATTTTCAAATTGTAGACATATTTTCCTCGTGAAATCACAATTATGCCTCACACATCACTCGAACAACTGGTGGTGATATTAGCTGCTCAGCACTCCAGAGGGCTGTATGATGGTCGATCGGTCAATTGATTATCTCTGGATTTCAGGACATTTTTTCAAAATTTCTTATCACGCTGCAATATGCCAGGTATTTGCATACAAAAATTTACTTTTAAACTTTTTGAAATATAACTACGAAAGCTCGCCCCAGGCGAATATCGCAAGTCATTTTTGGCGAATTTCCGCGGGTGGATTTGGTTGACGTTTTTAACTTACTGCCAACCTCCGTTACAACGAAACGAATTTCCCTCCGAGGGACGCACAGTGGATCGAGTCAATGGGAGAGCTCGGACAAAATTTGGAAACGTTAAAAGCTTATAACTCCATTTATGCAAAATTTTAAGTTTCTAAAGGTGAGTCCATTGGTTTCCTCGTGAAATACTCGATTAGAGTCACCCCTTAAATTTTAAAATGTGACAGTATAAACATCAAAATTTGGAGATTTAGTAAAAAATGCCACGTCCGACCTCTCTAATTGACTCGATCCACTGTGCCACGGTGCACGTACAACATTTGGTTTTCATGCTGGCAGCAATGACGACCACAACCAAAATTCTCGACCCACCTCCCGAGGGGAGTTGAAAAGGGGATGGATGTAAACGTTGGCTAAAATTCCTCAAGCAAATGAGTTTAGTTCTTGACTTTACCCGAGAGGTCTTCTCCTTTGGTAAATCTGCCGATTTGGTTGAAAAAATCGACCAAATCCACTCGCGAAAATTCGCCTGTTGCAATATTCACTCGGAAAATACTTTTCGACTCGAAAATGTTTGTCAATCTAACCTTGAATAAAAATACCTGACGGACTGCAGAGTGCATGTTTTTGTGTGTGAGCGTTTTTTTTTTTTTTTTTTAAAGAATGACCCTCAGTCCAGAAACCATCGATTCTTCGATCTACTGCTGAATCTATTTCAAAAATACTGAAGATCTACGTTAATAGACAAGATTTAAAGTAAGATATTAGATGAAAATTAGCCCGTACATGTTTCATTACTGTCAAAATAGGACCGCATTCACAGGATATTTTTTTATTTATTACCTACTGTTGAATATATCTTGCATCTTGCAACGATGGGCGAGTGGTTAGGTGGACGGGAAGCCGGACACGAGATGGCTATTACTCTGGGTAGTGATAAAACTATTTGCTTTGCTAGTTAGGTCTTAATCACTGACAGCTCGTTTCCCACCACTAAACGTTCGATGTATGTAACAAACAGCCTCGTAACGGGTATTTTCAAGTTTCCGTTCGCTGAAAAATAAAGGCTCAGCCTCTCATGAGAAATAAGCTTCCGCGGCTGGAACTCGGCATTTCCTGAGTGAGAAACTCATGGGAGTCCCTCAGATAGATTTTGCCCAAGGATAACTGTAATTGGATGAAACTCAGAAACGAGAATTATCAAAATTATTTTTTTTTCTTTTAAATTGTTGGTTGAGCCGATGTGATTTTGGGCAAATAGACGGTATAAGTCGGCAATCAAATAACTCGTTTGCGGTGCGTCTGAAAATATCCGCCTCTATGTTATCTTTTTAATGGAGAACAAATTGACATCATTCCTTGAAGTTTTTGCAGAATTTTCCTCACACTGCAGAGAAGAAAAATCACGACTGCCGTTGGGTAGTTTTCCGTTTAAAAAATGAAGTATAACAGGAAGTCTGCGACGTCGCAAACCGAGTTATGTGATTGCCGACTTACACCGTCGAAATATAGCGTTTTCCCTTTTGACACTTTTACGTATAATAAGTTAGTTTAGCTATAAACCTAAACTACAACTATGAGCGCAGAGACAACATTTTTCGGAAGGAACCCGTTCCTCGGTGGGGCTAAAAACATCGTAATGGTTATGGGGTTAAATGGCGCTTTCGGTGGTCTCATAGCCAAAAGCCCTGTTAGCCTCCCATGAGCTTGAATCCTAACGATCAAATCCAATTTTGTATTTGTCCAATCATTATTAAATTTCTTAGTATTAAATTATTGCACGTAGGTATTTTTTCATTTTTCAAAACGCCCGATGCGGATACGTTCTGTCGGCACACAGTCTGTTTCATCCAATCAGGATGCGTTATTTTGGAGCCTAGCCATGTACTTAGTTTCGACTCTAGAATGCTTCTTTGTGCGTGGAGATCATATTGTTTGAGCCTCCACTCACGCGTGTTTTTACTCTTGACCCAGAACAAAAACTTGCAAAAAGCCGTGTAGACGTAGAGCAAGGTCAAGTTCCATAATCGTGCAAAAATAGCAGAATAACTCACATACGTCGGTTATCCGTTCCCCTTAGACGGGAGGGGAGGGGATCGGGCCTTGCATTTTGTCCTCCTTAAAAAACATGACCTTTCCCAATGAGCGTCGTGGCCCCCCGCCTGGGGCTGCTTTCCACCGTTGCCGGTGGTGTTTAGACAGAACCCAAGAAAATAAGGATCTGGGGACTGATCATTGAAATTGATAGACAAAACAATAGACAAAGAAGACAAAAGGGACATGGAGAGATCCTATTGGTGGAAGTGAGGGGTTGGAATGGACATAGACGGTAAGTAATAGACTAACTAACGGCAACTCACGAGAGACCCGATAGTTAGTCCATCGTTTTCTCCTTAAGGCTATAAGAACCACCCAAACTAACCGATAAGATTGCTCCATATTCCCTATGTCTCTTTAATCTATAGCTTTGATTATTAATTTCAACAATCAGCCCGCTAGGGATTGATTATATAAATTGATAGACAAAGCGATAGAAAAAGAAGACATGGGGAGTATGGAGCGGTCCAATTGGTTCGGATGCTTCTCATGGACTTTGGGGGAAATGACGGACTAACTGTCGGGTCTCTCTTGGGTTGCCGTTAGTTAGTCTATCACTTACCTCCTTTGTCCATCCTAACCAATAAAAGTGCTTCATTTTTCCTCTGCCTCTTATGCCTATCGCTCTGTCTATTAATTTCAATAATCAGCCCGCGGGTGAATATAGATTATGGCTATTTCAAGAAAAGAAAGAAGAGAGGTATTCACTCCAGAGGATTCCTCTCCGAAATAGATTCAGGATCCGAGGTGGCAGTGGCCCCCACCTGAAATTCATTTTGGAAAAATATTTGGGGGTTTCTGGGAGGACTATGGACAAGTTCGCGAAGAGCGAAGGATTTGGCGCGAATACAATGTTTAGCTAGTACGCTTTTTGGCCTTTCTCGCGTTTTTGGCTTGTACGCTTTCTCAAAACAACCTGTCCTTGGTAACGCAGTAGCACCGTTTCTCGTTCTAAACTATTACGTTCTTCGGACCCTAACTTCTTTCCTCATTGTGCTCTTTCACATAACCGAAGACAGAAAAAAGTTACGGGATGTATCGACATATCTACCGTTTCGGTCTCAGATGCCAAAATTTCCAGGTGCTGGAGCTTTGATTGGTCCGGGTGCTACGCCCGGAACTTTCGGCCTCTGAGCTCGGAACTGAATAGGTATGTCTAGACAGCCCGTAAGTACGAATTTAACGGCCGAAGTTTTTTTTTTTTTTTTTTTTTTTTTTTTTTCAGTGAAGACCTTGAGGAAACCTGAAGTGGCATTTACATATCTACCGTTACGGGCTCAGAGGCCAAAATTTCCAGGTGCTGAAGCCGTAGCTTTCATTGCTCCGGGTGCTACGCCCGGAAATTTCGGCCTCTGAGCTCGGATAACGCAAACGATATGTCTAAACAGCCCGTAAGCACGGCTTTAACGGCCGAAGTTTTTTTTTTTTTTTTTTTTTTTTTTTTTTTCAGTGAAGACCTTGAGGAACCCTGGAGGGATTTCCACGGCGACGAAAAGCCTCTGACAACAGCGCAAAGGCTCGTGCGTTTCCATGAAATTTTTCCAGCACCACGCTGGGCCGTAACGCGAGATGTAGCGCGATGCGATGCGTCCGAGATTAATTACTGTCTCACGTGCGAAAAGATAAGACACAGAGTCACGACATGTCGGCGAGGGGGGCCCCCGCTCCCCCCGCGCCGCCCCCCTCCCCCGCCGGGGAACGACCGCTGATAAATGCACCTTGTTATTGGTTTGAAGTCCCCCGCGTGACCAACCCCCTCCCTCCACGCGCCCAGCCGGGGTTCGCCGCCAATTGAGCTGTTGCGCACTTCTTCATCCCGATTACCGCGTCCGGCAGGATTTTCAAAGGGCCCACTCCACGAGCACACTCGGCTGCTACCATGACTTGCGTCGCCCGAAGGTATCGATTATGCGATTTACATCGATTGATTTCCATCGATTGTATTGGAGTAGGAGGGGTTTGTTTGGGTCCACCTCGATACAATCAAAATCCCTCTGAATGTAAATCCCTAGAATCAGGGGCGGACTGGCCCTAAATTAAGTATGAGGCGGGCCCCTAGGGGGGTCTGGGGGGCCCATCCAGTAGAAGGGGGGTCCGGGGGCCCTCCCCCGGAAAATTTTGAAAATTAGGCCCTTTTAGAATGAATTTTACGCTATTTTAGACCCTAGTCTTTAATATTATTTTTGAAACATTATCCAAAAAGAGACCAGAAATGCAAAACTTAGTATATTTTCTTAAACTGGATGAAAAAATGAGAATCCGTTGTATACTTGGAATTCAACTTTTATTTTCCTCTTCCAACGAAAAATTGTGCCAAAGCTAAATTAGTATACAGAAGATACATAGAATCAAGTAGAATAGGAATAGTGACAGTCTAAAAAGAACACATTCTGAAAAACACAGTTCGGATTTTTTTGTTCGTTTGTTTTTTTTAAATGTACTTTTTAGCCGCCAAAATTGACAACTGTCTTAATTTTTTTTTGAACTTTTTATTGGATCCTTTCTTCGCTCTGCTCATAGAAAAATCAGTGCCGTTTACTAGTTAAATGACGCGTAATGAATGAATAAATTGATCATGCGTTACGGAGGGGGGATGGGGGTAAAAAAATCGGAAAAACTGCTTTACGTATATTATGGACAGCCCCCATTATGGATTTCGCTAAAGGGGGGAAAAATCGCCGAAGGCCCCTACGAAATCCCTTGAGGAAGGTAGGAAAGGTTCCCTACTAGGGGCCTCCAAAGTTCAAAATTGCATAGAAATGCGCCCTCGAGGCCTCTCTGAATCAGTACCAAAGGGCCCCCGGCAAAAAGGACCCTTTTGTCGAATCGGCGATAAAGAGCCCGGTGCCTTGAAGGTCCTTAGAGGCGGGGTAAAACCGCATCAAGGCCTCTTCAAATCGGCAATAAATGGTCCCTTGGAAACGGCAAAAAAGGACTCCTTCGAATCAGATAAAGGGGCTCTTTTAAGGTCCTTAGAAGCGGCAAAAAAAGGCTCCATCGAATCTTCTTCTAATCGGCAATAAATGAGTCCTTCAGGGCTCTTCCGAAATGACAAAAAAGGACCCCTTTGGACTTATTCGAATCAGAAAAAAGGGCTCTCAAAATGCAACGCCCTTAGATACGGCATAAAAAAGCTCCTTCAGGGCGCTCTCCGAATCAGCAATAAAGTGTCCTGTCCTCTCAGGAGTCTCGGGGCCCTTTCTCGAGGACGAACCGAAAAAGCCCTCGGGCGCTTCTTCGAAACGGCGAAATACGGCCCTTCAAATCGGCCAAAAGGGGCCCCTCTGGAGCCCCTTTTGGCCGATGAAAGTGGGGCGATCGCCCCATCGCCACCCCGGCCAGTCCGTCCCTGCCTAGAATGACGTCATATATGATCCACATTATGATTGTTGTTTTCCTTAGATATGGACCGAGCTTTTTCTCAATAATCTGGGAGATAAAAAATACCTAGATGGTCCAAAGGAGGGGGGGGGGCGATCTGCCAGTCCTGCAACCTGCTTGCTCTCCGGCCTCATTCTCCTTCCATTTTTGCCATGAATATGTCACTGATCGTTCCGGTTACCTACAAACCTCGATAATTTTCGCACTCATCCTTACTAAGTTCATAGGTTGGCTGCTCTTTTGGGTCCTAACTTTATATCTGCGGAGGCATCGGTGAGAGTCTGCTGGTCGATTATTGAAATTCATAGACAAAGCTATAGACAAAGAAGACAAAAAGAATTTGGAGGGATCATTTTAGTGGAAGCAGGTGATCGCAATGGACGAGGAAGGTAGGTAATAGACTAACTAACGGCAACTCACAAGATACCCTATTGTTAGTCCATCATTTTCTCCCTCCTGTAGGAACCACCCACTTCAACCAATAGAATCGCTCCGCACTCCCTATGTCTTTGTCTGTCGCTTTGTCTATCAATTTCAAAAATCAGCCCGCTGATGGGTTTTTGGTGTTTTCCACTTGTTTACACGGGGGAAAAAAGCGTCAGGGGTTATCCCCTGAAATTGTGGTACCATCCTAATTTGTTGGATGATATAGACATTTCTAATTAATTGTATTAGTACCGCAACTCAAGTTAGGCTAGTACCGCAACATTTGAGTTAGTTACCTAATTTATTGGGGAACAACCATAATGAATTGGGGTGCTACCATAATTTATTAGGGTACTACACCACCACGATTAATTGGAAATGTCCATATCATCGAACAACCTCGTACTTTTTTTTCCGTGTATACTCTCGCTTTACAGTTTGTTAGTTAGTTAGTTAATATATTTTGAGACATTCAGCGTCACAGGCTATTAAAGTCTTTACGGAGAATTTTGAAAATGGGAATAAATACGAAAATTTAGATTTTTAAATTAAGAGAGGTGAAGAGTTTCAGAATTTTGGTAGTAATATTGGGTTCATCGCATGTAAGTGGGTTTGTATTTTTGTTGATTGTAGTGTAGAGGTAGGGGAGTAGATCTGTGATTGGCGATATCTGAGGGCAAAGCAGTCCATAAGTACGTGTTTGATGGTTAGGTACTCTAGGGTGGAAGTGTCAATACATGAATTCGACTTGAAAAATTTTCATGAGGACACTCGGATGGAGGAGGATGTTGGACAGCCCCCGTCGGAGTCCCGAAGACAAGTCGGGACTCTTTTAACTGAACCACAACGACGCTGCATTTGAATTCGATAACGTATCCTCACATTTAGCCGGGTACTTTTGAGAAACCTTGGGTCGTCGGTTGATTTTTGCCCTTTGAAAGGAGCCCGATTTGCATCTGCTTTGCATAGCTTAGCCTAACCTCCGGCACCGGCTCGGGCTTCGGGGAGCTCGTCTCCGTACGACTGCGGCTCTCGGCTGATAAGCAAATAAAAGTCAGAAAAAGAACTCTCAAATCCCCCCGATAAAGCTCCCCGCGCCCCCTCCCCCTCGCCCCGCGGTCGCCCCGTCGCACTTGGGCCGAGGCGAAAAATACGTGCCGAGGGGCGCTGTTAAGAGCGCGCCGCGGGCGGGGGAGGGCTCCTTTTTATTCCGGCTTTGGCATGGTAACAGAACATGAATAACCATTAACCGGTAGCTTTCAACGATTACCTTATCTCCTCTGAGCGATGGAACAAGATGATTGGTAACAGCGCCGCGCCGCTCCTGAAAAGAGGGCTCGCTCGGCGTTGCCTTGTGCGAGTCGTCGCGTCGAACCGCTGGTTTTCGGCGCTGGTCTTTCCCCTTAGTCGCGCGGCGCCGCGACGCGTCAAAAGTTCTGAGTTTTTCCACGAAAAAGTTGTTTAAAAAAATATATAAAAAAAAAAACAGCACTGGTAAGAAAACGCATTGGATCTAGAGTCCAGACTCTTGAAAACATTGACAAGAAAAAAGACTCTTCATTCAATCGGATTTTTACTTTAATCAAAACGAAATCCGCTTAAATTAAGAGGCTCGGTTCTTGATTTAAACTAGAGTCTGATTGAATCAGAAGTATTTTTTCTTGTCGATGTTTTTAAGAGTCTGGACTCTAGATCCAATGTGTTTTTTTTTTTTTTCTAGTGAGGACTATACAGGGTGATCCAGAGTTAAACGGCCAGACTGCAGGAGCGTGTCCTATGGGTCAAAATACGACGTTATTGTTGTATACAGTTTTTTTTCCAAAAATGCTCTCAGTCGGAGCTACAGCCCCTCAAAATTTCAGAGTGAATCGTTTTTCCTAAATTTTGGTAACGGTTGTGAACCAAATAATGAAAAAAAGTATGGTACCATTTACTATGAGTCTCCTTGATTTTTTACACAGTGATGCTATTTAGTGAAAATAACCAGAATTATAGTATTATTCACCAGAAATCAAGTGATTCTTGCCACAATATGGTAAATGCTACCATAGAGTCTGGTGTTTATTACCATACTCGTATCACTGTGTCAGATCATGGTAAAATCTACCATATTTTTTTTTTTCAGTGAATCTCATGAAAATTTGTGCTTCCCTGTACTTTTGTGCCCTGAATTCATAAATGATCTAAAATAAATCGAAATCTCAATTTAAAGAGGGGGTTTGGGGGAGTTTCGGCTCCTGCAGTCCCTCGGCCAGGATGAGACACCCTCCCCCTCCCTTACATCTCCCCTCTCGTTTTCCTGAGTTTCGCCACCCTATGAGCACGCGTCGGCTTTGATCCGTCGTCATCGAGGCTCAGGCGCAAAATGAGCTCCAACCATCAAAATGGTAGCGTTTGGTGAGACAGAATCGGACAGAACTTCCCTAAAGGCCTCTATAGACGAACAAAATTCCCATCCAATTAAGAAAAAGTTTGTCTGGGGTCACCGGTCCTAAAATTGTAAGCTCGCATTATTCTCAAAATGAAAAATTTAGCAGAAATGTTCCGTCCGGCAAAAATGATGAATCGTGGCATTCCATTTTGATCAAAGAAGAATGTTGCATGGTGACCGTCAGTCATTAAATGGTCTCTTGATCGGCATCAGGCGAATTTCCGCGAGTGGATTTGGTCGACTTTTCAACCAGATCCGAAGAATTTCAAACCAAAGGAGGAAAACACTCTGCTGAAGTCAAGAACTAAACTCAGTAGCATGATGAATTCTTGCTAGCGTTTGCATACATTCCTTTTTTCAACCCACAATGTGAGAAAAGCCTCTTGGATTCATAGTCCAGACTCTTGAAAAATTTGACGAAGAAAAACAGTCTTAATTCAATCGAATTATTGCATGAATCTCGAGTCGATCCTCTTAATCCAAGCGGATTTACTTTCGTTTCAAGCGAACATCCGACGGAATCAAGAGAAATCGTTCTTGTCTTTTCGAGAGTCTGGACTCTTGATCCAAGAGACTTTCTTTCAAGTGCACCTCCGGGGGTGGGTCGAGAAATTTGGATGTGGTCGTCATCGCTGCCGGCATGACACCAAACTCTGTTGGCGCACCGTCATCGTCCGGAGGGAATTTCGTTTTGTTATGACAGAGGTTAGCAGTAAGTCAAAAATTCAATCGAATCCAGGAGCGAAAATTCGACTATCGGTTCGAAATTCTATCCTCTATCGATGCCTTAGCAGATTCGAACGTTGAAATAAAATTCGCTATATCTACCCCTGCTTTAAGGGTCGGACACACCCGCGATCCAGACGCTCGTCTTGGGCGGCGAGTAGGCCTTCGTAGGCCGTGTTCGGCGACCTTCTTAGCCAGCCAGTGGGCTGATTACTGAAATTGGTAGACAAAGCAATAGACAAAGAAGAAAAAAAGAATATGGAGGGATCCCATTGGTGGAAACGGGTGGTTGCAATGGACGAAGGACGTAGGTAATAGACTGACTAACGGCAACCCACGAAAGATCTTTGAGTCAGTCCACCAATTACCCCCTTAGTCTACGAGAGCCACACTGGAAAAAAAAGCACATTGGACCGAGAGGCCAGACTCTTAAAAACATCGACAAGAAAAAATACTCTTGATTCAATCGGATTTTTGCTTGGATCAAGAACGAAGCCTCTTAATTTGAGCGGATTTCCTTTTGATTGAGGCAAAAATCTGTATGAACCAAAAGTATTTTTTCTTGTCAATGTTTTCAAGAGTCTGGACTCTAGATCGAATGTAGTTTTTTTTTTCCAGTGCACCCATTTCAACCAATAGGATCGCTCTATACTCCTTGTGTCTTCTTTGTCTATAGCTTTGTCTACAAATTTCAATAATCGGCCCGCAGGTTGCAGCTCACCGCCTGTAGCTCGCTCAAGGTAGGATCGGATCCTACTTTTCGGGTCCAGCGGACTGATTATTGAAATTGATAGACAAAGCTACAGACAAAGAGGACATAGGGAGTAAGGAGCGATCCTATTGGTTGAAATGGGTAGTTTCTACAGACAAAGGGAGAAAACGATAGACTAACTGTCGGGTCTCTCGTGGGTTGCCGTTACTTAGTCTATTACCTACCTCCTTTGTCCATTGCAACCACCCGCTTCCACCAATAGAATCTCTCCATATCTCTTTTGTCTCCTTTGTCTATAGCTTTGTCTATCAGTTTCAATAATCGGCCCGCAGACGCGACGCGCGTGTAGCGCGCAGGTGTATCCGGCCTTTACGGTGGGGGTTTTCGGTGCGAGTCGGCGTCGCTGGACGGTGGTGTAAAGAGCGTGGTAGTTGTAACTCCGATAACGAGCGGCTACATGCTACAAGACCCGCGACCTCTCGTTAGGCCGTGCGCTGCGTGGCTTCGCGCTCGCCTTCGCCACCGCCGACCGCTCAGGTAGTGGTTCTGGTGGTCCGCCCTGCGCCATGGTCCCGACCCGGTGACAAATCGGGTCTAACAAGCCCGCGCGGGTAGACCACGACACCCAGATACCGCCGCGGGCACTTCAAGGCTCCTGGGGGTATTTTTACACCTGTAACTTTCCACTCAAATCCTACACTAATAAAAGAAAGTTCTGTAGGGTTCTGAAAGTTCTATGGGCTGTATCACCATAGAGTACATAGAGTCGTAATGTAAATGGGAGAGCTGGCGCCATGTTCTGCTCGACGAATTCCGAGCCCGGTGTGCGCCGAGTTCGGGTCGCTTTTTCGATACATTTTCGATCCAAAATGGCGGTGTGGAATACGTGGTAATTCCTATCTCCGTTGTTGTTGTTGTTGTTGTTGTTGTTGTTGTTGTTGTCATTGGATAGCCGGGAACCCGTGTATCGCAAACAATCGATTATGTATCGAAAAAGTGACCCGGCGTCACACAGGAGTCTCGGAATTCGGGACATGGAAAATGCTTAAAAGTGGCGCCAGCTCTCCCAATTACATTACGACTCTATGTACTCTATGTGTATCGGAGACAAGAGACCCTCCACTGACCTCTTGGCGACAGGTGGAAGCTTTTACTTTCGGAGATTCAACATTTCCTTCTGGACAATTATAAGGCGGGAGCAACGATCATCACCTTAATTTCGGCTGTTGACCTGCCTACATGGTGGATGATGAGCTTCGGGCGACGTCATGAGCCTAAAGCCCTTGATAGACGATCAAATTTCCGAACCAATTCCGATCAAAGTAGCATCAAAGTGTCGGGAGTCATCAGTCTTAAACTCATTAATTTGCCTCATTTTAAAATGAAAACTTGGCGGAATTTTTCCTGTGGCAGGAAATGATGAACGGTGGCACTCCATTCTGATCTTACTTTGAACAAATAAGTGCGGCCCGTCAAAATTTGATGGTAGATAGTGACCATCAGTCATCAGCATGTCTACTTTGATCGGAATCGGTTCGGAATTTGATCGTCTATCCAGGGCTGAACAAGATTCCCAAACCTCGGCCATTTTTGGCTTGTTTACAAGACAAAACTGCCAACACGTTGAACATCAACCATGTGGGTAAGTCAACAGTAGAATACTGAAGTCCCAAAAGTAAAAGCTACCACCATGGCCAAGATAGTAGTGGAGGGTCTCTTGTCTCTGGGCTGTATAGACATAC
The DNA here is from genome assembly GCF_001854935.1 of Bemisia tabaci. Classification (NCBI taxonomy): domain Eukaryota; kingdom Metazoa; phylum Arthropoda; class Insecta; order Hemiptera; family Aleyrodidae; genus Bemisia; species Bemisia tabaci. Next base: position 4,840,466 of record NW_017547115.1, read on the forward strand.
CGTGCGTTCCGGGCTCAGAGGCTGAAAGTTCTGAGTGCTGGAGCCGTAGTTTTGAATGGGACGCCCAGAACTTTCGGCCTCTGAGCCCGGAACGCGGACGGCATGTCTACCGTACAGCTTCCACGACCGGGGGTTTTTTTTTCAGTGTACTGTTCTTTTGCTGACTCTACTAAGCCTGAGGCGAATTTTCGCGTCGATTGGATCGATTGCTGGATCCGATGATATTGTTGACATCGGTGCAGGGTGACAGACCCAAACATTAGTATGGACCAATCACAAAGCTCCCCGCCGGATTCACGGAGTCCTTCGCATAGGCCTGGCCGCAGGGCCGGGTTAAGGGGGTAGCCACATGGGCCGCGGCCTATGGTGGCAAAATGTAGGAGGCGTCAAATTTTGCAATCTTTTTTAATGTAGTTATCAAAAAAAAAGAAGAAGAAAAAACCGGATTCAGAAAATAAATTACAAACGAGAAAAGGCGATAAAATCTCTCATTTCCTGAGATTAAAAGTATAGTAATTTCTAATTTTGTCGTCTTTCGGTGATACAAGGAATAACACCTTTAATTAGTCAGAGAGAAACCAAACACGCAATTTGACCTTGAGCGGAGCGGCGCAGAGAGCAATGATGACGAGGACTGAGATGAAAAGGAAAAGCCCTCGGCGCGGCGGTTGGCATGAAACGCATAGCGCCTACAAGACTGCATGAATACTTCAAGCATTGCGTCAAACAGTGCGGTCAGCAGCGGTCGGCGTGAAACGCATAGCGCCTACAAGACTGCATGAATACTTCACGCATTGCGCCAAACACAGTGCCGTCGGCGCAGGGACGGAAGTTAAAATTATTAAACCACATTTATGTTTGTTCTTTCATAATTTTTCCGTTCGTTTGTTATAAATGGAAGGCCTTGTCCAAACAGGGATGGGTTTACGGAACTTAACTTTCGCGTAAAGTTCCGTGAACTTTTGTTAGTGTTGACGGGCCTTTCACAAAAATTCGAGTAAACGCGTCTCATACACCCCTCTCCCACCGGCACGTTCACTTAACGAATGAGAAGGGGGCGGAAAAATACAGGCGGCCCATGGGCGGCAGGTAGGTAAATCCGGCCCTTCCTGGCCGCACGTTCAAAGTAAAGCTCCAAAGTGGTGAATGTTTAGCCACGTGTTGCCATCGATTACTCTTCTTTTTGGCATCGATGCGCCGCATTTGACTAAACATCCACCACTTTGAAGCTTCACTTTGAACGTGTGAGCAGTTTTTACTTCACGGGGACATGTTGGATTCCAACGATGACCCTCGTAAGCACCAGCCAACTGTTTGGTAAGCCCCGAGAAGGAGAATCGGGTTCACGAGAGTATAGGTTTAGCGACCCATTTCATGAAAATTTCAAGGATAACTCCAGATCACGATAGAAATAACAGGGAAAATGTTAAATATTGTGTTCAATTTGACCGACAGGTGGAATACCTGTAGAGCACGTAAAATAAATGCCATGAAAGACTGACAACTTCTTACCCCAGCGGCCCGATTATTGAAACTATGTCAGCCCGACACAAGACATAGCCCTATCTTAACCCTGCAATATATCGCAATTCGGTGTCTTATGGGGTTGCTTTAAACCTTCAATAATCGGCCCGCAGGTGTGAGATGTTCGGATATATCAATGTTAGTAAACATTCCAGATTCGGCCGGTAGAATTTCACAGAAGTTGGTATGCAAAAGAGAGGTGCCTTGCTCGAGGAGGTAAACACCCTTTTGCACCCAGGCTTGGAGTCTCGTCTCAAATAGCTACTCTTTCAGTGGCCTCGCATTAAACTGCACCAACAATTATGGGATGATTGCAGGCTTTGGCAGCATGCGTTCGCAGCACCGCGTGCATACACTCGAATAGAGAAATTCGCTTCGATTCACCATGAATTGAAACTCGCAAACACGGTTGTTAGGTGGTGCAATTAATTTCAGGTTGAGTCGAAAAGCACTGAATGATGGGTCAGTTGCACCGGTCTCAGAATCGTGTTTTGGTGCAGTGGCGAGGCGTGAATGATCGATTATCGATATTTCCCCATTTGAAGCTATGGTAAAGAATCGATTATTAAGGTGTTCATTGCAAACACCTTGTTTATCGATTTTATTCCATAGGTTCAGTTGGCAGACCAATCGATATATCGCAAAGCACACAGCTTCTTTGTTTTGGTGGTGAATACTTACAGATTAGGAGAGAATACTCAACTACATGAATAAAGTCAGTTCATGCGAAATATTGAAGTTTTTGGACCATGCAGGCTGATTAATGAAATCGGTAGAAAAAGCAATAGACACTGGAAACCAAGAGAAAATGGAGGGATCCGATTCGTGGAAGCGAGCGGTTGGCTAAGTTGATCTGAACGCGAGGAGGTAAGTAACAGACAAACTAACGGGAACCTACAGGAGATCCTATTGTTAGACAATTATTCTCCCCTTTAGTCTATAACAACCACCCATGTCAACCAACAGGGTCGCTCTATTGCCCCTTTATCTTCCTTGTCTATAGCTTTGTCTATACATTTTAATAATGAGCCTGCAGTTCCTTCATAGGGTGCTCAAATAAATTCCGCATCAGTCGAAAAAATTCATACTGGAAAAAGAAACTCCGCGTTCCGGGCTCAGAGGCCGAAAGTAACGGGCGTAACACCTGAAAGCAATCGAAGCTACGACTTCAGCACCCAGAACTCTCGGCTTCTGAGCCCGGAATGGACGGTATAGCCTGTAAAGTTTTTTTAGTGCATAAATCTGACACTCCTTTCGTTGATCTATTTTGAACAATTGTCGGGTTTTTATTTTTCTAACGTGTATCAAAGACCAATCCCCTCTTCCAAGTTAATTTTTCCACACTGGAAAAAAAAACACATTGGATCTAGAGTCCAGACTCTTAAAAACATCGACAAGAAAAAATACTCTTTATTCAATTGGATTTTTGCTTAAATCAAGAACCAAGCCTCTTAATTTGAGCGGATTTCCTTTTGATTTAAGCTTAAATCTGATTGAATCAAGAGTATTTTTTCTTGTCAATGTTTTCAAGAGTCTGGACTCTAGATCCAATGTGTTTTTTTTTTTCAGTGCACATCTCGAGAACGTGTGCGCGCCTTTCCCTCCTTTAAATTTTTTCTAGCATGAGTTTAGAGCCGAGAAATCTCTATCTAGATCCAAGAAAGCTTCGATCCAATCTCGGATATTTTTATTGGATTCTATGATTCCCATTCGATGAGAACGCGGAATCAATTTATTTCCATTGCGGCACGTTATCCGTGCTCAGAACAGTTTGAGGGCTCACTTCCTACGAGCTTGGGCGCAACACACCTTTGCGCGTGTGAGGGTGAGTGTGGAGGTAAAACAACGTGTGAACATTCGAACGTTGCTAAATCTCCTCTGATAAATACGAACTCCCTGAAGGAATCGTGTCTCCTCCCTCTGCAATGGGCTACAGGATGCGAAATTAAGAGGCGCAATTTTTGTTTCTATAACAAAATGTTAAATAAAAACGATGGACGCATTCAAATTTTCCAAATTCAAATTATATAAGAAAAAGACTGGGCTCTGTCTACGTTAAATTCATACTTCCCGAAGCTCACAGAAAAACGAGAGTCCGCCTCCTTGAGTCAGATCGGGCACTAAAGTAATGACGGTATATTTCACGATGGAAGTTTGCTCATGTATCGTTTTCTTCTTTTTTACAATCTTAAAGATACTTTGAACTTTTTCTGTCTAAATGAGTTGCGCGTCTACTGCAATCAGTTTGTAAAGATACTTTGGGTGACATGAGGGCAGAGATATGATTGAGGCGAAGCTTTAGTAATTTGCGTAGGGTGTAGGTTGGTCATAATGCCTCGATCAATTGGATGTCTTTATGCTAAAAGGACCTATGTTCCACGCAATCCTCACGCACATAGTTCCTTTTAGCATAAATACGTCCAATTTGACCTACGTTGAGGTCATTTCGCGAGCAGGAAGTTAAAATTTGCTGTTTATATGTGAACTAGGCACCTTTATTTTTCTAATGGGTTCATTTTGAAAAGTTCGATTATGCTGAACGTGCTCTGCGAGAAATTTTGTTGAGGAAGCATTGTGTGCTGTAATGCTCGATCTTTTGCCCTATCTAATCCATTCGATTCTTAAAAGTTGGCAATACTGTTTTTCTCCATTTAAATGTATGTGTCGCAGGCAAATAGTGAAATCAGGCATTTTGTCAAATGCCTAGGCAGATAGCTAAATTTTGATTGTCTACAAAATTTTGTGAATTTATGGCGGAGAGCTCACGAGTTTTCAATATGTGTGGAAAAATATCTCATCAAACCTACAAACTCTTTTTGTCTGTTCCTCTTAAATTGCTTCTCATATTTTTAACGTTCAAGTTCTAAAAATGCTGTATTTTCTGACATGCTGAAAATTTCAAGATAAGTGTCTGCTCAGGAGCTAAAAATCGTTTAAAATACAATTTTGTGATGCAAATTTTCACTGAGAATTTTTTCTCGTGGGGTCAATTACTTATTTTGTCTAAAATTAGGAAAATAATCAGAATTTCAATCTTAGCTAGAATATTTGACTATTTGCCTATGCATTTGACAAAATGCCTGATTTTACTATTTGCCTGCGACATATGTAAAACAATCGATCCTGGCGAGAGATCGCCATGATCAACATCGCCACCGCTCATGGAATTTATCGCTATTTAATGTTAGTTAATGTGATTACTCCAAGGAAGCCATAGTTTTATCTCGAAAATAAATATTGTATCAGGAGGAAATTCGGCAAAATTCGAATGCACTTACGGCGTTATTTCCTTACCTCGTCGGAGTAATACAGACGTGTCGGTGTCAGTCGTCAGTGTGGGGAGGAGGGGGTGGGGGGAGGGATGTGTGAATGTGCGGAGGAGGCTGAGAAAGAAGCTTGTACCTCCATGGGATTTCCAACGGGAGTTAGGCGGTTATTCGTCGGAAGGAGAGAGCATAGCGGCGCGTAGAGCACGGTCGAGACGAGGCATGCATCATTAATGTCCGATGTGGAGTGCGCGATGCCCGGTGTGTGCATAATGCTCCTAGCGCGAGACTTGGAGGCCTATATCCGGCCCTTAATTAGGACGTTATTTGTGCCCTGTGCCCCGTGGCCGTGGACTCCCTCGTTTGTCAGTTTTTCAATTGATTTCGCGGATTCTCCCCGAGCTGTCCGCGACCCCGCCCTCGTTGCCAACTCCCGCGAAACGAAACATTTTTCAACCATTTTTAAAATATCCCCTCTATGGAGATGTTGCATGTGTGAGGAATTTGCAATTTGACTATTGATTCTTACGTAAAAGTTCGCGAGAAACACGATGGTGCCTCTGGATTTTTGTGAAATCAACTCCCAAGCTCAAAAAAAGTCATGTACGTTCGACGATGCGCGCGCCGCGTCGCACTGTATTTAACGCAATGCGTGAAGTATTCATGCAGTCTTGAAGGCGCTACTCTGCGTTCAACGCTGGCCTCTGTGTGCTTGGAGCGATTATTCGAATTCGCGTTTGAATAATCGCATAATGGGGCTAAAAAGGCCCATGTTATGTCTCGATACCGTACGAGCATTCGAACGTTGCCTCGTTTCTCCCGATGAAATATTTTTTCAAAGAAAAGTTGGCAAAGCTCTCTATTTGCATGTTGCATGTGTGAGGAATTTGCGTTTTGACTGTTGATTCTTACGTAAAAGTTCGCGAGAAACATGATGGGTCCACTGGTTTTCTTCGAAATCAACTCCCAAGCTCAAAAAAAGCTCTCAAGTTGAGGCCAACATGGAAGGTATATCCCACGCTATCCTGAGAGTCCACCTCTACATCAAGACGAACTCTCCATGCAAAGATAGGGAGCAGATACATTAGCAGTGATGCCGTGTTTTCAGTTTTAGAGTCCCCAAATAAAGTGGCAGTCCTGTCAATGTATTTGCTCCCTATGCTTGTATGGAGAGTTTGTCTTGATGTAGAGGTGGACTCTTAGAATAGCGTGAGATATCCCCTCCATTTTGGCCTCAACTTGAGAGTTTTTTTTGAGCTTGGGAGTTGATTTCAGAGAAAACCAGTGGCACCATTGTGTTTCCTCCAAACTTGTACGTAAGAATCTATGGTCAAATCGCAAATTCCTCACATGTGCAACATCTCCATTCTCTTAACATGAACCTCTACTATGACAAGGAAGGTTGGTGTTTGGTGAAGCGGGTGAAAAACTTTAAAAGTTGGCAACGACCCCCTCTCACCCGCTCCCACGTGGAATCTCCGTCGATTTTTTTCTTTCATTCTTAAAGTCTCCAGGAGACCCAATGGGCATACTCTCCCTATAAACGTACATGACATAACAAGGGGGAAAAAGGTGTGGGGGAGGGGGGGTCAAAAATTCCGAAAAAGTGCGTTACGCATTTTATGAACGATTCCCATAACCCACCACCCCTAACCAATCAGCACTGTGAAAAAATGAAAATAGTTTGGATCCAACTGCTACGTCGCGATTGATTTCATCCGGAGCTACCGAAGTCTGCACCGGAGTGCATCGCATGTCTCGTATCGATGCACGCGGCATCGAATCGAAGCTGGAGGGGGCTAGTTACCTATGCACCTGGTCGGGTCAGGGGCCCGGGGGTAATTTTCTCGGCCTCGGCCACGCCGCGGGGGGGGGGGGGGGGGGTAGGCCGGGGAAATAAACGCAGCTGGATAATGATGAGGCCCGGGTGTGCGGCGGAAAATGCGGGCCCGGATTCACGGTTTCACGGCGCACGGTGGGCCGGGTCAATGGGGGAGGTCGGACAGAATTTGGAAACTTTAAACGCTTATAACTCCGTTCATACAAAAGTTTGAGGTTCTAAAAGTGGTTCCATTGGTTTCCTCGTGAAATTTTCCTCAAGTGCCACCCCTTTAAGTTTAAAATTTGACGAAATAAACATCAAAATTTGCATTTTTAATCAAAAATTTCATGTCCGACCTCTCTGATTGACTCGATCCATTGTGCGGACGCGGACGGTGGCGCACCTATGAATTTGCCGGCAACTGGGGCAGATCCGCGGCCGATCGGGCGGTGATGGCGTCCATTTAATTGGTCCCGAGGCCGCTCGCACTCGGACACGAGCCCCGACGCCGAGCTTCGTCCTTGAAACTGGAGCAGATTCGAGCCCGAGATGAACGACCCATATCCGCGACCGAACAGCGGGCCGATTATTGAAATTGATAGACAAAGCTATAGACAAAGAAGTCATAGGGGGTATAAAGCGATCCTATTTGTTGATATGGGTGGTTCTCATAGACTAAGGGGGGAAATGATAGACTAACTGTTGGGTCTCTCGTGGGTTGCCGTTAGTTAGTCTATTTCCTACCTCCTTTGTCCATTGCAACCACCCGCTTCTACCAACAGGATCACTCCAAATCCTTTTTGTCTTCTTTGTCTATTGTTTTGTCTATCAATCTCAATAATCAGCCCGCTGAAGTCCTTTTCACCGAGCTTGGGGGCAGTAGCGTCCCTTTATGCTGAGAGTCAAGACAAATATGTGAATCGATTTCTGATTGGTTCCCGCATTTCAAGCCTCCGCAGTGTCACAAACGGGAAGGAAGATTACATTTTCACCGATTGCAAAGATTATAGTGTAGAATGGACCGGGGAATAACGGGTTCGACAAGGAACATACGGAATGAGAGAAGGAACGGAGGAAGGAATTTGAGAATGAGCCGATCAAAGATTACGAAAAATTGCCAATTTGTATAATCTTTATTACCGTCTGTGACTCCATGAGGGGGGTTGTCTTGGCCCTCATAAAGGGACTCTAGGGGGCAGGGAAGGAGGCAACTGGTCAGGCCTTGTCTCCACCGGACGTTTTTCCAACATTTGTTGCCACGGAAGGTCGCAGGAAGGCCGAATCCAGGGGAGGGGGAGGGGGGTCGTGGAGGCATGCCCCCCCCCCCCATGTCTGTGAAGTTAGCACCCCGACTTTTAAAATTTTAAAGTTTCTCTTTTGCTCATCATTGCTCATCATTTGCTCACCTCGAAAATCGCTTTCATTTTTCTTACTGAGGCATGTACCCCCCAAAAATCGAACTTGAACTTTCAGAGAGGTCATTGACCTTAGCATCCCCACTTTGACCTGAAAATGGTCTCAAACGACGCAGAATCATTTGCTCATCTTTGCTCAGCCCTTAGTTTTTGTTGCTTACCCCTCCGTCCTCCCCAAAATGAAAGGCGGCATTTTGGGGGACATCAAAGGCAGCACCCACACTTTGTCCTATTAGGCTGAAATTGGTGTCAAACGGCGCAGGATCATTTGGTCACCTTTGCTCAGCCCTTCGTTTCCGTTGCCCGAATCCTACCTCCTCCCGAAAACGAATGGCGGTTGCGAACATAGCCGGTGCGCTCCCTTTGATGTGCGCCAAAATGCCGTCGTTCAAACAATGGGACGCGATTGCTACGGCGCCTTGATACAACTATACAACCTCGACAGATGTCCGTATTGCGTTCGAAAAATTGAAGGCGTTTTGACTCCCTGCTCATGCTACCTGTAGTTGATTCGATCGACACTCGCGTTGGTCGGCGCGGCGGTGACGGGGACTTGATGCAACTATTTAAACTTGATGGATGTCCGTATCGCACCGACTGAAGTGCGAAACCACGTATCTCCATTGCGGTGTTTCCAAATTTCCGTTCTTATTTTGTCTCTTCCATGAGAAATAACAATCCAAATTTACGAATTTAAATTTTGAACCAAATCTTCTGCTATCGAATACGAAAAATCATGGAGAATTTAAGTTTTATGTTGACCAGCTTCTCGAAAGAAAAATAACATTTCTAAGGAAGTCTGCAACGTCGCAAATGGAGAAACGTCGTCTCTCATTTTGCCCAAAAATATGTATGCATACAATTGAAGGCATTATCACTTTCCTCTCTCAACTTATATTCGTCTGTAACGATAAACAATGGGACGCGATTGCTACGGCGCCTTGATACAACTATACAACCTCGACGGATGTCCGTATTCCGTTCGAAATATTGAAGGCGTTTTGACTTCCTGCTCATGCTACCTGTAGTTGATTCGATCGACAGACGCGTTGGTCGGCGGTGACGGACGGATGGATGTCCGTATTGCACCGACTGAAGTGCGAAACCAATGTCTGTGATGTTAGCACCCCGACTTTTAAACTTTTAAATTTTCTCTTTTGCTCATCATTGCTCATCATTTGCTTACCTCGAAAATCGCTTTCATTTTTTTGCTGAGGCATGTACCCCCCAAAAATCGAACTTGACCTATCAGAGAGGGCATTGACCTTAGCACCCCCAATTTGTCCGATTGACCTGAAAATGGTCTCAAACGACGGAGAATCATTTGCTCACCTCAGCTCAGCCCTTAGTTTTTGTTGCTCACTCCTTCGTCCCCCCTCCCCCCATAATGAAAGGCGGCATTTTGGGGGACATCAAAGGCAGCAACCCCACATTGTCCTATTGAGCTGAAATTGGTGTCAAACGACGCAGGATCATATGGTCACCTTTGTTCAGACCTTCGTTTCCGTTGCCCGAATCCTACCTCCTCCCGAAAACGAATGACGGTTGCGAACATAGTCGGTGCGCTCCCTTTGATGTGCGCCAAAGTGCCGCCATTCGATTCGGAGGGGAAGTGGGGGGTGAGCAACGGAAACTAAGGGCTGAGCAAAGGTTAGCAAATGATCCTGCGTCGTTTGACACCAATTTCAGCTCAATCGGACAAAGTGGGGGTGATGCCTTTGATGTCCCCCAAAATGCCGCCTTTCATTTTTTGGGCGAAGGGGGAGGTGAGCAACGAAAACTAAGGGCTGATCAAAGGTGAGCAAATGATCCTGCGTCGTTTTACACTAATTTCAGCTCAATAGGACAATGTGAGGGTGCTGCCTTTGATGTCCCCCAAAATGCCGCCTTTTATTTGGGGGGGGGTAAGGGGGAGGTGAGCAACGAAAAGTAAGGGCTGAAAAAAGGTGAGCAAATGATTCTGCGTCGTTTGAGACCATTTTCAGGTCAATCGGACAAAGTGGGGGTGCTAAGGTCAATGACCTCTCTGAAAGTTCAAGTTCGATTTTTGGGGGGTACATGCCTGAGCAAAAAAAATGAAAGCGATTTTCGAGGTGAGCAAATGATGAGCAATGATGAGCAAAAGAGAAAATTCTAAATGTTAAAAATCGGGGTGCTAACTTCACGGACATTGCCGCCCCCCCCCCCCCATTCATACTAAAATTACATCGAAGAAATTCCCGGGCCAAAAAAATAAAAAAAAGAATGGACCACTAGACAAGGTACGAATTTAAGCATTCTGATACATGTTCCCTAACCAGAATTTCACGTAGAGCACGATTCGCGCGACAGAAACTAATGAAACAAATTCCAAACGAAGATATTAACGTTTTTATTTCACATTGGTTACGAGGAATTTGAACTGCCCGCTCACAAGAAACTCAAAGCTCCACGTGAGTCAAATCGTGCACTACAACGGTTTCAACAAGCTTCTCAATCGAGTAATGTTCATTTCCCACCATGTGTTGTTCAAACTATAAGCAATTTGCTACAGCTGAGCAAAAGCGTCAAGATTGAGGTTGCCAGATTTTTCTGTCGCAGTTACTGTCATGATAACGTTTAGCGCACGATGTGAATCACGCAAAGCATTGAGTTTTCATGAAAGCATACAAATTGACTTGAATGAAGCAGTAAAAAATATTTTTCATCATATCGATGGCTGAGGTGCGACCCCACGTATGTCCATTGCGGTGTTTTAAAATCTCAGGTGTTTTTATCTTTAGTTCAGTTTTCCCAAGGGGAACAAGTCATATTAATAGCCTGAAATACATACAGAATATTCTACTGACAGAGAAGAAAAATCAAGGAAATTTTCAAGAAATTATGGTGACTAGTTTTCCAATGAAGAAATCAAGTATGACTGGGAATTTACAATGCCGCAAACAGAGCTACGTGGTCTCGCACTTCAGCCATTGATATCTCGGGCAAATTATGACAAGTTTTAAGTGTTCATATGTCTTCACCCGCTTAAAATAGGCAGTGAAAAACTTGTAACGTCGCAAATTGAGGTATTAATGTTTTTTACATCACCGCCAGTGATGAGAAAATGTGTCGCTGCACACGCGCTAGAGTGTAATCACAGCGGCAGTTATGATCTTCCGCAATGAAGTCGAGAACCGCATATCGTAGGATCTGTAGGACTCTGTACAATGGTAAACGATACCAGTAAATTAACAAACATTATTGCTCCCTCATTTTCGTCTGATACATCTGTAGGATCCACAGGACTCTGTGAAATGGTAAACGATACCAGTTAATTAACAAACGTTATTGCGCCTTCATTTTCGTCTGATACTGTGCATTACTTCAGTGGTGGAATAGTTGCTCGGAGCGCCTTCAAGAGTCTCTCTGAATTCAGGAAACTCTTGAAGGCGCTCCGAGCAACTATTCCACTACAGAAGTAATGCACAGTATCAGATGAAAATGAAGGCGCATTAACGTTTGTTAGTTGACTTGTATCGTTTATCATTGCACAGTCCTACGATTCCTCCGATATGCAGCTCTAAAAGAGTCTAGACGAATTTTGAAGGCAACTCGATCTCGAAAAGTTGACAGTTGACACTTACTGCTCTCTTCACTATCACCGCAGCATTGCTCTCATTTCCCGGAACTAGTTCCAAATTCCGGAACTTTTGAGTTTTTTCTGAATTTTTCCCGGAACTTTTGAAATTCCCGAAATGTTCCGGATCTTTTGAATTCTCCGGAACTTTTTTGGAACTTTTAAAAAAATCCAAAGGGAATCCCGGAACTTTTGACGGTCATGGAGTGGAATAAATTGAAATAAAAAAGTTCCGAATTCCAGAACTTTTGACGGACATGGAATGGGGGCACTGCACCGCAGTGTTGGGATGCGTTTCCGATGATGGAAGTCGAAAGCATAATAATCCGGCGTAACTTCTTTCTCTTCACTGAATGGCGCCATTCGGAGCGTTTACAGGAGGTTTTGAAGATTTCTTCGTCGGTGGAAGGTTTGCACTTTATCGGAGCGAGCGTGCATCGGCATGGGCACGGTCAACTCTTCGCGGGAAGTCGAGGCGAGGCGAAGTTTAGAAGCGAATCGAACATCACTTTCAATCTGGAGCGCGCTACAATGCTGACGCCGCGGAAGCCTTTTCACCGCCCATACTGCCGTGCTAAGGAAAAACGCCGTATGAACATTCGAGAGTTGCCAAATTTCCTTTGATAAAATGTTTATTCTTGACGAAAATTATGAATATTTTTCCTTGAAATTTTCAGGAACTTTAGATCATACTACGAACAAAATCCTCTGAAAAATTGGAGGAAAAATATTCATAAATTTACTGGGAAATTCGTGTTTTATCGAAAGAAACTTGGCAACGTCTGAGGGCTCATACGGCGTTTTTCCTTAGCACGGCAGCATAGTTCAGGCAGCCCGTCCAAGCGTCCTTTCCTATTTCCTCCGTGTCGTTCATTTCCTGAGACTCCGCAACCTCCCGCCCCCACCCCCGGCTTGCTTCCCGTTTATTCCGTCTTTTCAATTCCTTCGCCGTTCACTTTTTTACGAAAAATACTGGAATAACGGTTGCCACGTTTTCACTGCCCGTTTCCGGTCGACTTAAAGTAATCCTTCGATACTTCCACGTGGATAAGTAAAGAGGAGATGGATTCGATCGCTTTGAATCGATCGGAAAATAAGACCGTGAATCGATCGATACCGATTAGACCGACATATTATTTAAAAAATGATGTCGATTCGAGCGACATAAATCGATCGAGAAATAAAAACGTGAGCCGAGCGACACCAATTTAATCGAAAAATTCGATTGATTCACGGATTTGTTTATCGATTCACGGGTTGTTCGATCGACTCACGGGGTTTGTCGACTGATTCACGAGTTTGTCGATCGACGCACGGATTTTTTCGACAGGGCCGGATTTAGGGGGTGGCCACATGGGCCGCGGTCCATGACAGCAATTTTAGGGGGCGGCAAATTTTGCAATTTTTTAAATGTAAGTATTTAAAAAAAAATTGGATTCAGAAAAAAATTACATGCAAGAAAAGGCGACAAAATCTCTCCTTCCAGAGAGTATAGTCAATTCTAATTTTGTCGTCTTTCGGTGATACAAGAGACAGAACCTTTAATCAGTCGAGTCTAGAACGACGCGGCGGCGCAGCACAGTGGGGAAAAACGCCAATGTAGCCGCTCAAAAGTCCCTGTGTCAACGCTCTTGATTTTTGTTCGTGTTTCTTGGGTTAAACATGTAGCCAAAGGATAGGGGGACCCAAATTGAGGCAAGAAATATTTTGTCAACCCCCCTTGGGCTATATTTTCGCCGCACAATGGCCCAATCCAAAGAGCTTGGTGGACCATTTTTTTACACCTACTTTTGGTTCACTTTACGTGAATTTTCTTAATTATCTGATTTTCTGCGTTGCGTTACACTTCTTTCAAAACAATCTAATCAATTATAACATCACTTAATGGCATTGTACAACTCCGCCTAGAGGAGAGTTGTTTTTCTCTTGCTGGTCCCAAGCCCAGGAAAAGGAGGAGGGTTGTGCGTAGGGCTAGCAACCCTACCACGTAAAAAAAAACAAAGCTACGAAAACCAAGACAAAGCCTCGGTACCCAGAAAACCCACGGATAAAGCGACCTAAAGAGTATGGATCACGGAAAAAACCCCAAAAAACCAAGGACATTATACTAGCCACATGGAATGTAAGAACGATGAAGAAGGCAGGGAAAATGATGGAAGTGGCCAAAGAACTGCAGAAATATGCCATTGACGCCATAGCCGTCCAAGAGATCAGATGGCAAGGAGAAGGAAGAATAGACAAGAAAGAATTCAGCATGATATACAGTGGAACAAGTGAAAATACAGGGCAATTTGGCACAGGATTCCTACTATCCAAAGCAGCAAGAAATACTCTCCTAGAATATGAAAATATCAACCACAGAATCTGCCGAATAAGAGTAAAAGGAAAATTTAGGAATATCACCATTGTGTCAGTGCATGCACCAACAGAGGAGAAAGAAGAAACGGAAAAGGAAAGTTTCTACGAGGCACTCGAAAAAGTGTGTACAAAAGTAAGCCAGCATGACATGCTGATAGTCTTGGGAGACTTCAATGCAAAAGTTGGAAAAAACGAAGACCAAAAACAAGTAGCTGGTATTCACACGCTACATGAGAAAAACAATGATAATGGTAACATGATGGTACAATTCGCAGCAAGAAATAAACTTTATGTCAAAAGCACAGCATTCGATCACAAAAGAATCCACCTTGGAACCTGGAAGATCCCAGGAAGTGAAGAAGTGAATCAAATCGATCACGTACTAGTATCCTCAAGACATATGTCATCAGTAATTGATGTAAAGAGCTGCAGAGGGCCTAACTGCGACTCAGACCATTTCCTTGTAAAAGTTAAAGTTAGAGAAAGAATCGCAAATGTAATGAAAGGGCCCAAACATGAAGTGAAGCGCTGGGCCACAGAAAACTTAAGCAAGAATAAAGAATTACAAAAGAAGTACGTGGATGTCTTGAACAGCAAGCTAACGCAAGAAACAGATGGAATGGAAGGAAGGGATCAAACGCCTGAAGAGATTTGGACAGTAACTGAGAAAGCAATTTTAGAAGCAGCAAAAGAAACTATTGGAGAAAAACGAAAAACCAGAAATGAAGAATGGTTCGATGAAGAATGCATGAACATCATAGATCAAAAAAACGACGCAAGAAAAAAGATGCTGCAAAGAAACACAAGAGGAAATGAAGAAAGATATCACAAAGCAAGAAAAGAAGCTAATAAGCTTCTTAGAAAAAAGAAAAAAGAAGCAATGATACAACAAATGGAAGAAATAGAACAATTAAGCAAGCAAAATGAAAGTAGAAAATTCTATGCTGCCGTTAATAGAATGAGAAAAGGATTTCAACCGAAAACAAGCGGGTGCAGAAGTAAAGATGGTCAGTTACTAGGAGAAGAAAAGGACATAATGGAGAGATGGGCAGAACATTTCGAAGAGCTGCTAAATGAAAAGGAAAGGATGATACTAAACGACAAAGAAACAATGGAAAAAGAAGACCACACAAATGAGGATGATTTATCACAAACACCAACTATAGAAGAAGTTGCGGAAAGAATCAGAAGAATGAAAAATAACAAAGCTCCAGGCGAAGATGGAATTACAGCAGAGCTCCTTAAAAATGGAGGACAAATGTTAATCAAAGAAATACATGAATTAATAAAAGCAATATGGAAATCTGAAAAAATGCCATCAAAATGGAATATCGGAACAATTTGTCCAATATTCAAAAAAGGAGACAAATTAGAATGCAAGAATTATAGAGGCATTACACTCTTAAGCACGGCATATAAAATAATGTCATCAATTTTAAATGAAAGACTGAAGAAGGTAGTCGAAAAGGAGATAGGTGAATACCAATGCGGCTTCCGAACAGGAAGAGGCACAGCCGATCAATTATTTGTGATCAGACAAACCATGGAAAAATGTCATGAGTACGGAATCGATTTACACATGCTCTTCGTAGACTTCAAGGAAGCATTCGACAGTGTCAATAGAAAGGCACTCATAAAGGCCCTGGATGAAATGAATGTACCAAGAAAGCTCATCAAACTTATAACAATGACCATGAGTAGCACCAAAGCCAAGGTTAAAATAGGAAATAAAGTGAGCAATGTTTTCGACTTTAACAAGGGCGTGAAGCAAGGGGATGGATTGTCAAGTACGCTATTTATAATAGCGCTGCACATGGCGGTCAAACATGTCGACCAAAGAGGGACAATATTCACGAAATCTAGTCAAACATGTGCCTATGCAGATGACATTGCCCTAATTGCGAGAACTAAAGAAAAATTAATAGAGATCTACAAAGAATTGGAAAAAAGAGCAAGAGATTTAGGACTAGTGGTAAATGTAATTAAAACCAAGTACATGATATTATCATCCTCAGAGTCAAGAAGAAAACCGCAAAACTTAATAATTGATGGCAAAGAATTTGAAGGAGTCAAAAAGTTCAAGTATCTGGGAAACCTAATCGATAATGAAGCCAGAACAACTACGTCCATTAAAGATAGAATACAAACGGGTAATGCAGCATATTATGCCAACTTGAGGCTAATCAAAAGCAGACTGATATCTCGGAAGACCAAGTTACAAATATATAAGACCCTTATTAGACCAATTGTTACATATGGCGGAGAAACATGGACTATGACAGAGAATGACAAGAGCATGCTGCGAAGATTTGAGAGAAAAATCATAAGAAGGATCTTTGGAGCCATCAAAGAAAATGGAGAATGGAGAATTCGAAACAACGGCGAAATCGACAAGATACTGGAACAAGAAGATATAGTTCGATTCATCAAATCGCAAAGAATTCAATGGCTAGGGCACGTTAGCAGAATGAAGGAGGAAAGAATGCCAAAGAGAATCATGAAAGCCAAAGTTCTATCGAAAAGAAAGAGAGGAAGGCCAGGGCTGAGATGGCAAGATGAAGTAGAGAAAGATCTCAGAGTAATGAACGTATCAGGATGGAAGGAAAAGACCATGGACAGAACAGGATGGAGGCGCGTTGTCTTGGAGGCCAAAGCCCACCCCGGGCTGTAGCGCCAGTAGTAAGTAAGTAAGTAATGGCATTGTACACTGAAAAATTGAATGTTACGTACAGTGAAAATGTGAAATTAAAAATTAGTAGATCTATTCAGTTTACAATACAATAACATTTATTTTCATCGATACAGGCGTTTTTTTAATACTAAGATACTTTTTGAATTGTGAAAAGACAATGAAATCAAACACTGAAACAGCATGAGAAAAGAAGAGGAAAAAAGAAATAAAGGAGAATCGAAAAGTTAATGGAGAAAAAAGAAAGAAAAGATAGAAATTATAGCATTATAACTAAATAATTTTATAAACAACAAATAACAATAAACAACAAATAAGAATAATTTAAGAATAACTTAAACAATAATTATAACAATGAAAAGGAATAAAAGAAAAAAATATAAATGCAACAAAGCTGCGACTAAATCACAAAAGCTGCGACTTATACCTACTTTTTTTGCATACCATTGTCTGAATCTATAAAATGTGATAATTACCCGCAAGAATATTCACCTCCTCTCGTAGCCAGTGAAATTTTTCTTTCAATGTAATTTTTTGTGACTCTTATTTTGATTGCTAAATGTGTTCATGATGTTAATTATTCATCAAATTTATATGAGATTTAGTTGTTGTACATTTTAATATACATGAATTTTGAATTTGAATATATTTCTTGAATTTTGGACGAAAACTGACTCTTGCTCTTCTTGATTATTCATAGGTACTTCAAAAAAAGAAGAAGAAAAAAAAATACATTACAACCTCTTTAATTTAAAAAAACAACGGACCAGTGTCCGACACGTTCAATGCCTTTTCTCCCTGTCCAATAGTATTATTAGGACGCTTTTTACTTTATTTTCATCCT
>NW_017547115.1:4863209-4975025 GCF_001854935.1 Bemisia tabaci
GAAGCTAAAATATTATCCGATGATAATGAATTTTTTTCTACAGAAACTAAGCTAATTGATGTAGATTCTGACAAATTTTGGTTCAATTTTATCAAAAATTACGAAAGTTATGAGGAAAAGACGTTAGCATAGTCAAAAATAGCCCCAAAAAGCGGTTTTTGGGGATCTGAGGGGGGGCGGAGGGGGTTGGGGGGCTAAAATTCCCCAAAACCTAAGTTTTAGGACACCCTTGATGACTTAAAATGGTTAAAATAAAAATCCGTTCACAAGGGCATTTTGACATGCTTATCCCGGGATACCCTTTTCTCTCTATTTGATTTGGTCTATATTTAGTTATCCTCGTCCTAATGTCATATTTTCTTCTTTATGTCCACAAGGTCGCAATTTGCACTGATTTCTGCTGATAACAATCATTTTGAACCATGTTGAGATCACGTTCAACACGATCAACATGGTGAAAACATGATCCCGCGTTGTTGAGATAATTGTCCAGGTATTGTGCCGTGTTGGCGAAATGTTGGTACAAACATAGTATTATAATGGTGCGTGAAACATGGTATCAACTCAGACTCAACACGGTACCAACTTGATCTCGACATTGTCCCACATCGGTACCCTAGTAGTCACTGTTATTCACCGTGACCAAGTCGGTACCAAACGAAATAAACCAGCCACGGAAGCCGCACAAGAATATTCCAAATGAACAGAGCAATTAATTTATTCTAGCTTGCTCCATGTCTCATTCACCAACATGGTAGTTTTCAGCGGAGAGTATTCTTATTTCAACTTGTTTAGTCCGAAGAGTATTCTTCAACAATTGAGAGTGATAACCACTTATCAATATTTGATAATAAGTATCTACGCGATACTGCGGAGTGGTGAACTACCCAGAGGCCTGGAAGAAGGCTGCCGACAGGACGGGCGAGGAAACCGGAGAGTCCGGGTGTCGGCACCGAAAATTAATTTCCCCTTGGAGCTGGAAATAAATAGGATATTAAGCGATCTAATAATGTATTTTAGATGACAGCCCTAATGATGCACGGCAACCGCATTGTGATAACGCTCTTCGATCACTTGATCTCGATGGTGTGCATGTTCTACGCTCTGGTGGGTGGGCAATCGATTCGAGATTCGCAACCTATCGAACAGGAATATCGCTCCGTCCTCGCTCGGGAAAAAGTAATGGACATTTTAGACGGAGATCTGAGAGAGGGGAGGCACGAACAGGAAGCAAAACGTCATCAAATGATCATCAACGCCGCGCGTCGTCCTTACTGGAACTGGGTCAAAAGTCTGAAGCTCGATTTACGCAAGAGAAAAGTTGCTCACATGGTAAGAACCTTCCCCTGTTGGAATGCATTCTCAAGTGTCAAAGATAGTTTACCAACATGCTTTCAATGAAATATAATTTCAATCTAATTTTGACTGATTTGACAACCATTTCTAGAAGTTGCAACTTTCATAAAAATCCGCGACTAACTTTCAACTTCCGATGATGAGCAAAACGGGTTGCAGAAAAGTTACCCCCTAACCACACGGATGGCAGGGGAACAGTGAGGGAGAATTTTTATAAGTGACTCGGTGAAGTAGCTTTACGTTGCGAACAGAGAAAATGATAAGATTGCCATTTGATACCCGTATCGGTGGATTTTCCAAAATCCAACAATTTTAACGTTGTCGTGTAGATAACACCACTTTTATATCTAACATGCATACACCTTTGAAACAAGTTAAAAGTCCCTAGTTTTAGTAGATTTTTAAAAGTAACCTTTCAGCGAATTCAAGACATACTTTATAGCAGATATTTGGAGAGCTTAGAGGATTTATTCAATAACAAATATTAGTTTGGCAGCGCTTGAGAACGGGATGGCTTAGCTCCGACAGGAGCGTATAGAAGTCAACTTTACAACTGAACCCGGGTCCAAAATGCGAAAAACAAACCACTAAATTTCCGTGCCGTTGGCTGTGATTGCCGGATCGATCGCAAAATTGCGAGTGGAATATCAGTATTAAATGTTGAAATGTATGTTCATTGTGTCGAAATCGAATTTGGAAATACAAAGCTCGCATATTTAATGGACTCTCACCAGTGGCGTGGCAAGCTTTGCGATGTATCGATTGACTTGTCATCAATAGTGCAAGCTCCGAGACCTCCTAAATTTGCAGTTTGGTATCGCTTAGTTCCAGCGTTTCAACGGGCCGATTTTCATGATTTTTGCGGTTATCGATAGGCAATTAAAGGAGCTCGCAATATTCAAATTTTGAAAATAGGATCCAGGTGTTTTTATATAGTGCCCAGGTTCCTTTATATGAGAGTAGATCAGGGAGCTCAGAAAGGGGGCAAAATTTGAAATTCCCGGCACTGAAAAAGGTTATAGGACATTTCCTCAACGATTTTTTGTCCAAACGCTTGTTTTTTCCTGTAGTTTAAGTCCATGCGTTTTTTCGGCAGGGGAGTTTTGGTCCACTTACCAATTATTGAGACCCATAGTTGATTGGTCAACATGGAAATACAAACAACATTTGCTCACGACGTTTTTGGATGAAATGTATGATGTCTTGGAAGAATGACGATTTGCTCGTTTTTTGTTTGTTTGGTTGGCCAAACGGAAACAAATATATAATTGAGAATTTTGGCGTCAGTATCATACAAACAGTATTATACAAGATTGAAGGCACCCCAACATATCATGAGTGATGATATCTTTCAAAAGCACGAAGTTCCCTCGAAAAGTACATCGCGTGAAGACGAAAAAAAGAGAGCTGTAATCGAAACACTTGCTAAGTCCTAGTATCTATATCCAGTAACGTTTAGCATGAATTTTGAACTTAATTAGAGGAAAAAGTGAAATGATTCAAGCAGATATATGCTCAAATTTACCGCCGAGAAGATTTCCTTATAAACCAATAAAGAAAATAATGCCTGTTCAGAGAAAAAAGGATGCTTACATAAAAAGAAAAATCACTTAGATCAAGCAAAAACCCTCTTTCATTCAGCTATTTTATTCTTGATTCAAAATAAAATCTTCTTAACGGTATACTCAAGAATGTTTCTGCCTAAATCGAGTCGCATTTTTCTCCAATGAAATTCAAAAATTATGCTAGACGTTGTTAAATACGGATGCTAGGACTAAATGAGTTTTTTTAGATTACCGCTCGCTGTTTGTAACGTAGTATCTTGATTTATTTTGGAGGGAAAGCTCTTTACCCTTAAAAGAAGCTTGTCATTCTCGATACGTTGGAGCGCCTTCAATCTCGTATGGTACTGAGCAAAACCTATGTCGCGAAATAGTTGCTTGAAACGTCGTAGCACTCCGCGGACCGCGGAGCGGCGCGGACGACCAGCGTGACACGCGCACAGGCGCCTACAAACCTAACAGGGATACTTCACGCATTGCGCAACGCGGGAAGTATCCCGTTAGGTTTGTAGGCGCCAGTGCGCATTCGCTCTGTGTTGGTCTCTGCTCTAATATTTAAACTCGCGGATTCAGTGTTTTTCAACTACGATTTTGTGATGTTTGCACGCTCTGCATGGATTATTCTCATTTCAATTGATGGAAACAAAAATAGATATTAAAGGAAAATACAACGTGTATTTTGAAAATGTTAAGATGGTTCCGTGTCTAATTTAATGATTTCTAAAGCTTTTAAATTTTTTTTTTCTATAATTTTGTGCTTTTACTGTGCTGCAGCGTGGTGAATTCGCGACCAAACGCTCAAAATTGGACGAGTTTGACTGTAAAAGATCGATGTAAAAATGGGTTAAAACCAAAGATTGCGTCCTCCTTGGGGTTTTCTCTCTCTTTTTCATTTTTGTATAGTTCCTTTCAACACAAGTACGGCTCATTGAGATTAATATCGATGCCGTCGCTTGGAAAAAGTTTTAATAATATTTGCCACGTTTTAAAAATATAAAGTTTTTAAAATGAAGTAATATTATCATTTAAAAAAAAAGGATATATACATATGCAGTATATTTTAAATCGACAATTTTATAGACGTTTATAGCCTGAGACGCTGAATGTCTTAAAATCATACTAACTAACTAACTTTATAGATAGAAATAAAACCAAATATTCACCAATGACAATTTGAAAGATAAATCAAAAGAAGAAAGTAACATTCCATTTAAAAAATGAGTTACCATAACAACACCTTCTTCTCTCTCAATTTTCTAATTCCATATATTTTTAATATAATATAATTTTACATACGGACTGAAATATAACCTTTGGACCAAGTCACTGTTTCTTATTTTACGCGTGGACGTAAATTACTGGACTAAACAGGAGCCCGGACAAAAAAATCGTTGACGGAATGTCCTGAAACCCTGAAAATTGACAGGAATTTCAAATTCAGCGGAAAATTGAACAAAGCTGGAAATGTTGAATCTTGGTCTGTCAGTAGGATAAAGTAAGTGAATCGAAGGTACGCTCCTTTGCTACAGACTTCATATCCAAAAGCGACGAAACGCTCAGTTCCGTTCGTTCCGTTTCGTTTAAGTCTTGGCGCGAAGTTTGAAATAAATGACGATTTTTTTCACACGATTCTTATTGGTCTAATCGCTCCCGGCCAAAGGGAAACTGGACAAATGAGAGTCGGGTATGAAAATATTTTCATTTTTTTTTTTTTTTTGGTCGTTCTTCTGTCGAATCGGACCTAAGAGAGCGCGAAGCGACCTCTGGGGGTTGGGTCGCGTAGCTGGCAGGGGCCATAGCCCCCCAAGGATCGATAAACAGGGTGCTCGCAACGAACACCTTGACAATCGATTCTTTACCACAGTATCTAAAGGAAAAATATCGATAATCGGTATTCACGCCTTACCACTGAGAATCCCTTTCACGCTCTATAGAACCGTATTCATAGTCGTTCATAGTTCCTTTCCTTAAGAAGCATCAAATAATGAACGAGATTAGGGAAGTTTGAGGAGGTCCGTCATGCAGCAGCAGCATAGTAAGGATAATTTCAGCGGTTTGCGAAAATAATTTGAAAGAAGAACCTCAACATCGACCCTAGTGAGGGCTTAAAATGATTTGACACTGAAAAAAATGAATAATGCAAGAGGAAAAATTCCATGATTTTGACAAATTTTACCCAAGTACCTTAAAATTTTCAAAACCTACAAACATTTTTCGTTTGTATTTTTACTGTTAAGCCGAGGCAAATCATCGTGAGCCCTTCCAGGGTTCCTTCCGACAGTTATGCAGTTGGACATTATACACAGATTATACAATGGAGATGTTGCATGTGTGAGGAATTTGTGATTTGACTGTTGATTCTTATGTAAAAGTCCGCGAGAAATACGATGGTGCTACTGGTTTTTTCTGCAATTCCTCACAAATGCAATATCTCCATTCTAACAGATGTGCCTAATCAATACCTCACACGTGAAATCTCCCGTGACTATGCACTTCTATTCAACACGCATGTCCTGCACATAAGAGTTTGCATCGCAGTTCCTTCCGAGAAAACCGGAGGAGGAAAAAATTAAAATAAGCGCCAACTAAAAGGCTCGGCGCATTAATTCACCGGGAAACCGCTCCGAACACACAAACTTTCCTCGAGTCCCGGAAAAATGCCAAGTTTTAACGGGTCGGCTCGGCGCCTAGACGGAGGAGGGAAAGAACAGCTCTGGGTTCAATGTGACAACGGTGTGATCATGCGAAGAACGCGTGCGGTTTTTCCTTTCGACAGCGAAAATGGAGTTTAATGCTTCCTCACTTCTCTAATCTGATTTAAAATTCAGTATTCCGCCCGTGCGAAACAATGGTTTTTAAATGATGAACAAGTTCTTCGCCGCGCCCTGTCGCTCCCTCTTCCATTTTGGTTTGCTGTTATACGGGGTGATTCAAGAGTCCCGCGCCACCCTTGCAACCACTACGGTTCTTGCCTATTTTCAGGTGATCCCTTAAAAATTCTGGGGGTTGAAAAACTTGTTCCCTTTGACCTATGAGCGCTCGCAACATTTCAAGCCTCTATCTCAATTTTTTCAAAAGTTATATGGAAGATACCTGGTGCTGGTGGTACGGGACTTTTGAATCACCCTGTATAACAACGGGCCAATTATTTTAAGTTTGAAACAGCATGATAAAATGTCGAAATGCGATTTATTGCATGGTTAAGATAGGATTACGCCTAGTCTGGTAGTGTTGAAATAGTTTCAATAATCGAACTACTGCACGGGCGAAACTTAGTAATCTCCATTTTTTTAAACAACCTAAGTGCCAAAACTTTTCGGGCCTTTAAATCCTTCCATAAGAGAACCTAACAAAAGGAGCAAGAGGGTAAAACACGAGACAATGGTGCTCAAATTCTATCGTAAATGAACGGCTCTAGTGAGCCTCAGCTGAATCCAAAGATAAAGGCGCGACGACATAAATTTCCTTCAATTTCAAGAGATACCATACAGTTCCGCAAAGTTTGTATAGTTGCGTCGTCTCGTCGACTATAGAAATAGCGTCCGCACATGAAGGCGCACTTTATGCCCTCTTACGTATGTTACCGACCTTTTACTTAGGCAACGAATACAGGTTCTTCGAGAGGAGAGGAAAAAACGATGCATAAGAAAAGACTAAAAAAGCAGAAATAAAGTGATCCCACTAGAGTCGACTTTCGATATAAAATGAAGGTACGGCTTGAAACCTTTGGATTAATCATATTTTTAGTTCGACTCTGGTATATTAAATTTCGAATAGATTTTTTTGCAGAAAGGCAATACGCAAAAGCCATAGGGTAAGATTGTCCAACTTCTTAATCAATTTAACTTATTTTGCAAAAAGATTTGTGCGTAACAACTATTATGATCGGGAACACGTCCATTGCTTGTAAGAGAAACAGCCAAGAGGATAGGTAGACCTACTGAGATCAAATTCACACGAAAATTACCTACTTTTGGCTCTTCAAAAAAGTTTAAAATCCACTCCTCAGTGTGTATGTGCAATCTGCGTGGTTTGTAACACGCTGTTCCTTTGGCGCGTTTGTGGGCAGTTTATCTTGGTTGCCGGCAGTCAACTTTACCTGGAGAGAGATTTAAGAAAACCCGACC
The DNA here is from genome assembly GCF_001854935.1 of Bemisia tabaci. NCBI lineage: Eukaryota > Metazoa > Arthropoda > Insecta > Hemiptera > Aleyrodidae > Bemisia > Bemisia tabaci. The sequence continues at coordinate 4,870,255 of NW_017547115.1, forward strand.
TAAAACAACGAACAATCTCGCGAACCGTTAAAAACTTTCGTTGCGTGAGATTTTGATTGATACGCAAGGCTTTTGTTTTTTCGAAACAAAGAAAAAACAGGGAAACAAACCGTTAAAGACAATTGAGCTCATACATAGCAGAGAATTTGTGCAAATTTTATTGTTTATTCAGATTCGGTTATCTGACTTCCCTGTCTGTGCAAATCTTGTAGCCGGCGACTGAAAGGACCCCCCATGCGCGAAAATCTTGAAGGAGTGTGTCACAAAAACGTTGATTGCGAACCTAAGAATGGATTACAGACTTTTTTGATGTGTCCATCGTGATTTAAGTAAAATTTTACAAGTAGAATGATGTTCTACTTAGCAGGGCCGGATTTCAGGGATGGCCACATGGGCCGCGGTCCATGGCAGCAAAGACCTGCAGGATTGGCGCGGCGCAGAGAGCAATGGTGACGAGAACTTGAGATGAACAGGAGAAACTTTGCGCGGCGGTCGGCATGTAACACATATTAGCGCCTACAAGACTGCATGAATACTTCACGCATTACATCAAAGATAGTGCGGTCGCTGCAGTCAGCAGCGGGCGGCGTGAAACGCATAGCGCCTACAAAACTGCATGAATACTTCACGCTTTACGTCAAACTTAGTGCGTGCAGCACTGCAGCAGCGGTCGGCGTGAAATGCATTACGCATACAAGACTGTAGGAATACTTCACGCATTGCGCCAAACACGGTACAATCAGCGCGACGCGGGGGTGGAAGTTAAAATTATTAAAGTACATTTATGTTTGTGCTTTCATAATATTTTCGTTCATTTCTTGTGAATCGAAGGCCTTAACTTTCGCGCCAAGTTACGTGAATTTTTGCTGGTAGTGTTGACAGGGCTTTCGCAAAAAATGTGTCCAACACGAGTAAACGCGTCTTATGCACCCCCCCCCCTCCGACACGTTCACTTGATGGTTTTTATGTATGTTTCAAAACGATTGAGAAGGGGGCGGCAAGCAAGTCAATCTGACCCTGCTACTTAGACCTATTTCTTGCATGCAACATGCCCATTTTTAAATGTACCCGAGGATGAAATTATTTACTTACTTATAGTCAGAGTTTATATCACATAATTGAGGGTCCCTCAATGAGGGGCTTGGAGGACAAAGCACATGACAGCAGTTTCTGAAAATATTGAGATACTCATAAACTCAACCAAAACTAGTTTGAAAGTACGATATATTCTATGAAAAATTCACGACTAAAATCCAACCTAAAGCATAAAATAAAGAGTTTAAACTTCCCTCACGCCATGAGCATTCCAATATCGCTAAACTTGCGAACATAAACGATCATCTAAACTAGTTTCACCTCTACTCCCAATAAACTATGAATTCAAGACGAAAATTACCGTCGCAAAGTTTACTTTTTGCAAAGAATGTACCTAAGTTGCACAATCCCAGCAACACTAAAATGCTCTTAGTTCCTTTTTGCAAAATGCAATCCACTTGGTTGTTGCTGCAAAAAAATAGTTTCTCACAACCTGCTATACAATGCTCCAGTGACCATGTAAGTTGGCCCGAGCACTAACTTTTCGGGAAGAAAGCCTTCCCCCCACCTGGTTTCTCACTTAATATCCGCCCGAGTTTAGCATATCTTCCGTTTCTCCTCATCGCAGCTTCCATCAAACCGCAATTGCCCGGAAACTAGGACCGCACATCTTATCTGATAAAATCGTTCGCCCTTTAGACCGATTCTGGGGGGTTAGGCTAGACTAGTCGATGAGTCAACTGTTGATCTAATTTCATTACGTGAACGTAGAAGAAAAACGGGGTAAAAAATCACTAATGTGTGATCAATTTTCAAGGACAATTCTGTAATTTCTCCTACGATTTTAAATAGATTAAAACGCGTAATATCGAAAATCTAAGCTCAGATTCGGATTCCTCGTGAAAAATCAATGAGATTCTATGCATCATATGTTAGAATAGCGTGAAGGAAAGAGGTTTAATGACGTAAAAAAACACTAATGTGTGATCAATTTTCAAGGACAATTCTGTAATTTTCTCATACGATTTTAAATAGATTAAAACGCATAATATCCAAAATCTAAGCTCAGGTTCGGATTTCTCGTGAAAAATTGATGAGATTTCATGTATAATATGTTATAATAGCGTGAAGGAAAAAGGTTTAACGACGCGTATAGATTCTGTCGTACTGCCCCTTTGAACTACGCCGCCGCGCGGGTCGCCCGAATGAAACCGAACGGGGAGGCGCCAGCGCTAAGCATTCGGTTTCGTCCCGAGGAATTCCTCAAGATAAATTCTTATTCTTCCTCCTCCGCTGACCCACTGAGCACTACCCATGTTGCCACGTTGGATTCATATGCTCGATTCAGTATGTCTACGTTACGTCTCTTTCCTTCACGCTATGCTCGGGTATGATACATGAAATTGTATCAATTTTTAACGAGGAACCTGAATCTGAACTTCGATTTTGGGTATCACGCTTTTTAAGGCAAATTGTCCAAATTCGAAAATCTGAAATGACTGACGTGGCTTAACATGCCATCTCGGCTCCTGTTCGATGGATTTTCCTGAAATTCGGTGTCAGGGTATGATACATGAAATCACATCGATTTTTTACGAGGAATCCGAATCTGAACTTCGATTTTGGGTATCACGCGTTTTAAGTGAAATTTTTCAACTTCAAAAATCCAAAATGACTGAAGTGGCTTAAAATGCCATCTCGGCTCCTGTTCGATGGATTCTCCTGAAATTCGGTGTCAGGGTATGATACATGAAATCGCATAGATTTTTTACGAGGAATCGGAATCTGAGCTTCGATTTTGGGGATCACGCGTTTTGAATCAAAATCTGTCAAAATTCAAAAAATTCAAAATTCGAAAATCCGAAATGGCTTAAAATGCTATCTCGGTTTCTGTTCGTTCGAGTCTTGTGAAACGCGGTATCAAACGGTATTTTTCAACGGAAAACTCGGATTTTTAGTCAATTTTTTAAAATTCTCAACTCCAAAATGTTGCATGTGGCCTAAAATGAGCCCCGGTTCTGGCCTCTGTTTCTGTTCGTTAGAGCTTTGTGAACCGCGGGATCAGGGGTACTTTTCGACGGGAAACTCGAATTTTAGGTCGATTTTTGAAAATTCTCAAATCCAAGATGACGGACGTGGCCTACAATGCTATGTCGGCTCCTGTTCGATGGATTTTTTTGAAACTCGGTGTCTGAGGGTATTTTTCGACCGGAAACTCGAATTTTTACTATGTTTAAAAATTCTCAAATCCAAAATGGCGGACGTGGCCTAAAATGCTATGTCGGCTCCTGTTCGATGGATTTATGGCGCCCCCTTACTACATGCCTACTCTTGTATTTCTGTACAGCCGCAAATTTAGGGTCAAGGGGCGCCTGACAGTCTATGGACCAGGTGAAGTTTTTGTCCTGAAAATTTACCTTTAGACGGCAATTCTCTTTATATTTTGTCTATAGTTTTTATGCCCCCCCCCCTTTCTCGCGGACTCTCTTTTCACTTTTCTTGCCTCCTTTTTCCTTCCATTTCCCCCCTTCTTCCTTGCTTTCACTGCCCAACCTTGTTTCCTTTTCCTTTTTTCCCCTTGTCGTTTCTTCCCTTTTTCCCTTTTCCTTTCCCCCCTCTTTTTCCCTCTCTTCTTCTTTCGTGGCCCCCCCAAAGGCTGGCGCCCGTGTGCGCCGCACGCCCTGCACACGCCCTAAGTCCGGGCCTGGCCATGAGGCTCCATGTAATTTTGAAACTATAAATACGTATTTTTTGAAATAGCAAAAACTGCACTTATGCGCCTTGACCTCCGAGCCCCTCAATTAAACTAAAAAGAGTTGGAACCAAGCAAAGGGAGTAAGGAATTCCATTCCCTCCTGAGCCTCAGAATTTAGAAGTACAAAACTTAATAGAAGGATTCTGAATGGTCAGTAATCTGTAACCCGTATGACTTTTCGTAATTTGACCGCGTAATAACAAACAATCTTGAGATTTTTTCCACACAATGTAATACTGCTTGCTATCATTTTGGTTTTTTATATCTTTTAAAAATTTAGGAGTTTTTTCCATCCGAATAATAAGGCATTTGTAACTTATTTACAAATATCGTCTCTGTTTTTATTTTATATTTCTTTTTTGGTTTTAGCCTTTTTTTACTCGACCGTTCAAATTGTGTCTACTTTTGATAATAATCTTGTATAAGTACACCTGTCTCATCGGAGTGTTTCCACTCCACTCAGATTATCGATGGTCAAAGTGCGCAACCACGTATATCCATTGCGATGTTCTAAAATTTCAACACCAATTTTAATTTTTCAAGGAGGGACAAGTCAACCTCATAGCTACAAAATATTCTGCGAAGAGAAAAAAAAATCACGGAAATTTTCTAGAAATTACAATGACTAGTTTTCCGAAAATAAAATAAAGCATGTCAGGAGGTCTGCTTTGTCACAAGCGAAGACACGTGGTTTCGCTTTTTGGCCATCGATGGGTCACCTATTCTGCCGTGTTAAGGAAAAACGCCGTATGAACCTTCAAGCGTTGCCAAATTTCCTTTGATAAAACACGAATTTCCCGGTAAACGTATGACTATTTTCCTTCCAATTTTTCTGATAATTTTGTTCGCAATTGAATATTTTAGGGAAAAATATTCACATCTTTCCTCAAAAAGAAAAATGTTATTGAAGGAAATTTGGCAACTCTCGAATGTTCATACGGCGTTATACCTTAGGACGGCAGTATTGCACGGTCAAGGAACTGACAAGGTCCAAGAAACTGAGCGGGGTTTCGTCGCTCCTCGATCACACTGCTGTTGCTTAGTACTGTGTGGATGTATGTTTGTTTGCGTATCCACTCATTTGAAGGCGTTTTTTCCTCTAGTTCATTCCAAGCTTCCTACGATCCGTCGAGACTATTAACCGAGGGTGCCAAAGTCAACACGCATCTCTCGATAAAGGACGCAAAAACTTATTTCTACATCTAGCTTTTGCAAAAATGCAAAAAGCATTTCCGTCAGAGGAAGCTTCCCAAGGAAAATATCCAAAAAGGCGGACGAAGTCTAAAATGTTATCTCAGTTACTGCTGAATCGACACAATGACACGTCCTCCGCCGGAAGAACAAGAAGAAAGGATTACAGAATTTGCGCGATTATTAACACAGCAGGCGGGAATCGTTTGAGCTGCGTTGCCGTTTTTTAAAATAAGCCTTCTATTGAATGAGTAGTGAGCGCATTAAAAAATTCAGAGGAAATGAAATCTGCATGGAAACGGCAACACCATCCCCGAGCGTGTAGTTAATTATTCTTGACGACTTTCGCAAGAACGGCTAGCGAAGTAACATCGCTGTGTCTATGGTGTGTAACTTTGTTAAGTACAATTTCTTGTTGAAACAATACAAGAGAGAAAAAATTTTGAGTTGAAGCTTGAAGTACCTACCGTAATCCTCTGTAGCTCTTTGGAGAATGAGTCAATAGTCGATCAATCGATTGCGAATTCCTTGATTTTCGGGCATTTCCTCGAGATTTCTGTGCATCACATCAGACTATGGAATGACACATACTCAGACAAGAGATTCGATAGAGGAACACTTCAGATAGCCCTAAAAATGCGCCCCAGGTTAATTTCGCGAATAATTTTGTCTTTGGATTTGCGTTAAGTATTTCATCTGGGACGCACTTTTAAAATTATTTAAAAATCTTTGTCATCAAATCAGTGTAAAAATACTCGACGGGCTGTAGCGTAATGTGACGTTCGAAGATTTTTTTTCGTTTAACAAAATGTCCTAAAATCATGAAATTATCAATTATTTGATCGACTACCAAGTCGTTTTCTGAAGTGTTGAAGATTCATCAGAGAGCTGTGAGATCCTCCATTCATAATACGAGTATCACAAGTGCCATGTGACGGTTCAAGATTTCCACCGCCATTTTATTTTTTAACGAGACATTGTTCAACGAAGCTTTTCGAAAATTCCACTGAATTTTCTTTGTGCTGCCGATTAAATCCAGTGGAATTTTCGGAAAGATTCAACCAACAATTTCTCTATAAAAAATAAAATGGCGGCGGGAATTTTTAAACGTCGCGTGGCGCTTGTGATACTCTGGCCGGAAGGTGATGAAGTTATGAACTCTTTACGATTCATTTGATTTCGAGACATCTGGGAACATGATAAGGCGGGAAAGGTGCTGCCGTGCTAAGGAAAAGCGCCGTATGAGCCTACAGACGTTGTCATATTTCCTTCAATATAAGACGAATTTTTAATGGGAAAATTGTGAATATTTTTCTTCAAATTTTTCAGGCAATTTTGTCCGCAATTCGATCTAAAATATCAGAAAATTTCAAAGAAAAATGTGCAAAACATTCCTCAAAAATAGATGTTTTATCCGGGGCAATTTGGCAACTCTCGAATGTTCATACGGCGTTTTTCCTTAGCACGGCAGTGTGGGGCTCAAGCTCGACCGAGGCTGCCCGTTTGATCTGGATTCAAATCCATACGTGCAAGTTTTTTTCGGGAGAACATTTTGAATTTGCACAAAGGCATGGTGGGGGTGTGTCTGATTAGCGTCACCGCCTGGCAACTCCGATCATTAAATCATTATCCATCCTCCCTCGTTTCTGATTGTGAGCCTCCCCGGATCCATTCACAAAATCGAGATCTACACAAGTCGCACAGTGATCCCAGCAACGATTTCTCGGACAAATATTATTTTAAATATTTTTTATTAAATTTAATGCGCGATGGCGTGAGTAATGAGGCTGAACTCACAATGCTCTGCTGTATGCTGCTCGTGAGACGCGGGGAAAAGTTTAAAAAAACGAGGCAGAATTACATCTTTCTTATCTTCGGCTGTGTTGCTCTCGTAGCCCTTAAAGCACCCTTATTTGGATCGTATTTATAGCAAAAAGGAACCAGAGCAATTGCAATGTTGTTAAAATGTTGTTTCTTCATAATTATCCAAAAATTGTCCCGATATAGTAATTAGTTTCTGCATCCCACCAAAAAATCATTAATTTTAAGGGATAATAATTGTGTAAATTTTGATACTGTACATATATTTAGTATTTTTATGCTAAAAAATGAAGTTGCACGATTTTGAAAACGGTATAATCACGCTGGCTCCTTTTGTGATCCAGTTGTAGTATGTTTTTCGTTTGCGAGACAAATGAAATCATAAACCAACACAAAAGAGAAATAGAGCAAGGGATAGGATGCGCGTTGATGACGGCGCCGAGATACAACTATTAGTGCTTGATGGATGTCCGTGTTGCATCTGCACAATTGAAGGCGCGATGGCGCGAGGCGTAAACTCTCGATACTCCGCAGCTCCGCTCAATGTTGCCAATAAGGTATCGTTCGGATTCAGGAGAAAAGTTAAATAAAAAATGAGGCTGGATTACGTCTTTCCTATCTCTCGGCTGTGTTACTCACGTAACCCTTGAAACACTACTACGAATTAGACAAACGGAATCAAACAGAATATGGAAGTAGAGCAAAAGAAAGGACGCGCGTTAGTGACGGCGCAGAGATACAACTATTCGTACTTGATGGATGTCCATGCTGCATTTGAAAAATTGAAGGCGTGATACCGCAAGGTGTAAGCTCTCAATGCTCCGCTATATGCTACTAATGCATGTCGCCCAAATTCGAGAGGGAAGTTAACATGTTTCTTGGGTACATTATTTTCAGACTTCTAGTCTTTAAAAGCAGTATCTTAGATCGCCAGCTGAGGCTCGGTTCCTCTGGAAATAATGGTACTTGTTGTGTCTAACAGCTGCGATTTAATGGATTTTTTTTTTCATTTCACAAGCCTTTTGAGGTTACTCGAGATTATTTAATACGGTCAATTTTTCCAAGTTTTACTCTGTAAGATTAGTTAACTTTGAACCTGAAAATAGTGTAAAATTGTGCTGATCTGCCTTTACAACCCCTAAACCGGCCAAGGGTTCTCCACACCCTCAGATGTGAGCCAGTCCGGCCCTACATCGAAATGTATCTTTGCATCCAAGATCTTAGGTGCGCTCCGTTATTGAAAGTCACGATTCCTTTTCCCTCGCAAAGATTGCAGCACTGGAAAAGAAAAAAAAACACATTGGATCTAGAGTCTAGACTCTTGAAAACATTGACAAGAAAAAATACTCATGATTCAATTAGATTTGGACGTATTTCTACCAAACAGACCTATGTGGAGGTGAGAAATATGGGGTGTGCTTGTTAGTTCTCTGGCCGTAAGAGTGAATGAGAATAATGAAGCACCAGTGACGTCAGCGGCGACGATGGAGACTCCGATCCGCGGATCCGTGTCTTTAACTCATGAGCCTGTCCACAACGCTCTCTTACCATGCCCGCGGCTCATGAGTTCCGCATTCAATTGGCACATAGGTCTGTTTGATAAAATGTAAAATCCCGCTTTTCCAGCAATTCTTCAAAAGGAATCACGCCCACTTTAACATCGCTTCTTATGCAGCTTCGACGAGCACACCCCATATATCTCACCTCCACATAGGTCTGTTTGATAGAAATACGTCCATTTAAGCTTAAATCAAAAGGAAATCAGCTATCCACGAAAATTTCTTCAGTGTTGATTTCTGACCCATTAAAAATAACACTTGCGCGAAAATTTAGTAAGTTTGTACTTGAGGAGGTATACGCGGCTTTAAGATCGGCTAAGTCATCGAGCTTGGTACTAATCAAGACTGATTTATCACTGTTTTCATGCCGCTAGTGGACCGAAAAACCACAGAATGACGCATCTGCAGAGGGATGTCAACCAGTGGCGTGGCGTGAATGATCGATTATCGATATCTCGCCAATTGAAGCTATGGTAAAGAATCGATTTCTAAGGTGTTCGCTGCGAACACCCCGATAATCGATCCTTTTTCATAGGTTTGAGTGGCGTATCAATCGATATATCGTCACCTTCCAGGCAAAGTATCACAAGCGCCATGCGACGTTTAAAAATTTCCGCCGCCATTTTATTTCTTTACTGAGAAATTGTTGGTTGAATCTGTTTGGAAATTTCACTAAATTTTATAGGCAGCACAAAGAAAATTCAGTGAAATTTTTGGACAGCTTCGTTGAACAATTTCTTTGTAAAAAAATAAAATGGCGGCGGAAATTTTTAAACGTCGCATGGCGCTTGTGATACTTTGCCTGGAAGGTGACGATATCGCAAATCACGCCACGCCACTGATGTCAACGGTCGACATGTCGTTCCCGTAATAAGCGAAATAAGTTTATTCATCTCTGTCTAGCGTTTGATCACTGTGCGACGAAGCCACCCTTGCATCTCGACCTCACCTCGGGAGCATCGCCACCCGGAACTCCACTTCCGATCCGGGCCGCCACCCGGCCTCCCTCCGACTCTCGACGTTCGACGGATCGAAGTTCGATACATTCCCCGCGGAGGGACGGACGGTCGTCGAAGGGACTATCGATGGATCGCGTTCGACCGCCGCGCGGCGCTGCCCTGGTAATCAAGCTTGCTCCGGAAGCAGCCAGGAGAGCCCAGCCGGCTAAACCGCTGCCTCCTCATGAATTTGACAAATTCCATTCACCAGGTATCCCCCCGGATCCCTGGCCCCGGTTTCCCGCTTCCTCCGGATGGATCCCTGCGAGGCCCCGGGCCCCGACGACGACCGACCGGCGTTGGAAGTTGCGACACGTGAAAGTTGCGTCGCTGCCATCTACGCCGCGCCGTACGCACGCGCGCGTCGCAGCTCTGACGTAAGGGCGTGTCTCTGTACTCGCTTGAGCCGCGGAAAGCGGAGTTATACGGAGAACAGGGCTCACGTAGGAATTGAGACACACCCTCCAGTCAGAGGAGCGACATCAGAGTAGGGTAGAGGTGGACTGGCATCGAAAAAGTTAGGAGGCGATCGGCGGAGTTCGGGGGTCCCCTCTGCCGTTTTGGGACCTCTAATGGGGGTCTGGGGGATTTGTGCTAAAACGAGAGGGGTTGTGGATCCGTTCCCGAAAGGACTTAACAATGTATCTCCTTGGAAACGCAATTTTAATCATTTTTGGAGTCTATTTCTTATATATTATATATAATATTACATATAATATATATAAAATAAAAAGAAATTGCAATAAATTGCGATTACATCGCATTTTGCAATAAAATCGCGGTTCATCGACGGCGATTTCTCGAAATATTATCGACAAAAAAAGTGATAAATTTAGATAAAATTTCGATTTTACAGAGATGAAATCGCGACAAGATTAAGGATAATCGCTCAGATATTGGTAATCCTAGCGATTTTATCGCCAGAAAATCGTCAAAAATCTCAACTCAATTTCAAAATATCTCGATTTTCCCGTTGAAAAATGCTACTAGGGCTGGAGGATTGCCTCCAGAATCTTCACCCCCTGGATAAGGTGCCCTTCTTTGCCGCAAAAAAATCCCTGCGTGTCACCCTGAGGATGTTCCTCCTGAATTTCCTAGGTAGGTCAAGTCCGTGAAGTTGACTATTTATCTCCAGGCTCTACTACCGGTTTTACCAAGAATCATCGTTCGGGGAATCCATAGCGTCCATCGTGCGTGCGTGACGTCGAGTCGATCACTTCCAGGATGATTCATTGACTCACACACTTGACGTCGGTAAGTAGCCGCAATTTTCCTGGGATTAAAATTAATCCTACGATGAGTAACAACTAGGACTCGGATGTTTTGGAATAATTTCTATCCCCTACTCCCAAAATCGCCCGTATAATTTCTCTACCCAAAACGAAACGCCACCGGCATTCGAAAACTGCCGTGCTACGGAAAAACGCCGTATGAACCTTCAGGTGTTGCCAAATTTCTTTCGATAAATCACGAATTTTCGGACAAATTTGTGAAGATTTTTACTCCAATTTTTTTCTTAGATTCACCGAAAGTTCCTGAAAATTTCAAGGAGAAAATATATTCGAAACTTTCTTCAAAATTAACTATTCTCAGAGAGGAAATTTGGCAACTCTCGAATGTTCATACGGCGTTTTTCCTTAGCACGGCAGAAGAGGGGTGCGAGAAGATGATATTCCTGGAGGTACTTAGGCTAAGTAGGGCAGGTGACTGATGCCCCTCATTGACGTGCATTTCGATTCCGCGGCGCGCTGACCGGGCCGCGAAGCTATAACGGGGAACCAAATTTCGGCCGATTCGTGAACGGATTAATTAATGGATCGTGCGGCGCAACGCGGCTCGCTCCATTGTGACTGTGCATTATTCACCGGGGATTTTCTGCCGCATCTGCAACCGACAGCGACGGGGCTCGCTGAAAAAAAAATGAGGTTGATTACGCCAAGTTTTCGTCCCGGTCGCCGACCGCTATCGGCTGCGTGAGTATGGGAACGCGCACTTCATTCAAATCCGAACACGCGAATACTCAAACATAGTTGTAGGAAATTTTAATTCATGAATTGTTTTCTCCTCCTCGTTCGTGGGCACTTCGGCTGGGCTCGGAACGCGTCCCGCAGCGTTGCCGCGCTGAACGCCGCGGATTTCCGCGGCGCTAAGCGAATTTATGAATGAAAACGCCGTCTTTTTGATCGAACGACATGCCACGAAGGAATTTCGCATGCTTTGCAATCACGAAAGCGTGTTTTTCAACGGGAATTTCCCCGATTAGTGCGCGAAAGGGAATAAAGAGCGACAGGAAATGCGCCAAATTCGGCAACGTTGGGATTAAGCGACCTGTGTGCTGAGTGGTCCTGGATTCGTGCTCGGTGGTGGGGATTCAATCACAGTTGATTGTAAGAAGTCTCATTCATCGCTTATGAAAGAAACCAGTTTGCCGAGAGGCAGGAAAAATCGAGTAAAACTTAAAACAAGTTGGAGTGGAGTGAGAAGTGATAAATGGAGGCTGTGCTGTGATCATGGCGGACGCAAATACGCTCTTCAGAACGGAGGAAAGACTCAAAATTAAAATAGGTGAGCATCCCAGTGATATCCAAGTTGTGCTTTATCGAAAACCATGTTTTGTGCGCGTTCGTGACTTATTTCCGTGGCTACACCTCTGCGTGTTTCGATCGGGTATCAACTTCCCGATGCCCTCTTTGCTTGAGCCTATCAATTGTATTTACCTGCTCAGGTGTTGCTTATAATCATCGTATCGATGACATCCCATCGGTTTTAATCATTGTAAAGATGCTGTGTCTTGGTGCATTGGGAAGAAATGTATGCAACCTCCTTTGTGTGTCGTGGTGGAACCGTGATTTGCCTCTCAGTGAACTGCAGATGCACCTGCTTACGACCAGTCTAACCTCATTTGTATCATTCATTATTCTCTGCTTGATTTTACCACTAGGGGCACACTTTGATCATAAACTGAAAGTCAAGTCCGAGTGGCGAACTATTGCACTTGGCAGACTGCGTCACTATTAGATTTATGTATTGAAATCCATCGAACTGCTGTGAGGTGCCTGCCCGCCCACACAGAATTACTTGTTCCCACATCTTGAGGATTTTTGTCTTAGAAAAAGGTCTTGCAAGAGATCCTGCGTTAATACTCTGGTACAAGTTTAAAATCAATGGACTCATTCTCCTAACCTAATATGAATTCAAGCAGGTAAGCCAGAATGTCCATGAAAATATAGACCGCAAATCTCTAGCAGTTCTCCAGATTGTATCTCCTCCTTAGATTACTTAGCATGAGTCGCATTATACAGATTGCTGAATCATACTGATTTACAGGTCTAATTTGTGGTAATGTGTCCCTCTCTATGATATTTTCCATCCTCCTTGCATTGATTTTTCGCAATAATTAAAAGCCGTGAATCACATGCGTTCATAGTTGGCCACAGGTATTGAGATGATGTATTAATAGAAGTTTTAGGTTATGTGAAAAGATTAGTTAATTTAGCTGTGTTGTTGGGGCGAACTGTTTGGAACTGTTACGAAAGGGAATTACCCGATTCTAAATGGTCGGTGTTGTTGGTCTCCGTTAGAATTACCGGACGGCTTGTATGTTTACATATGAAAGCCTGGCATTTCTACTTAACACTCAACAATCTCAGGAGGTTGACGGGACTGTTGGTTTGGGTTTGGAAACGGAAGAACCTAACGGAATCAGAAAAGTCTACTTCGACAACGCACCTAATATTTGTTTACAACTTCTCATGTGAGTGTCAAGTGGCTGTTTATCCTCAAGGCGGAATTAGGCCAATCAACCTAAACAAACAACAACAACAAGTTAGAACCACTTCCCTACAATTTTCTTAGTAATTTTTATCTCCTAATTTGTCGCTAACACTATTAGATTATTTTTCCTCACTGATTTTCCTACTTTTGACTGCCCCCACCTTGGTAAATTTTCTGCCTCATTTGCTCCATTTTTGCCATGACAAGTGCCAAAAATGTGATCTGCATGTGAATAGGGTAAGAGTATTATTAAAGCTGTTCATCAATTTTTCTATCACAGGTGAAGCAAAAAACTTAGCTGCCAGAAATCATGGTTCAGTTTCCCACCGAGATGTCTACTGTGCCATTTCACTGGACCAAGAAGAAATATTTCGAACATCCACCATCGAAAAAACTCTGAAGTAAGCTCTTTTTTTCTTTGATCATTTGTTTGTCTAATTATCGCTTCTATTATTTCGATCAAGATATTATTAGTACAGATCGTAAGTAATCTCATGTGGTACTCTTTATCATCATAGAAATATTTCTGCATCTGCTCATCCTCATTACATTAACAGGTTTGCCGCTTTTTTGGGGGACTCCAACCTTGCTAATGTATTTGCACCCTATTTGAGTACACATGGAGAGTTTGACTGGATTTAAATATGAACTCTCAGCAAAGCTTGGAGGATCCCCTCTATAACGGCCTCAACTTTGGAGAGATTTTTTGAGCTTGGGAGTTTGTTGCTAAAAAAATCAGTGGCCTCATCATGTTTACATGATTTTACACAAGAAAAAGTATTTAATTGGGTACCCAAGAAAACTCTCAAAGTCATCTCTTGTTCCTATGTTTGTCGTAACTTGTGGTGAGCGATTCAAAATAATATTCTTGTTTTTACAGTCCGTTCTTTGGAGAAGAGTTCCAGTTTGAAGTCCCAAGAAGCTTTCGCTTTTTGAGCGTGTATGTTTATGATCGAGAGAGCAAGCTGGATAAAATTATTGGTAAAGTTGCCATTAAGAAAGAAGAACTACCTAGTTATAACAACAACAAAGACTTCTGGTTCCCCATCCGCCCAGTTACCGCTGATAGTGAAGTTCAGGTATGTTACTAACATGAAGATCTTAAAATTAATCAATGCAGGTGTGCAGCCTGGCTGGTGTAAGACAAAGAATCCTTTATCGTTTCAATATTAAAGAATTTATTTTACTGAAAATAAGTCCCTTGGCTGAACAATAAAGGTATAATGTTGAGAAAGAAACAGAGCAAAAACAGTTCATAGATCCCCACTTAAGTCTGTAACACGAGGATGTGACTTTATCTTTTTCCAATCTCAAATCCATCCTATTATTTCGCTTAAATTTGCAAGATGCTAAGCCAAAGGTTTTCAGTGTTACTGAACATTAAGATGGACAAGCTAAAATCCTATAAATCTCTTGCATCTCATGATAACTGGAGTAAGTTTTTTAAGTGACCGCAAGAATTTTTATTTTCAGAAACACATTGTGATGGCCACCCCTATAAGGGAAAGGTCACCCTTCCTTCAGAGATGGACTCGATTTCCATAAGACGTAATTCTATGAAATTTAATATTTACTCTTATAAAAATCAAGTCGATCACTGGAGGAGCGATTAGTAAGATGTATTTGACGAAATACTTCGTGATTCACCCTTGGAGTGAAAAACAAAGTATTTTGACAACTACAAATGCTGAAACAGTGTGGGAGAGCAGAATCAGAAAACTGATTGAAAATAAAAATTTAAAAATTCAAACATTCATGCTTTTTACGGGTATTACGATCAGGATTGAAATTACTTTCAAGCTTTTTTATGACTAAGCTTTTGCAAGTTAGTTAAAGGATTTGTAGAATTACTTGGATTTCGACTGTGAGAAGGAGTAGAAGTTTGAGAAGAACTTAAATTTACACGAAATCATGAGCACACAACAATAAAAAAAATCGACGCATATAATTTTAGTCAAAAAAAAAAAAGTTGTTAAACTACACCTCGTCGATGTTGCAATGGCTGCCCAGAGACACAGCAATGCCCACAAACTGTAGTGGTTTAAAAATTTAATTAAAAAAAGTTTAAACACTCAACAAAAAGAAAAAAAAATTCCTGTGAGGGCACTGAATCACTGACAAGTTAACAAGAATGAAATAAAAGATTAATAGAAATTCAAACAAAAATTCAGAATGAAATTCTAATTGTCATAATTCAAAATTAGAACGCCTTTAAATCCCTTCGATCGTGTTTTAGAGAAACAAAGTGAAAAATTAAAGCATGTTAAACAAAAAATAGCATTGAAATAAAATTCAAAAAGCTGGAAAAAAATAGAAAAATTAAAGGTTCTTCAACAAAACAAATTGAAGACCGAGGTTTCGGCACCACTTGTGAAGATGCGAAACTATTTAATTAGCAGAAAAGAAGCAATGGTTCGATTTCAAAAGAAAAACAAAAAATTTGAAAGACGGGTTTCGGCACCACTTGTGATGGCCACCCCTGTAAGGGAAAGGTCACCCTTCCTTCAGAGATGGACTCGATTTCCATAAGACGTAATTCTATGAAATTTAATATTTACTCTTATAAAAATCAAGTCGATCACTGGAGGAGCGATTAGTAAGATGTATTTGACGAAATACTTCGTGATTCACCCTTGGAGTGAAAAACAAAGTATTTTGACAACTACAAATGCTGAAACAGTGTGGGAGAGCAGAATCAGAAAACTGATTTAAAATAAAAATTTAAAAATTCAAACATTCATGCTTTTTACGGGTATTACGATAGGGATTTCTTTCAAATTAAATAATACAAAATGATTGGCGTTTTACAAATTTATTACTTAGAAAATTTTGAGAAAATTTTGAAAAAAAAAGAGAAAAATTACGAATTTTGAAAAAATGTTGAAAACGTCTAAAATGACAAGAATAAGAAAGGTCTTTCGACGATTCACCGAGATATCCAGGGGTTCCATGTTCCAAAAGTCGTAAGTGTCCAGAGTCCAGAAAACAAGAGAGAGAGATGTGGTCGAGCCGAGGCTCTCGACCAGAGTCCTTGTTCTCGCTGAGCTGAGGTTCCTTCCAAGCCCACAGATCACGTCGATAAAGTTTATCAAAAAAAAGTTAATGAGCGCAATTTAGATAGAGAGTTAAGCTCCTTATCTAAATATCTCAACATGCTAGTTTCTCCAGAAAATACTCGAATTTAATTGTGATCTAATGCATCTAAAATTATCTTCTGATTCTTGAATTTCGCAGGGGAAGGTTCATCTGGAAGTTCGTTTCGAGAAGAACTCAACGTACGGAGCTGCAGAGCGCCTAACTGTACGTTTGAATGAAGCCTGTGACCTCACATTATTCAATGGATCTTGTGATGCAGTTGCAACAGTCACAGTTAAATACATGAATGGCAAAGTTGACATGCGGAAAACCAAAATCAAGAAAAAAACTAATTCACCTCTTTTCGATGAAACTTTTACTTTTGAGGTAACTCTCTTATTTCCAGGAACTTCTTACACATACCATAGCATAACCATTACTTTACTTACTTACTAAGGGCGCTACAGCCCTGGGTGGGCTTTGGCCTCCATAACGATTCCTCTCCACATCCCTCTATCTTTGATTTTTTCACTCCATCCTTTTATTTGCATTTTCTTCAGGTCTTGCTCAACTCCGTCTAGCCACCGAAGCCCAGGTCTTCCTCTCTCTCTTGCTGACAATATTTTAGCTTGCAGCACCTTCTTCGGCATCCTTTCTTCTTCCATTCTTTGTACATGACCAAGTCAGCTTATCCTTTGCGATTTGATAAACCTTACTGTATCTTCATTTTCTAGGATCATTTCTATTTCTCTATTGTTTCTAATTCGCCACTCTTCATTGATTTTCACCGCTCCATAAATTCTTCGAATAATTTTCCGTTCTAATCGCCTCAGCATTTGCTGGTCCCCTTCTGTCATGGTCCAGGTTTCACCACCATACGTTACTACTGGTCTTATTAACATTTTGTAAATTTGCATCTTTGTCCTCCTGGACAACAGTTTGCTCTTTAGCATCTTCAGGTTTGTGTAATAGGCTCGGTTTCCAGCCTGTATCCTGTATTTAATTGCTGTCGTTGTTTTTGCTTCACTATCCAACATATCGCCAAGATACTTGAATTTTTGACGCCTGGCGAAAATAAGACGTTTACTAGGGCAGTTACTAGGACAGTTGGCGTTGGGCGCTACCGACCCGCACCAATAAGCATTTGGATAAAATCCCGGCTTTTAAGTAGTTGATGGGGTATCAACTTTAATTTACAATAATGCAATTTGACCTAGAATATCTTGCTTCAAACTGAATCAATTATCTTAAACCATTCTTTTGGGTTGTGAATTAGCCTTTTACTAAATGTAACAATTTAAATTTTATTTTCACTCTCTCTAATTTATTCATGAATGTTTTGTTGTATAGCTAGCCAACCTCCCGCGGAATACTGATCACAGTGTTTCTCCTAATGATAGAGACTGGTCTGAGCTTATGGTAACATTATACCATGATTCATCCGGTGGTAATGTCTTCTTAGGTGAAGTAAAAATACCTCTGCTTGGTACTAAACAGCAGAATTATGCAGCCACCAATGCATGGTATGTATCTTTATTTTTTTGCTTTCTTTTCGTTAAAAATTGAGAAGAAACAAATTTTCTGGGTCTGTCATCTATAATTCAATAAATTTTATGTTTGGTGCCTGTTTCTTTTATACATCAGTGTTATTAACGAAACTCTTTATCGAAAGAGGGTTTTGGTACTATGTTATAAACGAAAACTGGGTTCCGGAACCATGTTATAAACGAGAGTCTTAATAAAAAAGGGTTTCTTACGATGTTATAGCGAGATCGTTTCAAAAGCAATGTTTTCGGCACCAGTTTCTCTTTGATATTGTAGGAACAACAAACTACAGAGAGACGCAGATCAAATAAAGGACACTGGATCTTCTTGAGATGAATTTGATTGTATTGTCGGAAAATGAGAGCACAAAAATCACATAACAGTTCGGAAAATAAGAAAATAATCACTTAAAAGAAATGTGTGATGTCGCGAGAGAGGACACAAAATTATTAAAGGGCGAGAGAGAGAGTGTACGTCCCACGGGTCTAGATGCTCAGAATAATTCACATGAGTTCAGAGAGGTAGAATAAAGTGACAGACCTAGATCTTAGGGCAACCCATGCGTATATTGTCTTGCTGACATCACGGGTGGTGAGACAACAAGCCTACGCGTGATTGGCTGGCTATAATCTATGTAGCTATCAGCTGCAAGTTCAGTAATTAAAATTAATGTTGATATACAAGAAGATAGGAAAAAAAGGGTTTAATCTTCTACAGTCTTGGTGCTGAGAATGTCTTGAATTCCCTTTGAATGAAGTGCAGAAAATTTGTTTTCAGGGATACAGAACCTTCTAGACCACACAACTGGTAGGTTGCGGTCAGAAAGAACCTTTATCATATGAAGACCAGTTCGCATTTGGATGAACTTATTTAATGTATGTTATTATTCCTCCATGGCATGTAGTGATATTGGATTCAGAGGGATGCAAATCTATGCTGTAACTTTCATTAAAACATTCAGTTCCGATTTTTTCCCTCAAAATTTTGGTATTCCTGTTAACAAAAACAAAAACCCGGAAACAAATTTACAGCATCATACCTCAGAGGAATGATTCTTTTTTGAAGAAACCAAAAAATGCATAGTAACAAAATTGTTACACCATGCCATGGAGGGATTAAATCGGGTAAATATTGAGCCGAGATCATTTGTACATAATGAGAGTGACAAATAATTCAATGATCACCACTTAGATAGATCTAGCAAAAAAGGAGTAAAATTGGAAAGGTTATAAACTTTCTGCATCCCTGAATTTGTCGTTCTGTGAAGATAACATCATAGAGAGAAGAGGACTCATGTACAAAAATATTTTTAAAAAGTAACGTGTTGTCTTTAATACTGTTGTTGTAGTTTTGTGTTCATTCGGAACTGTCTTTGTCACCAATTTAATATTTTTGTCACTGCAATTACTTATATCATGTATAATGAATTTTCGTCAACCCTTTGAATCAGGTACTACCTGCAGCCGCGCAAGAAACGACCCACTCAAAAAGTGTCAGCCTCATCTCTCTCGTCAGCGATAAATGATGAGAATTCGATCGGATCACTGCGGCTGAAGATCAATTACATTCTGGACCACGTTCTTCCTTCACACAACTACATCAAGCTCAGAGACCTGATAATTAAGAATCCAGAGTCTCAACCGATTACCTCCAGTGCCGCTTACTTGCTTGGCGAAATAATTCCGTGCAAGATCGATGCAGCCCAGCCTTTAGTGAGGATACTTCTTCATTACGATCAGATTGTGCCAACAATCAGAGCATTGGCTAAATGGGAGATTTCTAAAGTCACGTGAGTAGGCATCGAATTATTACCTTGTTTTCGTCCTCTTTTTATTTTTTGCAGATGGTCATGAAGCTGTGGAGGGCTAGTTATGTGTAGGGATGGTGATACATTAATAAAAATCTATTAGCTTTTTTCGTAATGTACATATAGAGTATTAATTGAAGAGAAAAATCAATTTTTTTATGTATCAATTTCATTGATTTCTTATGTATACAAGCTCTTGAGAGTCCTATGAACACTTCAATATACCGCCAATCCCTTGAATAATCTGAATCTAATAAAGTCATGTCTTAACATTTTTCAGGGATGCCAACACCATATTCCGAGGAAATACACTGGTTTCTAAAATGATGGATGAAGTAATGAGACTGGCAGGATTGAGGTATCTCCACGAAACGTTGCGTGGCCCTCTGGAGAAAATTTTCCTGGAGCGCAAGCCGTGCGAAATTGATCCAACCAGAGTGAAGGACACCAATACAATTAGGACTAATTTTAATAATTTGAAAGTAAGGAAATGTGCCTTTTTATATGCCACCATCAACTTGCCCCAAATTTAATGTATTTTCATCCCTCAGCCATATCACAGCTGAAGTTTTAATTAGTGAAGGAGACACTCTGAAGTCACATCACTGGTGTATAAGTGAAAACAATCCAAAATTTTAGACAGAAAGCAGTGTGTCAACGTAGCTTGGGCCCAATGTTGTTTGCAGTACTTAAACTCTAATGCTGCTATTTCCTGGAATTAAGTCCGAATGGACCTTGGCAATGAGCCTGAAACCACCAATATCTTTTTATCATGGTTTTCTGAGAGGAATTTCTGAACATCAGATTTTTCTGTAGAAAATACTGACCAGGATTTCCAACTTTCTCGCCTGGACGTATTTCTATCAAACGGATCTAAGCGCTGTAGGCGGAGGAAAGAAAAGGGGGGCTTGGATTGGCGGGTGTTGTGGAACGCAGGGCTCATTCCGTCCTTCACTCGCAATGCTTTGCCATGGCGCTTAGTTCCGTTTGATAGAATGCGCTATCCGGCATTATAAATTCCTCAAAAGGAACTCAAATATGCGCTTAGTTCCATTTGACAGAAATATGTCCATCTATGCAATTACTCGGGATAGATCCGCAGCATATTGTATAGATCTGTAATTTAAATGTGGTGAGGAGTCTTTGACGTTGTTCTGTGTTAATCTTCAGCTCAACAGTAGTTGATTCAGACCTGTTCCCCCCCCCCCTCCATTCATTGCCTAGTTTAAGTCTCCTGATTCTTTGTTTCAGATGTATGTCAAAGAAGTATTTGAAGCAATCACGACATCTGCATTGCATTGCCCATCAATTTTGTGCCAAATTTTCCACAACTTAAAAGATTTGGCCATTTTATACTTTCCTGGTAAGTATTTCTATTCTTGCCTTTACCTTACCCGTTATATATCACCTACTCTTTTTATCAATTTAAAAATTTAATGCATGTCAGCATAATCACGAACACCGTTTAAACAACACATGGGGCAAACTGCGATCAGTTCGTAGTTAAAATTAAAATGTAGATCTCACATTAATAATTGGACTGTTTAGCCATTAGAAGTTTATCTGGTCTGAATAACTCTGTGCACATAATCTTATTTTGCATAAATGCATCCTACAAGAAAGAAAAAGTAGGATCAAGTATATCTTTAAATCATTTTATGAACAGCTCAGTGATGCAAACATAAAAAGAGTGCAAATCCCACATTGACTGGAAGAGCCCTAGTTGCCCAAAAGGCATTATTCTTGTTTTTTTTCCAGTATTTTTTTTATCAGAACTTCACAAAAACTTCAAAGGAAAAAATCCTCTGCCCCTCTAAAGAAGCTTGTGAAGCTTTATCTGTGTTGAAGCTGTAATAAGGCTAACAAGGGGAGCTTCCCAAGTGTAACCGGAATTTCGAGTTGAAATTTCGCATGAAGATACTAGAGATGACTTTAGGGATGCCGTATTTTTTCGTTTTTTCGAATGGGGTCGGGAAAGCCCTCAAAAAAGGGGCTAAAGATGTGGAAAAAACGCGTGCGCTAGCGGCACAAGGTAGACGTAGGTGATAGAGGCTCTCCATCCTTATCAGCACCGCATGGCCAAACGGTAGCGCGCTCGCCTCGCAGGCGGGAGGTCCTAGGATCGGATCCTGGTTCCAGCTCGTAATTTTATTTTACTTTATGCTTGTTTATTTTTCACTTACTTTATTTTGCACCATTCGCTCCGCAAACCGACTTAAGAGGTAGAGCACGTAGTGACTGAAGATTTTTTACATATGCTGATAAAAACTCGAAGTTTCTCTTGGATTGAAACGTTATATATAATTCAATAAACAATAAACACTCTAAAACTCACCAAATTTCGTTGCCAAGCTGAATTTCCGGAGTATCAGTCGAATCTGTATCTGTATCTGACTGATACTCCGGAAATTCAGCTTGGCAACGAAATTTGGTGAGTTTTAGAGTGTTTTGTTTGTTCAATGACATATAACGTTTCAATCCAAGAGAGACTTCGAGTTTTTATCAGCATATGTAAAAAATCTTCAGTCACTACATGCTCTACCTCGTAAGTCGGTTTGCGGAGCGAATGGTGCAAAATAAAGTAAGTGAAAAATAAACAAGCATAAAGTAAAATAAAATTACGAGCTGGAACCAGGATCCGATCCTAAGACCTCCCGCCTGCGAGGCGAGCGCGCTACCGTTTGGCCATGCGGTACTGATAAGGATGGAGAGCCTCTATCACCTACGTCTACCTTGTGCCGCTAGCGCACGCGTTTTTTCCACATCTTTAGCCCCTTTTTTGAGGGCTTTCCCGACCCCATTCGAAAAAACGAAAAAATACGGCATCCCTAAAGTCATCTCTAGTATCCTCATGCGAAATTTCAACTCGAAATTCCGGTTACACTTGGGAAGCTCCCCTTGTAAGATGCTTAATTTCAAAATTTCCTGGACGTCAAACTTGAATCGAAAATTTTTCTGAAAATCAGTCAATTCTCTTTTCTTATTTTTTTATTTTCCTGCGATGTTTAACCAACCTTTTTTTCTTCTTTTGCAGACAATAAAGAAGTCAGGTACTCTGTTGTGTCCGGCTTTATTTTTTTAAGATTTTTCGCTCCTGCTATCTTGGGACCTCGGTTATTTGATCTCACCACAGAGCAAATTGTAAGTAGCCTGAAGCCTTTTCTCATGTTTTTTGTATTTTCTTCGTCAATTCTCTAAGTAAGGAGAACTCTGGAAGAAGAGCCCAGAACAGTCTCATTTCTCCAAGTACAGGATATTTTGACTAATGGCAGCAAAGTGGAGACCATTGCTACCTGCTTGTTCCTAAGACAGATCAGAGAAACGACCTCTAACATCTTTTCTAAGCGCTCCTCTGAAACCCTCATCAATTATGTTTCTAGAAGCTCTTAAGTTTTTCAGAACCTTTGTAGCATCTAAGGTGCTCACAGTTTAAGAGGCATTCAAACAAATATTTTTTTTTTATGTAACTCATTTTCAACGTATTACTAGGAGCGGTAGTGACCCTGTCAAGCCTATAGAAATCTCCAACTGAGAATAGGAGCTGTTACAGTATCTTACACGAACCCGTTCAACTTTTGCGTTATTTCTCTTACCTGCTTTCCTTGAGGCAAAGAAAAAAAAGAGCATGTGAATGTACCTAAGAATTCCCTTTAAAAAGCCATAAAAGCTTCCAAAGAAGGTTTAAAAGACTTCCCAAGTTGCTGAAAGATAATAAATTCACTGTCTTTCATGTTCGCACTGTCCAAGAAATATTTTTTTCTATGAGTATTCTATGTGTTTTTTTTTAGTAAGTCTCCCAAGTTCCATCCAGGGTTTAGCTCAATTTCAAATACTTAACTCAGCTTCATTTTTCCAGGACTCACAAATGAATAGAACTCTTACTCTAATTTCTAAAACAATTCAGAGCCTTTGTAATCTCGTTTCGTCGCGGACACCTCCTTGCAAGGAGGAATACATGAGCTCCATGTATCAAACATTCTATTCAGACGAAACCCACATCACAGCTGTTAGACAGGTAAGATATTAGTTTTTCCATTTCCTGTGCGGACTTTTTTTTACTGATCATCATTTTCACTCTTGACGAGAAGCACAGAAATTGCGCATAGTGACAAACGTTCTTTTTACAGAATTGTGTAAGCACCGCTTTCAATTTTTATTTAAAAAATGTGGGTCCTTCTTCAAGAGCGTTTGTTTTCCAACTGTTTAGAATGATTTTTTTCTATTTTTTTTTTCATTAATTGAATCTTGTAGTTTGATAAGACGCCACCTCATTTTTATGAAAACACCGTTTTTGACTTATCTCATGCAACACTCAGCGTAGAAGTATCTTACTGTAGCAAGAAAGAAATCATTGTATTTAGATTTGATGGAAAAAGGAGATGTTGTGTATTTAAGATACGCTATACTATTGCAAAAAATACTATTTTGTCAGTGGAAAACAGTTACATGGGCTGTCTCAATCAAAGGAAAAATTTTGAAGAGTGCTGCAAATTTGCATTCTTTAATATAAGATACAATTCTTTGAGAATGATGAGCAAGACAAACAGCAACTATTGTAACCCTTTATCATTTAGTGTGCCAAATATGACATGTCAAGGTTTAAAATACTATTTTCCATTCTTTGCTGCTTGTGACAAAGATTTTCCGCAAAGTTGTAAACAATTAATTGTTGAAAAGTATATCTTAACTTTTGGGAAGATAAAAGCCAATGGTTTTTTCGTAATTTATCAGTCTTTATTTTCTTAAATTCTCAGTTTCTTTTTCTTGCAGTTTTTAGAATTAATCTCCGCGTCCTCTGATCCAGCTCAGAAGAACTCAGATGCTCCAGTAATTCTGAAGGAAGGGTAAGATCTCTGGTTCCCTTCCTTTGTACATTAGATTTACCAGCAATTTTCTTGCATTATAAAATACTCTCTGGATTTGATTTGATTTTTCAAACCTGGTATTTTATAACTATTGCTTATCATGAGCTTTTAAAAAATTGCAATAATGTTTCCTCGTCAGCCATCCAAAATTCCTTTTTTTTTCCTTATCACTTACTTTAGAAAGAATTCGGAAGTTACTCGCAGCATCTTGGGAAAGCATGTATTGAATGTCTTCCGGTCAACAATTTGACGGCTGGCAAATACAAAAGCTATAATCAGTGCTGCGTAAAGTAAAGAAGTGGCATATAATTAAAAAAGTAAAGTTTTAAGCTTTTATTCTCGATAGTTCGGTGAAACTGAATGATACAATCGATGGGGCAAAAAAGAAGGTTACAAAAGCCGTGGCAATCAATGTGCTGAAAGCAGAAAGTCAGGTTCTTATAAAGTACTTACCAAGGATCCAATCGCCTTCTGTGACAGTTATTTTTTTTAAGGAAATGTTGTAGCTTGTCATTCCTATTGACATTTACAAGTGATCCTATAGTTTTAAATCTGTTCAAATCCCATGTACAATTTTTAATATTTGATCTTTCCTCTTTTTGTGCTTGCAATTTGGATTATTAGCTGAGGTGAGACAGGTTGCAGTATGATTTTACAAGTTATGACATTTTTTCTCACATTTTCTCTTGGTGTCAACATTTAGTGTCATTTTAACTAGAGAAAACGGTCCATAAAGTTGATTTACGTCCTCCATGAGGTATGAATTTTGGGCCCAGGATGGCAGTAATTTACATTGAGTCAGTAATTATTAAATCTCAAAATATTGACAAGTAAATAGTGTATTTACCCGCATATTGTGTGCACTTTTTTTTCAAAATTTTGGGTCCCAAGTTGAGGGCGGATATTGCCTCAAGATAAGATGCCCCTGTTTTTTTTTTCAAATGACTACAAAATTTCGGGTGCGTACGATACGCGGGTAAATATGGTAAGCTTGAAAGTTAAGACACCTCTGCGTTGTATTTCATTGCATTATATGTGTACAATTAGTGTACAGTTTTATAGTATTTTCAGGGTGCTCACAGCACATATAAATGTCTTCTTTTCCTTGCTTATTCCATAGAGGTCTGTACCCAATTTTATTTATTCTCCTTCTTTTCTTTTTGCAGAGTTATGACTAAGAGAGCGCAAGGTAGGAAACGATTTGGAAGAAAAAATTTCAAACAACGATATTTTCGACTGACCACAAGAGATTTGTCTTACGCTAAGCATAAAGGTAAGAGGGTAATGAACATTACTACATGCATGTGAAATTTAACACTGATCGAATGGAACAGGGATGCAGGAAGTTCATGATCTGCCTTGTAATATAAATTCCTCGCCTATAATAGGCCTTCCTATTTTAAAAACCCTGTTTTCCTCAGAAATTTCATAGTGATGACTTTTCTATGGCTCTGTACATTGCAAAAATAAATGCGATTTTGCCGGCTGTCCCCTTCCCATTTTGAAATCCTGTTATCAGTGTCTTCCTATTTTTGCACACAACTCATCAAGACCCAGTCGCATGGTCAAGAAAAGAGTAAACATTTAATAGAGTGCTTTAATTCATATATTCTCTAGTATGTACCTGGTTCCAAGTTGTAATGCCAGTATTTTATCCTGAGGATCCTCTCAGCTGACCTCTACAGCACCCAATATTTTTCATAGCTGCAATGAGACTTTGAGTTCTTCTCTTATATTTTATGTTTCAATCTGTTGCAGGCAAAGAACCACTTTACAGCGTTGTATTACCTGATATTCTAGCTGTAGAGCGAGTTCGACAGGAAGCATTTAGGAAGAATAACATGTTTCAAATTATACAACCAGATAGAATTCTTTATGTACAGGTAAAAGTCCTATATGATTTGATGTGTACTTGTAAGGAGGTTATCAATGTATGTTTTGCGGTGGTAATTAAATTGTTCGTTTTCTTTTGAAATGGTTTACTGGGAAAACTGCCCAACTCGATTGTGACTTTTCAGTTTGCTCTCATGTATAACCTTTGATGAAAAGAAACCAACAATGAAATACATATTATGATATCTGGACGTTTTCTTTTAAGAACATAATGTGGAATTGTAACATTATTTAATCCAACATTTTGGCCTCAATTCCTCACAGAAATTGACATTTTTAAAGATACTTAGATGTTGCACCAAAGTTGGGCGGTTTTCTAATCAAGTCACTCAAATGGTGTAAGCACTAATCTTGTAATTTCAAAGGTGATGAGAACACCTGTACTCTTTTATCAGATGTCAATCTCTTTGCATTATTCTGAAATCGGACAGTGTTTAGAAGAATACACTGAGTCCCATTTTGAACAAAACATAAGTCAGGATCAGTTTTGAATTCAACTAGTTGTAAATTTTCCCCCATCAAAAATTTCAAATCAAGAAACAATCTATTGAACGTGAAAATAGCTGCAAAACGTTGTCTTTAGCGTTGAGTCTCAAAAAGAGATAAAACTTCAAACTCTTTTTCTCGGTTCAAGCTTAGTGCCTTCCTATTAATCTCCACTAGATATATACCCATTCGCTCTCAAAGTGAGACAAATGAATGTAATGCTGGTTTCAAACTCTGCTTAGAATTTTTTATCTTGTTTTGATGTATCATCGCTTTTGATTTCAGGCTAGTAATTGTGTGGAGGAAAAGGAATGGATAGATATGTTACATAAACTGTGTTCCAGCAATAAGAAAAAATTAGAAACGTATCATCCTGCTGCATACATTAATAGCTGTTGGCAGTGGTTAGTATCCTTTCGATTTGTCCGTATCCTCAGTCATTCCTAAAACCTTACTTTCATAATCAGAAAAACAACCTGTTTCAGTCATTGAGAGATGATCATGTTTACCGAATCAAAATTCAATGTTAACTGCAATGCCATTGTTTTGTTTTCTTTTGTTCATCTGTACATTTTAAAAATTTACTTTCATGTGTCAGTTGCCCGATAACCTCTGGGAAGACAGGCATATGTGGCGATTGGGTGTCGTAGAACGCCAGAGTGCGTTGTAAAGCGACTTTAATAATAATAATACTTTCATAATCAGAAAAACAACCTGTTTCAGTCATTGAGAGATGATCATGTTTACCAAATCAAAATTCAATGTTAACTGCAATGCCATTGTTTTCGTTTTCTTTTGTTCATCTGTACTTTTTAAAAATGTTTAGTTTTAAAAAAAAATTCCAAAACGCTGACTGTTCGTCGCTAGCTGACGTTTTTGCCTCAAGGCCAATTTATCGATCTGCATCTCCGAAAATGCCCGATTTCATGGCAAAATAACCTAAGTGTCTTCAATGATTGCAATTTGTGTTGAATAAAAGGTCATTACTTTTGAAATTTGCCTCACAATCCAAGATTTTTTTCGTTTGCGGCAGAATGCAAGATTGGACATTTTTTTAATTCCTCCAAATTAAATGACAAATTTAAAGACTTATATTACAATTAAAGAAAAATGTTGACAAACCAGAAGTAATATGTGAAATTTATTGTAGTTTTTTATTTACAACATTTTCTTCATCTCTGCAATACTGAATGCTTCATTTTTATGTTATATCATGGTCATTTTATCCTTTGTGATCATATTTAAATGACTCGAAGCTAAACGCTTTGCTATTTCTTGCTTTTCAGTTGTAGGCAGGCGAATGAAGATGCAACAGGCTGTAGTCACACAACGATCATACCTGCTGTAAATAAATTACAAACAAATGTTGATGCAGATAGAGAATTAGCAAGGATACACGCCTTAATTATTGCTCATTTAGATAGATTAGAAGACATTTTAAGTGAGTATCTTGAGAAATTTCTCATTTACTACGGGTTAGTTTGTATCATCTACCCAGTTATCTTCAATGAAGTGTACAATACTCTTGCAAATCCTATATCAGTAGAATTCCCTGCAGCACATAACGATCATGCATTTTTTCAACTTAGCAATATTTTCATGTATTATTGTTAAAAAATTCATCAACCCTCATCCAAAAGCAGTTTTAAGTGAAGTACATTAACAAACGAAAAAATACTAAAATTACTAAAATTTCCATGGAAAAAAATATTTTGATGCAATACTTTACATGTTTTCCCCCTTTTTTTAAAAAAAAGAAAAATTAAAGAACTTTTAAAAAAAATTAAAAATTAATTATTAGAAATCGGGGAAGGGGGAAAAATATAGGAAAAAAAAGTAAATTGAAAAATCCCGAATTTTCTCCTACAAGTACAAAGTTTAATATTTTGTGCCACAACTGAGCATGGATAAATCGTTTAAATTAAAATTTCATTGAATATTTCAGTCTCTGAACACCTTAACCCATTGACTGTTTAATTAATTTTGGGTTTCCGCGCCAAGAATGAGTATTTAATTTTGGCCATGATTTGCTAATTTCACCTTTACCCTATAAAATCAGTTTTTTGGGGCTTGTAGAGCCACTAACTCAAAAAAATTTAATTGGTTACTTGCTACTAGACTAAGAAGAGAGAAAAATTGCCTGGTTGATGAATATGACTTCCATTTTTATACATCTGTGTTGTTGAAATCTGTGAGGAAAAATTGAAAAAAAAAGTGGAAAATTAGGGAAAATCATGTATTTTTGACTAAAAACAGCATGCAACAAGAAAAAAGGGTTTGCAAACCCAAGAAGAAACGCAGATTACTTATATTATAAGATAGAGTGCAAAAAACAAAACTGCAACCAGTGCAAAACAAATAAAATAGAAAGCGTAACCTCAAAGAAAAACTGAAAAATTCCAAGCAAAAATAAAAATCAGGGTTATTTTCTAAACTTGAAAATTACTGTATAATCGCGGAAATAATGGACCAGATCGGGAAAATATGGGAAAGTTTTGCCACTGTGTTCACATGAGTCGATATATGTGGCGCTCTGTATCGGGAGACACCCAAAACAACGCAAATAATGTAGCCAAGTCTCAGGACGAGTGGGGCTCGTCGCTTCAGACACAGGCCCAGCGTGGACGAGTCCCACTCGTCCGTTTCGGTCGATGGGTTAAACTTACCTTGATTATCTTACAGCTCATTTTTGTTACAAAACTATTAGAGTTCAATTTTGATGTTTCCCCCCCTTTTTTTCCAGGAGCTTGTCAAGCCGTTTATCCCGGTGATATAAGTATTTTACCAAGTTCAGTCATAGAAGATGTTCCCTCATGCTGTCGGACGCTTTCGTCTCTCCGAGAGAATGCCATTCTCTTGGAGCAAGAGCATAGGAGAGTCCTGCGAATTCTCGCTAGGGAAACTAAATATGGTAGCAAGTAAGTCTTTTGTGTTAATAATTTGTCTCACTAAGGGATCACTTAAAGTGTCTCATTCCAATTCCATTTATATTTTGAATAGGGATGGATGAGGAAAATTTAGGGTAACAATATGTTTTTTCAAAATGATTATTCATTCCACAAAAACCAATATCTCAAAAACAGATGACCATCAATAGCTGAAAAAAAAAAATTAAGATCACCCAAATTGTCCCTTCTTTATTCCTGTGCAAAGTATGAGTGGAATTTGAGAAAGACTACGGGCATTCCTGTTGTCAGTATTTCCCAACCAAACTTAGGAAGTACAAATCTTTTCTGCCACAATAAAAAAGATTCATAACTCTGAAAGTGTTTTAGTCGAGTTTCTTTCATAAGTCGTCAAATCTCTTTTAGATGAAATCACTGAAACATCTAAAGCAGCACAATTCGTCTTATCATCGTTGTTGTTTCAGAGCATTGCTTTTTATCAGTAAAATGAGGACCTTTTCTGGCATATCGAAACTGAAAATTAGTTTGTTCTGTTTGCAAAACGCAACCAGAAAGCATTCAGAAGGTAGCACCACAGCTGTTGTGCCTAACACCAGCCTGACATTAAAATGAAAAAGACACTTTTTACACAGTTGCAAATGAAATTCGCTGATTTTTGATCATCAAAACGATTTCTGAAAGTCTTTTGGGTATGTGGTGGCGATTTGACAAAGAACAGGGACTTCTTTCAATAAAATTTTCTGCACAGAGGAAAAATATTCACCCAAACTGACACAGTACGGACAATGAAAAATATTTACACTTGGAATTTCCTGGCAGCACTGCTCCGTTCAGGGTGTCTACCAGTCCGGAAAAAGTACGCATTTTTTAAGGTCGGTCCGTAAGTACCGTAAAAGTACGTAAATCTCGCGGAAGGTCCGTAATTTTTCGCATTTTGTGCTGCGCGTTCAGTTCGATTGCCTGATAGTTATGCAACCCTCTGTGCGTTGTCCGTCAGGCGTATTAGTGCAATGTCAGCCCGTAAGACCGCGGTTGTTGTAGAGGAGCGGAATAAGGCATTTCCCTAGATTTGACGGAAACAGCCAAAAAGGTCACGGGAATAGCCGAAGTAAAGCGCGCGGCAGTGCCAAAATTGAAGAATTGCGATACATATCGAAAAGGTACTTAAAAAGTACTTAATTTTTCCCCAAGATGAGGTACTTAAATTTTTCCTTACGTACCTAAAAAGTACTGAAAAAGTACTTATTTTATTTTTGTGGACCTCAGTAGGTACCCTGTCCGTTCAGTTATTTTATCTTTGATTGTTTTCAGGTAATGGGATCTTAGTTCCCAGAGGTAAATTTTCAAAGAGAGTAATTTTTATCATAATAAGAATGAAAAAAATGGGTAAATCTGGGCTCTAAGTATTTAGGCACTGATGAGGTAAGGTGTTTCAAGCCGTCACAGTCATTTTCATACCGCAAAGACTATTACGGTGACGTTAAGTATGAGGTTTAACGCAGGTAAATTATGGTTTTTTTCCTGTGTGAGAAGTTTGATTCTACAAGTGAAAAATCGTTATTACACGGGTTAGGAGGACCTCAGAGTCACATTCAATGATATTTGTTGCTCACATCGTTTTCTATGTGAAATTTTGATGAATGAATGAAATGTGTCATTATGCTTAAATTCACACTTAGCTCAGTGGTCTATTGCATTTGTGTTCTTTATTTTAAAGGTGTTTGTAGTGAATTTGGAGTTAATGTTCTTCTCATGTTCTTTCAGGCAAGCACCAATAGGCGATGATAACTATCTCTTCCTCTTGGGCGCCGGGCGATTGGATCCGTCACTGAGGCTGTCCTTGAGTTGACAGACCGTTGTTTGAAAACCCTAGATGAATTGCAAACGAGCAACTTGCAGTCCAAATCAACCATCGTCTCATCACCAACTCTCCAAAACCGGTTGGTAGCTGTAGTAAGTGTGGTCCATTTTTCGTCTCATGTTCCTTTGTTTAATCCCCTTTCAGGAAGAGTTAAGAAAGGGATCCATTTTGAAGGCATCCATCAGAGCTGGCTTTTTTAAATTTGTTGCCCAGAAAATTTTTGATAGAAAACTTCAAATATTTGTTAGAGTATGATGGAAATTTTGTAATATTCTCACATGGACTTAAATGTTCCTTGTGGAGAGTGTATTTTTTCTGTTGCGGCCTCTACAATTGTATTACTTTTGTAAATCTCATTATCACAAACTCATTTTATGTGCTATTGTTAAATTTTTTACAGATGGGATACATTTTATTTTAAGGAAAGAATTTCTACGGCGTTTCTGCCTCTAAGGTACTTAAAAATTGCGCTGCCTACTAAGAAATATTTTCCTAAAAAATTAAAAGGAGGTATTTTTGCCATGCAGATCGGTTAACAAGTACCTCTACCCCATCTTCCTCCTGTAATCCTTAAAAACTTGGAATAGGTATTTTTATGTGGATTTAAGAGATTTGAAATATTTACTTTTGTAATATTTGGCGTATTAGACCTTTTACTTAAACCAGCAGCAAAGTATTGTTGTCTTTTTTCAGCGTAACAGATCAAAATACAATGAATTACAATACTTCGCAATTACTTTGATTTTTTTAATAATTAAGTGTGGATTTTTCTAACTTTTTAAGCAATGCACCTTTTGATTGCTCTTACTCCTTTGTTTCAGTAGTTTTAATTTTGGATCACAAATTTGCATTCAACGTAATTTATTTTCAGTGAAGATGTTTTTGTTGTAATTTTTTCCTTTTACATGATGATAAACAAATGAAAAGGAAAAATCATTGTATCAAGCATCCTTACCCGACAGGGTTGCTGAAAAAAGATGAGCTACTTACCAGGAATAGAAGGTTTTTTTTTTATTTTTATCTTCCAAGAAAAAATTTGCTGAAGGAAAAGAAGTGTGCTCTGTGTAGACTATTAATTTTTTCAATTGATTCTCTGCTCTTTTGACAAATGAAACTGATAGATGTTTTTCTATGGTTTGAATCAACTGAGGTTGATACTCTATAAGTTTCTCCATCAAATCTTTTTCTCATTCTCAATAATTGAAACATTCAAGCACTGCTCAAGCAAAACTTGGAATTTGTATTTTTTAAATCAAATATTGTATCAAGCCCTTGAATTCTTCATGTCAGCCTTTTTATGAACACAAAATCTATTAAATGTAAACCAAGTTCATAAAAAAAGTAACAAATAAAATATCATCTAAGTATAAAAGCTCTCATCTGAAAAAGATCAAAATGCATTGCTTAAATTACTGTTAAAGGCGATGTGATCTAATATTTCCTCCATGACAATGTTAAAATCGAAAATTCAGTTAGGAAATTGATGTCCTCCCAATAGATGCTTGGTTTTTGTATTGCTAAATCGACTGCCATGTTAGCAGTCAAATCTTCCTGAATCGTCATTCTTATTTGTAACCCTCTGTGTCTGTTATTTTTACAAGCTCTGCAAATGGAAAGGAATAGCCGAAAGAAAATTATAAATTTACTGGATCTATCAGTTTTACCCAGAGACTAAAACAGTGGAACTGTTAAGTTTTCTTGTCCTGTTGAAAGGATGTTTTTGTTGTCTTGTTTTTATTGATTCTTTTTTTCTTCTTTTTTTATTATAGTTTTCGTTATGTATCTTTTTTATGGTATTGTGAAGTTTTAATGTAAAATGATGTACAATTTAGATTGTAGCTGTTCGTTGTGAACTAAAACTCAACATAAAATGTGGGCCCAAGCCATCGTTGTATGTTTCTAGGGCCATCGCTTGAAAAGTCAGGTGTGGATTTTTCAGACGTCTAGCATTCCGTATCCGGCTCTGTTGGATCTCGGAAAAACTGCCTTTTGCCTCTCTTGCCCCCTCCCACCCTCTCTCCCTCCACACAGTATGTGCTGATCATCCCTCCGAATCTGTAACAAAATTCATTGTAAAAGATCTCTAAAATCAAATATGTGTCGTCTCCAGAAGAATCATTTGCGATCATTTACAAACAAGGATATTCCCAATTTATTTTGCCAGAATACTGTTTTCGCTTTTAATTTCTTGAAAAACAGGATTTGCTAGACAGAAGAAACATATAGAAGCATTTATTGAAAAGAAATTGGAAGAATACTGAAGTGAAATCGGTATCTCAGCAAAATTTGTTTAATATCTTCATGTCTGTTCTCCTCATTAATGCCCTTCAATTGGCTTTACTGCATCTGATTATTTCTTATTTTAAAAAATTAAGGTGGAAATTCTCTGCTTACATACGATGCAGTCCCTTTGCTTTCATAAAAATTAGCCCCCTTTTCTTGTATGTGTAAAAAAATATGAGCAAACCAGTGTGAAATATCAATACATACTCTTTCCCGTGATGAGTTCGACCCAAAATGTGAGCTGGAAATTAAGTAGTATTGGTTTGTATTATCGATGAATGTGTCCCAGTATTACCTTCAGGTGCGCCAATCAATCAACATTTTTCTTAATAGCTTTTGTTACTCTGGATCAATCAATGTCTATGCCTAAATGGAGTTTCAATTGTTCAGTCCTTTAAAAGCTATCTGGTGTGAACTTCATTTAATCCCCAAGATAAAAAAACAAACCAAAGAAAAAAAAAAATTCAATCGTCTTATATTGTGTGTCGCTCAATTGTAACTAACAAGGTTACATCAAACTAGTATCTTCGAGCATCCACCGGAAAAGAGACCTTGGTCCTCAAAAACTCAAATTGAATAATTGATACCCTAGCATAGAAGAGTGTTTTACGAACGTTTTGGGAAGAAAGCTCTCATAGCAAACCAAAGATTATAATCTGTAATATTCAGGGCACAAGATTGCTGCATGTTAATGCAAAATTACGCCCACTTGTTAATGAAAATCAATTCGACATTTACTCTTCGGGATTGAAGAGAATTTTCAGTGGAAGCATCATAATCCCTTTTTTCACCCAACTTAAAGAACAATTTCTCCACTGTGAGTTGTGTCTCTCTGGACTGAGGTCTCTTTTTTCCCGGATGGTCAATTGGTCACCCATTGGTTAGTGATGTACCATGAAATGTTAAAAATTGAAGGGATTTGTAAAAAGTTGTCTTAGTTTTGAAGTTAATTGACGAATTATTAGTTTT
The DNA here is from genome assembly GCF_001854935.1 of Bemisia tabaci. Taxonomy (NCBI): domain Eukaryota; kingdom Metazoa; phylum Arthropoda; class Insecta; order Hemiptera; family Aleyrodidae; genus Bemisia; species Bemisia tabaci. The sequence continues at coordinate 4,905,078 of NW_017547115.1, forward strand.
TAATCATTATTAGGAAAACATGTTTTTCCTCTATATGGCGTAAAATACTTAACTTTCTTGATTGTTCCAAAATATGTACGTAATTTTCTTAACCCTTAATGTTTATGATCAAATCTTTAAACACTGCCAGTAAAGTCACACTAAATTAGAAATCACACATCCTTACAAGTATTACATTTCATGATATTTTGATGTTATGCATCAGTAGTTTTTCTGCAGGCTCAGTTGCACTAAAAACCAGACGGTGCAAAGCAGTCGACACCCCCCCCCCCCCCNAACACCCGTAACTGCCAGTTTAAAATACCTACTGACTACTCGGTCATCCGAAGGATTTCATTACTCCCAATAGATTGTGCACCACCTCACACCAAAACATGTTTGTGAACGGTTATTGCATAGTCCTAATATTTCTTTCCCTTGTGTTCTCCAAAATCCGAGTTAGTGAATTCAGCTGTGCAAACACCTCTGGCTGACGTTGACAAGCTACGGTTACTGTTCGTACTTTTTATTTGCTCTGTGAAATCCTCAATTGGCACTCAAGACTTTCTCGTACGTAAAATTTGAAATTGCCAGCGGGGGTAACCTCATGTTTGATCTTGCTTTGCCTCAGGATCATGGCATGTTCAATTGAGGTGTCGCTGAAGTGTGTTACCACTGAAAACAAATTTCCAGTCACGAGTAACTGCCTTGTAACTTGGACCCAACTCTTTTATTTTGAAGTCCTAAAAAGCTGAGCTGAATTCTCTGCTTGTGTCTTGTGCTCTAAAATCTTGGTTTCCCTTTACCTCTTTTCTTGGTGTTGGTTCAATGGCCATGAGACAGATACCTTTGATTCAAAGACTTTGGTTCAAAGGTTTCCTAATTTTGTCTTAAAGGTAAATTAATAGACAGGAAAAAAATCAATTTAATCTTTGTATAAATATCTTACTTTCAAATAAACTTACCTAGCATGACAGCCAATGATTCCATCATGGGTTGCCATAGCAACAGGGCTATTTTATTTAAAAACATTTCATCCTTCTGTCTGATGTGTTCAATAAACATGTTGCCTGTCACCCACATAGAAGCCTCCAAAATTTGAAGACCTTTTAACAAAATGGTCAGGTGTGGTTCTTACATCAATTTGATTAAATATTTTCCAACTGTTCAAATTTACACTGTTTAGTAAAGTCAAGACGAAGCCTCCTAACCACTTTGTAACACTGGCCAAACCTCTTTCTTAAATCCTTTGTTTAATACTTAAAAGCTCTTTAGTTAAGGTAGTAAATTTTAAATTAAGAATCTGCAAAAGTGAATCGAATTCTAATTTTTAGGCATGTAATAAGCTGCCATGCTCATTAAAAGCTAAAATTGTTCTTTTGAAAAATCGTGATTTGTACTCTAATCCTCAAGATTTTGTCTCTTGGTGGCTTATTCTCTTGCAAAGGAATATCATCTGCATCGAGACTTAGTTGCGGCTATTGTCACATCTAAAATTTCTACTTTTATTTTTATCATTAATCGCTGACAAAAATCTTGTAAAGCCTATTCTCAAAAAGTCTATCGCAAAACAATCAAGTAAAAAAAAGCAATTTAAAAATGTTCACCATGCTTCATCATCTTGTAGAATGGTTAATCTATCTCCCACCCCGATTTTTTCAGTTTGGTTCTCCGACCATTGACTACAAAACTTCCATCAAAAGGAAGAATAAACAAGAATTTGAGAGCCTTGTTTTATTGTTGAAAATTCCATATTTCAATTAACTAAAATGTATTATATATTATGGAGAAACGCCAAACGAATCAATTCTATACTTATTTTAGTGCATCTTAGCCTTTTGTTTTAAACTTTCCAAGTTCTTTCATCCAGCACAATGTCACTGCCATGATATGATCAAATCTGACCCACCTACAGTTTAAAATTTGACTGGTATTTTTCTAATAAAAATAATTTAATTGTACTGACAATGAATAACTATCTCTGTGCCTTACAATTTTTATCCCCTCAAATATGTACCTTAGAAATTTGCATTCAATCCACCTTGTTTGTAAATTATTTTAGCTCGTATAATCAAGTTTTCATTTTGTTGTTTTCAATGTCTAGTAAATTTACTTCAGCTTGAAAATTTAACTATCAAAGCCTGAATGTTACTACAAAAAAGAGAAATCAATTACTAATATCGTTCAGTTTTGAAAGCTTTGAAACTTCCAAAATGATTGAATAGCATGGCCTCACCAAATTTCCCCAAGTATTCCTCATATGTTACTTTTTTCTCCAAGGTTTATTGCTCCAATTTTTTTTTTTTTTTTTTGCTATTTTTTGTAATTTGTCAAATTTTTAGTTACAAACTAATATTTTCTTTCTAATGGTAATCCTTACTCAGCTATTAATGAAGTAATTCCTAGCTGCATGACCTGCAAGCAATGATTACCCTACAAAAGGTTATGTAGGAAAAATTTGAATCTCATTTTTATTTGCTTCTAAAAAATTGTGTGGAACTGCCAATAATTTATCAAAATTGCACGGCTTTCAACCGTCATTGTTGCAAAATTCCAGGCTGTGGTTAAGCTCTTGATGTAAAGTGCTGCTTTGCATTCAGTTTAACTTTTCTTAATTCAATATAATGAATCAGTCCCCCCCCTTCCCCTAAAAGATACTGTTGGTCAAACTCGAAACTAAAGGTACGAGTTTCAAAGATTCAATTTAAGCTGTGAATGAAACCTAATAGTGAAAGTACAACCGCAGGAAAGAAATAACCAAGCCACGTAAATTTTTTTAAGAATCTACTGAAATTTAAACTATCTCAGCCCCAGAGAAGCAGTAAAGTATTTTCTGCCAACTTTGAGCTTTAATTTTTAGACTAGACAATTGATTCTATTCTTTTTGTCCACCGGCAACACGGACAAAAAGGCAATAAACAGCAAACCTCACAACATAACAAATACTCCCAGCCTCTTTGGCAGACTGGATTGGCTTTTCAAGGAGGCTCTATGAAAATTGCACGTAGCACATTCTTAATGGAATATTTGTTGTGAATGAATGGGGGAGAAATTATTCTCCTAATAAGCTATTTTGTGATATATTTATTAATAATTTATTTATTTATTTGCATTTATTTATTATTATTTTCTTTTTTTTTGTTATTTGTAATTAATAATGTTGTAAGTTTTTTTTCTTTTTACGTAAGTTGTAATTTGGTACCTTCATTGAATAAATTGTACTATCAGCTGTCACTGGTTATTTAATTGCTGCATCTCTATCCTTTTGTGTCGAGGAAAAAGTATATTCAACTGCTCATGATTAAGTATTAATTGATGCTTTTATTGGTGTCGATTCTGAAATTTGAATGTCAATACTTTTTTTTGTCCTCTACTCTTGGCAAAAATCTACACATGCCAGTGAGAGATTTAAAAAACAAAGCCAAACTCAAACCAGGCTCGATGGTTGGTGAGCGTTTGAAATTTTACGTTTGGTAGAGCTAGCCCTTAGTTGTCAACAAGGCCAACCGATTGTTGTCACAAAACTGCTGAGCCTTGCCTAAGTATAGTTCATCTCATTGAGTAGGAACAGGGCGCAAAATTATAGGGTCTCTGACTATCTGCCCTAGGTACTAAGAAAAAGCACTGTATGAACCCTCAGTAATTGCCAAATTACCTTTGATAAAACACAAATTTCAACTTATGAATATTTTTCTTTAAATTTTTCAGATAATTTTGCTCGCAATTCCACTGAAAAGTCCTGAAAATTTCAGGAGAAAATATTCATTGAGCGGAAGACTGCCTTTATTACTAACTACCTTTACCTTTACTATTGAAAACCTAAATGAATGCCATTGACAGCGAAATTCACTTTTCAAGATTTTCTCGATTCAATGTCTCCCAAAAACTAATCAAATGAAATTAGTCCCTAATGGTTCTAAGGGACCTTTTTTGAGACTCATTATGAATGCGAAAAATATCTACTTTTTTAAAAAAAAAAAAATCAAGGAAAGAAGTGGATGTTATGCCTTAAAATCGTTAATTGGAGTTTTTCCATACCTCTCATAGGAGCTCTCACACAAAAATCTGTTGTGCCAAGAAATAAGAAACGTCTAATTATCCAAATGGCCTTCAGACTTTTCAGTTCGGCTGAAGAGACTACATAAAATATTTTATTTGACAATTTTTTTTCAATAAAGTGAAAAGTGTTATCCTAACTAATGTACATGGATCTTACTTTCAGTATCCCATGATAATCTGTCCCTCCCTGGATTTCACAATTTTTTTTCATACTGTATAGGTAATTTTCTCCCTTCTTTTCTCTTCCAGCGCAGCTTTCTCAAATATCACCACTTACAATTAGCTCTGAGCCATTATTTAAGTTACAAGCAGAGGCATCATTTCGGTCAAATCATGGGAAGGGTAAAACTTGGAAAAATAACTTACTTGCCTTGAAATTGTCTGAATTTACCTAACCAGGCCCCAAAAATGACTTTTTTACCAACCCCCCCCCCCCCCCCCCCCCNCCCCCCCCCCCCCCCCCACGTCCCCGATTTCAAGTTATATTTTATACTAAGCATCTTAGAGGTAAGTTTTTTAGTCACCCTGGCTCCAGTTCCAGTGTTATCTTGTTTGGAGATGTTCCATTTTTGTCTTCTGACATCAATTCTACGGCAAAGAATTTTGCCAAGATGAGCGCTCCTCCAATATCATAGAGAAAAAAAAGGAGGTGTTTGCATTTCGGGCATCTTGGAATTTTTCATAGAGTATCTATAGCTTTGATGACGTCATTGGGTACAGCGACGTTTTTATCCTGTCGATTTTCTTGGAAATGGTGTAATTTAAGGGAAAAAGTCATTCTAAAAAAAGTGCTTGAAATTAAATAAAGAGTTGATTTAAGTAAAAAAATCGGACATTATGGTCCGTTTTTACAGCGTCAACATAACCCTCAACGAGCGTCTTGTTTACATTGATGACGTAGGTGGGTACAAATCCTCAAGATGCAAACACCTCCTTTTTTTTCTCTATGCTCCAATATCTCATTTCACGTTGTCATTATCGGTATGTAATCGTAAATTCGCGGCTACGAGCGATAAGCGCGATGGAATCCACTGATTGGTAGACTTCCGAGAAACTAATTGTGACCAATCACAGGAGACCACGATTGTTTTTATTTTGAAAATTTCGTGCGCATTGGCGCAGCTTTTCGTATCGTGATGGCGTTCAGATGTCTCAGATGATCCGCTTTTTTCACCATTTTCTCATAGTTTATTGTAAAATTACAATTCCCTCTTGCTAGTCATAAAACATTAGATTTAGTATGGACTGTTTGTACTCTCCAGCAGTCAAAATCTGTTCAACTTGGATAATATTCGCGGCGCTGGACACGCTGATTACAGGTGAGTACTTAACCTAACTTTTCATTTCAATGACTGATCATATATAAAATTGCATTACTTATCATAGAATTACTTCAGGTTTGAGTCCATCAGTAAACACTAGAATTAACGGCAGCCCAGAAATTTTGTTTAAATTCTCAACTCTTATCAATCCCTACAGTCAGCAGCTGTCATTGTACTTATCACGATGCAGGATTGTTTACAATATTTGTATCGGTGAATGATTATCGCAACTTTTGCCAAGATTAAATTTTGTATTTCAAGTAGACTGATTTTGCAGTCTTAGTCGCATACCCGCTGATTTGGTTAAAGTGAACATGGAAGGACAGAGGTTTCTAATTGTCCACAGAGTTAGAATAATCACTCTCATGAGTTACTCACTTGAACAGAAGAAGCAATCCATTTATCACTTGTAGCCCCCTTATTTCTCATCCCCTTCTCTCCAACCATCCATTTTAAATATCCCTACCATATGGGTGAAGGATATTTTCTCAAGTTGGGAGTGTTCTTTCTTCTAGTTAGTCTTAATTGGTTGTTCAATCCATCCGACGGCTCCTCAAGATGTAGATAACAGAACTTTGACCCCAAGAGTAAACTTCCATGTCACCATAAAGACCTGGTATCAGTGAAAATTTCTGAGAATCAGCCAAATCACCGGTGTTTTTGCTTTCTTTTAATTCCATGTATGTAAGGAGTGGTTGAAGATAAAAATTAGTAAAGATCGTCAATTACTGGTTGTAGCTGAATAAGTGTCAACCTCGAAAACTCCTTGATGGTAAGGTTTTTGTGCCAGCTGTATCAGTTACTTCTTCTAATTTATAGCACTGTGCTCCCGTCTTATTTTATATTCTAAAATTTAGTGATTGTGTGGGGAAAAGGGTCCTTAATGGAAAGAGACCAACATGTCAGAAGATCAATTTTTATGAAGGCGGGGCTAAAAGTCGGAATTGTATGTTTCAGGGGGAAACACTTTATGAAGAATTTCCTAGCAATATACTCAAACTTTTTGTCTATAAAGTCCTCATACCAAGCCTAGATTATGGCAAGTTAAATTTTACTTTTATTTTTCTCCAAACTACATTTTAAGAAGCACATACTCCAAACCATCATGACTGTAGCCGAGTTGTGCTTGTTTGGACAGATTTTATACCTAATTGTTTAGCCAAACATTACTGTAAACTGCAGCTTTGAATTCTAAACGTTGAGATTTTTGATGCCGAGGTCCTTTTTCTTGTGAAAAGTTACATTGTTTCCTATCTATCTCTGAAATGCTGAAAAATTACTGATTGGCATAACCAATTGTCTCTCTCTCTCTCTTTTGCAGGTGCATTAGTCAGTGCATTTCCAAAACAGTATGCAGGGTATGCTGTGATCCTCCCATTCATTTTCCCTGTATCTTCAGATAGCAGTCATAGTGGGAAACCCTCATCAGTCGAAGTGAAGAAACATCTTGAATTGGGTGGTGAATTTTTGTCCAAAGGACAACTTCAAGATGCTCTATCACATTACCATGCTGCTGTGGGTAAGTCTAGCATATTGTTGCAAATTTATCAAAGAAAATTCTATTATTGCTGTATAGGGGCTAGTCATTGATGGTGAAACTGCAAAAATGCATTTCTCAGCTGCAGTGTTTCAAAATTATTGCTCCTTTTTAATTTTTTCAAAGGAGATCAAAACATCATTATGACATGAAATTTTCACAGAATATTCCTCACGAAGAGAGAAAAAATCACTGCAGTTTTTAAAAAAAAATATGTTTATTAGTTTTCGATATAAGAAATAAAGCACAGCAGAAAGTATGCAACGTCGCAAATTAAGGTACGCACTTCTGCAGTTTCACTATCGACTTTTATTTTTCTTAACTGGGGTGTGAAAAATCAGTTTACAGCCTACATTGCCGAAGAAGAATTCAAATTCAACATTTAAATTTCCCTTATCCTTTTGTATGGAGGTTTTTCAATAACATTAGATTGCTCAATTTAAAACAGGAGTAATAAGTACACATTTTGTCATTACTTACCTGATGTGCAACTCTCATTTGCTTCATTAAAAATTAAAAAAGTTTTCCAGCACAATTTTCCACTAATAATTTGTCTCATTTTCAGCAAGAGCTTATCAAGTGAATATGTGTAAGAGTAAAATAACAAAAAGTTAGATAATTACCTCATATTAAACCCACCCTTTATTTTTTTTGTGTGTGTAAGTATAAAATGGTATTTTTTATTTGTTGTATTATTTTAATTCTTTTTTTTATATTTAATATTCCTTGTTTTTTGGCAGAGGGAGATCCTGAAAACTACCTCACTTACTTCAAAAGAGGCACTGTTTACTTCGCTTTGGGCAAAGCAAGTTTAGCATTTTCTGATTTTGACAAAGCCCTAGAATTGAAGCCTGATTTTGATGCGGTAAGTGCTAAATTATATGACTTTACAAATAGTACTTAACTGAAAGTAAAGAAAATTACTGAATTTTGGATTATAAAAAAGAAAGAAAAAAAATTGAGCTGTATGACTTGGTGACTTGTTGAGCCAAGAGAAAGTCATAAAAGCTTTGGAAACTCCTGTAAAGTTAGTCAGTATTTCAACTATTTATGTATAAGGAAAGGATATTCAGGTATTATAGATTTAGATCATATATTATAATTGAGCTGTAATTATAACTCACTCGCTTCCAAAGTTTCTGTCAGTTGAATAATTGCTCATGCAAATAGTTAATTTTACGAAACAGGACCCATTATCTTTTCTTTTTGGCTCGCAAAAAATGTTGGTTGTTCATACAAAACATCACTCTGCTATTTGGACACCCCTACCTCCTACTTTTAAGCCCTGCTGAATTAGGAAACATCATGCTTTGTGTTGTGAGACACTGAAAAAGCAGCATGCATGTCAAAGTTTTTACCCGGACTAACCACAAGTTACAAAAATCAGTAATTTGCATCAATTTTTGGGTGACATCTCACTGTGTTAAACCTTCCCTTTATAATTTCACACCTGCTGCACTGGATTATTTATGGATAGCCTTTAACATTTTTGCTCTGTAGTTGTAAGTGATATATCATTCCATGTAAGTAAAAATTTGTAGACAGTATTTTGTTCACTGAGATTAAAAAAATTGGAATCCTGTCAAATATTCAAAGGCAGCCTACAAAAGTATGAAAGTTCATCGTTGATTTTATTTCCGAAAGGTCAGAAATGTTTTCTCTTTTTTTTTAGGCTAAGTACCAAAGAGGTGTCGTATCTATGAAACAAGCTGATTTGACTCAAGCCCTAAAGGACTTCAATGACATTGTAAGTATGATTAACTTTATAAAGTTCCTAAATTAGTAGGAATTCCAGTTGCATGATGGAAAAGTTTAGTGTGGAAGCATTAACAGAAATTCACAGAATGTTCCTGGCTGCTCCTCGAACTATAAGTTCGTATTGTGTGTGGTGTGTTTCTATATCAAAGTTCCCTGAGAAATTAGGTAAAGTTCTTGTTTATAGAAATAGGAACGCTCTTTTAACAAGACCCAGCCAATCATCGTGAGAAGGCGGTCTCAATAAAATCCTACAATTATAGAAAGGAAACTCCAAAACTAGCTATTTTCTTTTTTCATGTGAGAGAAGTCAGCAGCAGATAATTTTTTTTTTTTTTTTTTTTTTTTTTTTTTTTTTTTTTACACCTGCAAGAACTTTTCATCAATCCTGAGTAGGTGACAAAAGGATACATGTGTTTAAATTGGAAATTGTTGGAGAGTGGAATCCTGCGCTGGAGAAGAGTTTTTTATTTTTGGTTGAGCTGATTGTGAGATGGGCCTTCACCCTTTAAAAGTCGTGAAGAATATCTTGTTACCGTCTTATTTTCTCATTTTTTCTTCTGTTTGTTTTGTGCAACAGTAGCTTTTAGTTTGCTACCCACTTTTCAGGTTACCTCATCATCAGGCTGCACATTATACTGAATTTGATTTGTGTCAAAAATTCACATCTTATGTTATACTGAATAATTTTCATTATTGCACATAAAACCAAGCCATAACGGCAAATATTTCAAGATCATAATTTAAAAAATATTAAGTAACTAGAGGCTTCAATAGTTTTACTTTGCCTGATCCTTGTATGCATTGTGTTTAGAGTTGTTTATTTTGGTACGGTTGTTTTTCAGCTTGTTCTATGCATGTGATTTTTACTTATCTTGAATGTTTCGCTCATTTTTTAGTGGCAGACTAGCAGTGAGCAATCTGCCGATGCCAAAGAACAATTGGATAAAGTCAATAGGTTAGTTGACATCATCGAATTCGCTGAGCACAGTTTCAACAAGAAAGACTACCAAACATCAATCCAGTACCTCACATCTGCAATCGAGGTTAGTTTTCCTTCTATTTTTTTAGTTTTCACATACTGTGCAGTCCCAACACTACAAACATCCAATTCCAGCTATTTAGAGATAGTTAAGCGGTTGTGAAAGTGAGCCCCTTAATTTTAAAAAAAACAAGAAGTCTTCATGGAGAAGCGACATAGGGGTTCGTACAAAATGGGCCATTTAGGGCTCGGGGAGGATACCTTTGAGACTTGCCATATTCATTCACCAAACCATGCTCCATCTTTTCCCAAAGTTTCAAGCCCCCTAAAAATTTTGGGGAGACGCGGTGGGGGGTCAAAGTTAAAAACTGGCAAAATTTTCGCGCATTTATTACTCAAAAACCAAGAAGTTTTGAGCTAAATAGCTGAAAAACGCGGTTTAAACAAGCGTTTTCAGTGTGACAAGAGCTTTCAGAAAATGTACAACATCATAGGGTTTTGTCAACTTCAGCTCGAGTTATCGCCTCCGAAGTGCCGGAACGCTCAAAAAAGACCCCTTATTTTTTCATGTTCGGCCGATTTAAAAAGAAACCATTTTTCTATTTTGATGAAAAACTGATATGTTGTTCCTGACTCTGTCTGTAGCCCCTTTAGCTCTTTACCGCATGCTGGGGAAATGTTTTGGTTGCGAGTTTTAAGAGCAGAAAGGAGCGACGGTCGGGAAAATCGGCTATTTTAAACTGCGCACGGCGACAGACCAGGAGACATGTGGCAACAATGCAAAATCAGCCGAGGAGTGTGATTCGCAGAAGTGAGTGGGAGGGGACATTTTCCTTCTGATCAACGCCGCACGGGCTCCGTTTAAAATAGCCGATTTTCCCGATCTTTGCGATCTTTGCCCGATCCAGCATGTGGTAAAGAGCTAGAGGGGCCACAGAGAGCAGGCCTAATTTCTTCCACCAATCTATTGACTGAAACCATCAAAACGTCCATCTCTATGACCAGCACAACCGACCGATTTAGTAGGTCACAAGATGCAGGATCTAACTGGATATTGATAATTATTTGATCCTTCTGGACCTACTTTTTGATTTTTCCTGTATTGAAATTTCCTCCTGTTGGCATGAGATATTCAGCACCTGATTTGCATGAATAGTATATGCTAAGAAGTATGATTCTTTACATTAATAAGTACGGTTTTTTTTAGCTTTGTCCGTGGGCGCCTCGGTTGAGAGATCTTCGGGCCTCCTCATACCTTGCCATCAATGACCTAACATATGCCATAAATGATCTGCGCAGTGCCACAAAACTCATCCCAGACAACACGGATGGATATTATAAATTATCCAAGCTGTTTTATGAAATCGGAAAGGTTCAGGATGCGTTACGGTAAGTTTTGAAATTTTATTTCCAATTTTTGTTGTCTCAGCAAATAACCAAAAAAATGTTTGTGAATTTACATTCAGTTTACAATGATCTTTCCTTTCACATAGTTTGAGTAATAGAATTGCTAAAATGAAGTTTTAAATGAAGCAAAAAAAAATGATGCTTTCCCCTTTTCCATGCCTCTAAGTGGCTGCAGAGACAAATTTAAGGGGGTCTCTACACCCCAGCTTCTACCTATGAATTGACATTTTACTGCCAAAGGAAGAGTTTTCTCTTGCAATAATCAGTAATTTTTGTCTCAGAAGCCCCTCTTTAAAATAAACCTGATCCTTTAACCTGTAATTGTTCACTGTAGACCTTTCCATGATAGACTGAATATCCCACTACTCTCACAAAATAGAATATGCAGGTTAAAGATGAGACAATTTTCAAAAGTGATCACCTCGAAAAGTGACCGTATCTTAAAAAACATAAGACAAGGCAGACAAGATCCATGAGGTATGAACGCCCAAATTCACGATACGGTCAATGTCTTGAATGGATTTGGATCCATGCTCTTGTGTCAAAACCATGCTAACATCAGGGTTGCCACAGTCAGGGAATACCAGGAAATGTTAGGGGAGCTTGAAAAAGCAAGGGAAAACCTGGAATTGTCAAGGAAAATGAGTAAAATGTCTAGAAAAACTTGTCAAGTCACCTATATTTGCTTACTAGACTAGGTTTAACGTTTCAAAGAATAGATTTTGCGTGAAAACTATTTGAAATTATGTCTTTTTAACCATCTGACATGTCTTCAATTGTCAGGGAATTTCACTAAAGTGTGATAGGGAAATCAGGAAAATGTCAGGGAATTTCATTTCCTTCATTCTGTGGCAACCACCCTGTAACATTAATGCTTGAAATATTTGACACATTTTCCTTGAATCACACACTCCAAATCACTAAGAATCATGAATAATTACATACAATGATTCTGATCATCCGAGTGCTAAGCGTCTTGTTCTGTTCTGGTTTCCAGAGAAATTCGAGAATGCCTTAAACTTGATCCGGAACACAAGCTGTGTTTCCCTCACTACAAAGTTGTTAAAAAAGTAGACAAATTATTGGCTGAAGCCCAGCAGAATCTTGACGAGCAAGATTATGAATCTTGCATCTCTAACGCAAAGAAGGTAAGCTTATGAATCAAAATTCAAACACTAATATTTGATGTTAACTTTATATCTTTTGTCTTTGTATCAAGTTCTCTTTTTAAAGAAACTCAAAAGGTCGATGGCATGTGTCACTGCAGGCTGATTATTGAAATTGATAGACAAAGCTATGGACAAAGACAATAGAGGGAAAATAGAGAGAACTTATTGGTGGAAGCAGGTGATTCTTGTAGATTAATGGGGAAAGTAATAGACTAAATATAGGGTCTTTAGTGAGTTGCCGTTAGTTAGTCTATTACTTATGGAATTAAGTGTCATGGAGGAATAAAAATTCAAACCCCTGTTTCCCAGTTCTACTTTGATGCTTTTTGGTTCCTCATTGTTAAATTTGGCATATTTTGAAAAATGTATCTGCTCTTGATCCTCCTACTTAGACAAGTTTTTTACAAATGTATCCGCGTACTTAATTATTTTCCAAAAAACAACTTCAATAATTGAAAAAGTGAAAAATGCTCTCCGTAGTATATGCCACAAGAAGGGGTGGCCGAGAGGTACAATCAGTAGGGTATGCCTTATGGTATTGTTGAAAGGATTAATTTTCAGTATGTACTTTGACATATTCATACAACCCATGGTTGAAGCCAAGTAGCCCTTAAAATAATAGACCAAGATGCTCACCTGACTCAGCCCTCCAGCCACCACTTTTTGCGACCTAGACTATAGAATGTATCCAGCAGTCCAACGCCCAATGACTTGAAACTATTTTTCTTTTTCCCAACGTTTGTCTGATTTTTTTATTTATTGAATCTCATTATTTTTTGTTCTCAGGTTTTAAAAACCGAGACGAAAGAACAACAAATTATATTTTTAGCAAACGAAAAGCTGTGTCAATGTTACCTTAAGAGCGGCCAAGTAAGTCAAAGTTTGACAGCATGCAATGAAGCGCTAGAAATTGAGAAGACAGCCTCTCTATACTGTGATCTAGCAGAAGCACATATCGCAGCTGATATGTTTGCAGAAGGTACGATTCTTACCATAAATTGTTTTGTTCCTCTCAAGAATTCTCCCAAGTCTCATTAACAAAATTTTGAGTTGGCAAAGATACGGTCATATCTAATTCCTTGACCCCACTTAATTTCTCCTAATAGTGAATTTCATCATTCACTCTTGTACAATCAACCCTGTCAATTGCGACAGTATCAAGGTTGAGTTCGTTTTAAGCAGAAATTCAAGTTCAGCATCCGCCCTTTAAGTCAAATTTCCATTGAAACAAATTCGACGGAATGCATTATCATAGCTATGTAAATGTACGTGAGCACAGTGTTGCATAATAATTGGAGAATATTTTTTTTTGGAAGATTTCCTCAGTTTTTAATAGCTATTACTACTATTTGCTACTATTACTTTACTATTTTGTTTAACAATGAGATTATAAATTTAACTGGAAAATTTTTTATTCAAATCATTAATCATTGTTTGTCAATGTCCTCAAGAAAAATATGTTCATGTCGAAAATTACAAAATTTTGGTTTAAAAAATGTTGATAGAAAGCTTTTATCACTGTCCGCTTAAATTTTCCCTTTTTTCTCATTGATGGTCACTTTGCTTCTTGTTATGGCGCACGCCTGTTTCTTTTTAAATGTTGTTTTTCACTGAACTCTACTACATAATGTCTTTTTCTGAAAGTTGATTTTATTTTATATTTCAGCTATACATGACTACAAAGAGGCCCTTGAAATAGAAAGTGGATACCAAAGAGCTGAAGAAGGCATCAAAAGAGCTCAGAAGCTCCAGAAACAATCCGAGAAACGAGACTATTATAAAATTCTAGGTGTTTCAAGAAACGCCAATAAGCAGGAAATAACAAAAGCATACAGGTAAGATGATCCACAGGAAATATTTTTACTTGTTTTTAGTAATCAGTATTGTTGGTAGTATCCTCTGAGTTTGTGTTGAATTAATTTGCAGACTTCAATATTCAACAGCAAAGTCATCTTCATGATCAATGTTTTCTTAGTTTCAATGAGAAAATTGAAATTGTAGATCCCTTTATGCACTGGAAAATGTTGCAAGTCCAAAAGTTCCTCCTCTATGACTTCCCAAAGCCTCTTTTCACTATTTTATTCAGAGATATACTGGCCCAACTTTTGCCTTTTTGGCAATTGGCAGGCAACAGTCCCTAGATTAGTAGATTACCCTGCTTTGTTCAAATTTTCAAATTATGATAGGCTCTATCATCGCAAGCAACTCTTGGGGATTCGGCTAATTTGCCGCTAGATGGGGAACCGCCCTGGTAATACTTCTTTGTCTCAAAATGCAAAGTTTATTTCTCAGCAGTGATGTGTCTCTCCTTCATCTATGTGATGTTGAATGTTGACCCAAGGACTTTTTAATATTCACTCCATTCTAGGCTGTAAGCCAAGAAATTCCTCTTGAAGCAACTGTAAAGGAGTCAAAAAGTTACCACTTGAACACACTCTCTCTCTCTGTGTCCTGTTTGATAAGCACGAAATAATTTGTAACCCAGTCAAATTTTTTAAAAGTATCGGCTTTTTTGGATTGTCACAACGACCTAGTTTTAAAGTATGAATAATTTCAAATTTGTAGGAAAGCTGCACAAAAATGGCATCCTGACAACTTCCAGGGTGAAGAAAAGAAGATGGCCGAAAAGAAATTCATCGACATTGCTGCTGCAAAAGAAGTTCTCACTGACCCAGGTATGTCTCCTCCTTTAATTTTTAAACCCGAAGAGTCTCTCACCTACTTTTGCTTCATGTATTTTGCTGAAGTAACCCAGAGGCTTGCAGATCTTCTGCTTGGACAAAATTCATGAGATCAACCTCTTTATCACTTTCGAAATTTCATCCGAAAGATTTGTCTTTTGGATGAAATTCAACCCAGTGCCATTTTTCAAGTTTTTCTAATTTTTTACTGCATTGTAACAGGAAAAATAAAAAATAGGCACATCCTTCAAAAATTCCTCAAAAATGAATTTTATTGTTCAATTCAAATACATGCTAACTTTTCATTCTAAAAAGATCTTCTTAATTCTCTTTAAACACAGATCATTATATTTTCCGTTTTTCAATTTTTTATTTTGGAGGAAAATACAAATTTTAAACATCTAGTGTTACAAAGGGACATTCAATGAAGGTGTTTTAAAAAAGGGGGTCGGTCATTTTTATAATGATCCATTCAATCTGACAGCAATAAGCAGAATAGGTATTACACAAGGAGGGAAATTTTAACTTTCCTCATGCAACTGTGAAGATAACTTGAAAGTTTTTTCAATTACAGAAGATCAAAGATTTCTTTTTCTTTGTTTCTTGTTTCATTTTTGCAATCTCACAATAATTTCATGTGAATAATTTTTTTTTTTTTTTTTTTTTTTACAGAAAAAAGACAGAAATTCGATCAGGGTGAAGATCCGCTGGATCCTGAAGGTCAAGGTCAGCAGCAAGGTTTCAACCCGTTCCAACAATTCCACCAGTTCCACGGCAGTCCGTTCCAGTTCAAGTTCCACTTCCACTGATTCAACGAATCAAAAAACTTGTGTCATTGTAATTTAATGTCCTTCATTTTGCCTTTCCCTATTATGACTGGTAACTTCTCAATGTGTCGAAAGCTCCAATTCTTTGAACCATTTTGTATGAATTTAGATCAAACTTTGTCTCAAAAAGACTGATTAGAACTAAAATCTACATGAAAATTCTCCGCAGATGAGCTCAGTAACATTAATGGTTTTTCATTATTGGCACGAGTGTTCAAACAAATCCTTGTTGGTAAGCTATTGGTTGCTTCTTGTTTCAAAATACCAACACACTTTGATGAGGCTGCCGGAATCTTTTATTCGCGTTTTATCTAGTGGCCCATTGAACTTCATTCTAAACAGATCTATATATCTACAAAAGTTGTTTTTAAAAAATCTGTATTTAAAAACGCCATGTAGGTATAATGAACTAAAAGTTTTTTTTTTTAAAAAAAAAAAAAAAATTCTTTTCATAGAAAGATCAATTTTTCTGAAATATATCCAAGAGTAGTTACAATTTTCGCTGTTGGATGGATTTCATTTTTTGCCAATCTGCTACCAAAAAAACACAATTCTGACCAATTTTGAGACTCTTTAGTTACCTGCTCATTGCTCATTAGAATCAGGATAATTGGCAATGTTATTCACGGAGGACGAACTGTTTTGGCCACTATTAGAGAAGACATTTTCACCACCAATTTCTATTTGCATAAAGGATACATTTGGTGTTCTGTTGATGAATGCCTTTCATCTAGAGTGCTGCCAAATAAAGTTTCGGAGGATTGAAGTCAACGTTTTTGTTTAAACAATGGAGTTTTTCGCACAGTACTACCAGGTCTTGCCTTGTGACAAAATGAAGTGTAGTCAAACCATGTAAATTTCTCTTGTAATTCTTTTGTACATAATTTTAGTCTTAAGTTTGTACAGGAATATTGACGCAATCAAGTCCTTTCTTACCTGCATAATGTGTAGTTATCCGGGACTGATTCTTAATCATGGAAACATGTCAAGCATTGAATTACCAAGATAGTTAAGTTCCATAATAATGGAACTCCTGCTCCTAAATCAGAATTTTTAGTGCTCCAAGGCTCATAGATACTGAAAGCTTGAAAAGTTTAAATGTTGATGTTAAGGTTGAAATTTAGTGGCTGTTTATAAATTGCGTAACTTTCTGGTGGGAAAGGAGAGCGTGAGAGATTAGTTCCAGGGAACGGAAGCGGCTAAACCTGTACTACAGAACTATGTCAGTTTAAAAGACTATTTCAGTGTGGGAAAGTTTTTTGAGCTTGTTTTCAACTCTGGGTTACTGCATGATTTATATGAAGGGTAAAAAAAGTTACAGCAAGTGTGTTGCATGATTTAACGACCCTTGAGGACCTTTGGAGGTCTCAAAAGGCTGATAACTGGATGAAGGAATCAATTTTTCCTCCTTCTCTGTGCAATATTAGGGGTACAGTTTTTTGTCACTTTAATGGTATCTTCAGTTTTTCTTTCAAATCTAAATCACAAAATTAATTTTTATTTATTTATTTGTAACTGCCTCATAATTTTGGTGGCATAATAGATTGATCATAGCCTGGAACTTTTTCTGTCTCTGTTGTTTTGAAGGAAGAAAAAATTTCAGTTGGAATCTCGAGTGACTGACAGTGATATTGCTTATCACTCTGTTATTTCAACACTTTACAATTTTAGTGCGTGAAGGAAAATGATTTGGGTAATCGTTTCTCCTGTATGATCAGGAAAAATCAAAGTACCAACCATATGTATTTCAAAGAGTGGTTTAATTTGGTCAATTTTACGCTGGTGCCACAATATAATTTGAGATCTTCTAATTTAGACTGACTGCTCAAAAAAAACTTCCACATTTTCAGTTCAAACGATTTTCAAAAGACAATTCACCTTAGAATACGAGGAATAAATTTCATGAAATTGACTTGAATTTCTTCCTCCTACCCAATTTTACTCGATCTTAAAAGTTTTTACAATCATTGAAAAAAGACTTCAGAAAATTGTATTGCAGATGAGGAAACCTGAGATCTTAATGTAAATGTTAAAATAAATTGAGGAAATTCTTCCCTCATTTTGAATGTTGGATGAGCATTCATTGAAAAAGTGACCGATTTCTCCCTCTAAAATTCCCCTCTCTCTAAAATTTGTGTATACCTAATCATAATGCTATAATTTTTCTATGAGGATATGTAGAATCAGTCCCTTTGTGATCGAAGCGTTTGTTAATTTTCAAGATTTTTTGTTGTTAATTGTTTGTGCAATGCCTCTAATTCAGTTACTCTAATCAAGGAGCGTCTAAGAAACAAAAATCTGGAAAAACTAGCTTTTAAACAGCCTTTTTACCAGTAAAATTGAATTGCCATTTTCCCTGTAATCGAGTAAGCAATGAAGGTGACTTTTTACTGAAGCTAAAAGAATTCTTAATGCATGAAGCTCAAATATCATTATAAGGCTTTTTATAAGGTAAAAGCCCACTATCATTTTCTTAATTTGCTCGAACGTCTAATTTCATAAAGAATCTAAAAATCGTCCCTCTAGTCAAACCTATCCAAAAAATTAAGCTCAGTTCATAGAGAAATTTGGCACTTGCTCAAACTTAAAGTTAACACGTCCAAATGCTTTGTGCAGTTTTTTTTTAAATTAATTAAATGTTATAAAACAGGCAAGCTTGGCAATGGTGTGTGTTTATTACTTATTCATCACAACAACGATGCCCAGTGACAAATTTCGGTAATGAAGAAGATAATAAGAAAAATATAAAGCAGTTCTGTTTTGATCAATATTTTTCTTTGCAGCAGTAGGTTTTAGCATTCCTTCTCCTAAAAATGTACATACATCATGGAAGAAGAGAGATCTCTCCAAGGAGTAAGCTGTGAAAAACGCATTTGCATCGAAGCTTTGTAATTGATCATTTGTTGTTTTCAATACTTACTTTGTTAATAGATCACTTACGTCTAAATGAAAGAGTTTTTCACTTGGTGAGTTCGTTGTCTTATGGACACATATCATACCACTGATTTTCTGCCGCATCATGTTAAAACATGGACGAATTAAAATTTGCACTCATTTTAGTTCTAGCAAAGAAAAGTAATCAAATTTTAAATCTGGCTCTTCCTAATTCCAAGTAGATGAGAGGCAATGCCAAATTTCTCTTAAAAATTTGTGAATTTTTCAAATTTTTGCAACATTGTTGTTGCCAATCATTGTTATAAAGTGAATCAATGTCTCTCATAAATTTCATTGTGATGAATGTAAAATGAAAAAGTAAGAAATGAATATTTCCAGATAAAGAAAAAAATAAATAAATATACATAAAAAACAACAAAACACTTTGCGCTCAGTTTATATGTGTCAACTGTATTTGATCCAAATATTTTGCCAATACATCAGCATCATGAAGGATGTAGATACTCTTGATTCAAGAAGAATTAATCTTTCAAAAGAATAAACAAAGATATTCCAAGGTACATTAGTTTTAATTTTGAAAGGTCCAGAAAAAAACTGAACCACTATTATAACTAGGAAGGTACCCTGCCTTTTGTACATCCAGACACTGAGGCCACCAATAAAGTAATAAAAATTACTTGACAAACATTGACGGCAAATAAGAAATATCACGGAACAAGCATTATTTATTTGTTATCACCTTGCCTGAAATAGAGACAAAAAATGTAGGAAACTTCGGTGAACCATTAAAAAATAAATGAGGAATGAAGGAAAAATGAATGAATTTATAATGAGGGCCAAATTTCTGGCACAAAATTTGCAAATACTGTTTGCAATGCAGTTCCCTTCAGTTTGTCATATTACTGCCTTCATCTAGCCAATTTTGCCCTAATTATGGACACAGCGTAACGAAAACTGAGGACTCTTTACGGTTAGGCCCATTACGACAGAAAATTTGTTGAACCAAGTCATTTTATATCCCAATGAGAATTAAAACTTTTTGAGTGATAATTTATCAAAAGTCAGAGTGCGCCATCTATTTTGAGAAACAAAACTAATTTTAACCTAACTTAAATAGAGAGCTATTCTAAAGTTTCTCAGAAAAAATATTTTATGGGGAGAAACGAGGCATCATTGGAATTCTCATGAGGCGTCGAAACACAACATGGGCCTTTTAAGCCCCATTATTTGATGCTGCGATTATCCTAACGCGAGTTCGAATAATCGCGTCAAATACGGTGCGGTCGGTGTCGAACGCATATTAGCGCCTACAAGCCTGCGTGAATACTTCTCGCATTGCACCAAACGCAATGCGAAAGTCATTCATTTGCGAATCGCCGCGCCGCAGCGAGACGCTAAATCGCCGCAAAACTAGGACCACGCGTCATTTCTTTTGACGGTCCCTGCCCGGTCTTTACCATAATTAAAGGGGAAATATGTGTCCTCACTGTAACGATTCAGAAACTTGGATGATATTTAATTTTTTTTTTGTCACATACAAAGAAAATAGAATGAACGAAAATATCGAGTCAAAGTTTTCGATGCCTACATTTGAGATCATTTAGGAAAATTTGTGGGAACTCTTCAAAAAAACTGCAAGTATCTTTTCAAGAACGGTTTTCAGAAATGAAACATAAAAAGTGGTCCATAACGTTGCAATCGAAGATAAATACGCTTCCTTTCGCGTGCACCCGTCGCGTCGGCTTCTGAATCAATTCATCTCTTAAGTAACTTGAACGTTCTTGTTCTACTATTTTGTACGTGTAGTTTTTCTCAGTGGTTGGCGGCCGCGTAGCGGCCACACTAGTAACTAAATAAAATGAACTGAAATCAACAATCAACTTAATTGTACCGAAAAAGTAATGATTTTTTTCTGCCTATGAGGTACTGAATCTCTTGGGAGGGTATACTGAACAAGTTCTGTAAGAGTGCTTTATTTTTGCCAGCCAGTTTTAGTAGCGACCCTGCTGTAGATTTTCCTCGATTTTGGACGGGAGAAAATGTTCCGAGGTAATTTACTACCTACTCCTACGGAGTTCGAGGTGTACTTAGAATCAATTGTGCACGGTCTGATCGTTTTGAGGATTATCTCTTGCACGTCTTATTCAACGATCGTGAGAACCAACCAATGGATTCGTGGATCATTTTAGACGAGCAAATCAACTGTGCGGGTCATTTTACAGGGGTTTGGCTTTATTTCAGCCCGATCGGAGATCTTTCGATTTTGACCCTTAAATTTTAGTTTATAAAACCCATGTCAATTTTTCTCGATTTTGGACGGGGGGAAAAAGTTTCGAGATTATCGTCGCACCCCACGTAGTTTGAGGCATAGAATCGACAGCGCACGGTCCCGGGGCCTTTCGGGGCTTTTTAAGCCGAGAATTGGGTGTTTTTGACCGTTTTCGATAAACGTGCGATAAACATGCGGCCCGGTGGACTCGAGAAGCTTTCAAAACCCGAAAATCAGACTCTTTGGGTCATTTTACCTAGGTAACATTGGTTTCAGCTCAGTCAAAGAACTTTCGATTATGACCCCGAAATTTTAGTTGGATTGCATTTTGCAAAAAGGAACCACTAGCATTGCAATGATGCTAAGATTGTGCAACTTCATCTTTTGAAATAAAATTGCGGAAATCGTGAAAATTTATGAAATTTAGATGGTAATTTTTGTCTTAAATTTATAGTTTTTAGCGAGTAAAATAGAAATTATTAATGAATAATCGGGGTTTTCCTCCAAGACAAAAGAAGTTGCACAATCTTAGCAACATTGCAATGCTAGTGGTTCCTTTTTGCAAAATGCAATCCAGTTGTAACTCCTGTCGATTTTTCTCGTAAAATCCTACGTACAGTTCGAACTGTAGAATCGATTGTATACAGGGGAAAATATCGTGATGAACAACGAATTACAAGTAGTTAGGGGCCAAAAATTGATTTCACAAGGTTTCTTCAAGTAGTACAGGCTGCAATAAATTGAGATAATATTTTAAAATTATTACTAGGTACAACATTGGTGTTCTATGTATTGAGCTCGTATGAAAAGTCAACATTAATGGATCAAACGATGTAAAAATATTGTAACTTCGTAGTAAAAAAATTGATATTTTATGCACTTTTCAATTTGATTTTAATATATTTGTTGCACTCGGCTACTTGGACGAGGCCATCCTGAACCGAGGCCGAGTCTAATGTTGAGATCAGTGTTCGAAACTCACCGGCGCCAAATGCGCCTAAGAAATCGATCATGACGCCTAAAAAATGAAGTCTCTGCACTAGAAAAAAAAACACATCGGATCTAGAATCCAGACTCTTGAAAACATTGACAAGAAAAAATACTATTGATTCAATCGGATTTTTGCTTGAATCAAATCGAAATCCGCTTAAATTATTCTTGATTTAAGCTAGATTCTAATTGAATCAAGAGTACTTTTTCTTGTCGATGTTTTTAAGAGTCTGGACTTTAGATCCAATGTGTTTTTTTCCAGTGTGCGCCAACGTGACCTCTAAAAATTGCCTTCCCTCTGCCCCCTCAGAAAAAAATCCCACTTTTTCTGTTTGGTGATTTTCGACATTTACCCAAGCCACAGCTACTTGTTCTGTAACTAAGGTATCTGGCGGATAACTTTCACTAAATGCGCCTCGATATATAGGCAAAAAGTCAATTTGGCCCTTAAAAAATCTTGAATGGCCCCTAAAAATTGAGCTTGATGCGCTACCTGGCTCCTGAAACTCAAAGGTGAGTTTCGAACACTGGTTGAGATGATGATTGATTAACGTTGAAACATGACAGGACGGTTTGTGCCAATATTAGGTCTGGTATGCTACATTGAGGCGAAATGATGAGTGCTAGGGGAAATTTTTTTCACCATCATCGCTATTATGCCGAACTAAACTGTACGAGTAGGGAGTTGCCATATCATGAAATGGTTTGCTTTCTTACGCAGCGTTTAAGTCTCCAAGCTTTCTTATGTCGTGCTTCCTAATTCACTGGGGTATTGGAAAAGAAAATGTTTTTACTATGACTATGATATCTAACCCAAACTGGACTGGACAATAAGAGAGTTATCCCGTCATGAAATGGTTTATTTTTCAACGCAGCGTTTAAGTCTCCAAGCTTCCCTCTGTGTTTCCCGATGCATTAAGGTGGGAGAAAAGACTATGACTATGATAGTCAACCCAAACTGGACTGGACAAGAAGAGAGTTATCCCGTCATGAAATGGTTTATTTTTCAACGCAGCGTTTAAGTCTCCAAGCTTCCCTCTGTGTTTCCCGACGCATTAAGGTGGGAGAAAAGACTATGACTATGATAGTCAACCCAAACTGGACTGGACAAGAAGAGAGTTATCCCTCATAAAATGGTTTATTTTTCAACGCAGCGTTTAAGTCTCCAAGCTTCCCTGTGTGTTTCCCAACGCATTAGGGTGGGAGAAAAGAAATTTTCCAGCACATACAACGAAAAAAGTATAGCTGCTACTCAAAATTACTTCTTACTGCATGCTAAATGTCCAATAACTCCATCATCGATAGTACACTATAATCCTT
Source organism: Bemisia tabaci (assembly GCF_001854935.1). NCBI lineage: Eukaryota > Metazoa > Arthropoda > Insecta > Hemiptera > Aleyrodidae > Bemisia > Bemisia tabaci. Next base: position 4,928,270 of record NW_017547115.1, read on the forward strand.
GGTAATTTTTCCCATCATGTGGAGCTACAAAAACACGTACCTCTATCCAATGGCAACTCTTGAAAATTGGCATCACTGTTTTCCTCCATTTAAATGTATGTAAAAATATCGATTCTTGGTGAGGCAGCCTATCTTGCACCTAAAATCGACGTTTTAATGGAAAAAAACAGTGTTGCCAAATTGAAAATTCTCCAGTCCAACCTACCAGTAAGTAACAAGGTTTAAAGAGTTTTCTTTGAGTAGGAAATATCAAAGGAAAATCGCCAATCTATGCAATAAGAATGATGAGCCACGTGTGACAGAAACTCTACAACGTTGCCAGCCAGGATACGATAATTTGGTTTCCACACGATTAGGTAATTAAGTATGAGCCGACACAAAATTAGTGCCGAAGCCCTTATTCATAAATTACAGTGCAATGAAAATATCACATTAAAGTTGCACCTCAATGCAAGATAATTTTCATATGTTTTCTTTTTTCTTCTTTTCTTTTTTCTTTTTTTCTTTATTTAAATCGGCAAGAAAGTGCAATCTTTTTACATAATTTGGATCGAGTATAGCAATAAAACAAACCAACTGTTTCGGTTCATTTCTGTAACGATAAATGTGCACCAATGTTTCCTCTACTCAAATAAGTGTTTTTATATCGTGTTATTGTACCTGATGTTTTTCTAATAAACTCGATCAAATTGCTCGATAAATGTTGTTTTGAAACCATCAATGAAATGAGTTCCATGTTTCAGAAGGGTAGTCGACTTGCAATGCAAAAGCATTTCCACTTTTTTTCAGTTCGATTGCGATACATTTCAAGAAGCGCTAAACCCCTTCAATTCGTAGATAGGCAACATACACAGCATTCGGATGTGGTAGCAATTATTTTTCACCGTGTAAATCGCTCGCTGTACATTGCGAATCTGTGCTTCGGGTTGTTTATGTGGTGGTTTATTCCTTTTGCTATTTTCGCAATTTGGACGACAAGATTGCTGAGGAAACAAAGAGTACTCTGCACAGAGCATGGTGTGATATCTATATTGCGTCGTGACTAGAACTGGTCTGCACGTGACATGATCCTCACCTCGCCCCAGAGTCACTCGGCTGTGAGGTAAAATGTATGCTGCATTTCGCGTTAAATTTCAACGCCAAATTCTCTGGCTCTCCAGCGCGTGACCTGACAGTTACCTCAAGATTGTGTGACAACTTTTTTCTCTCCGCACCTTCTTTCATCCGGTCCTTCTGGAGCCTCAGATTTTTCGTTTTACATTTTCGATCACTAGACCGTTACCTAGAATGCCAATACAATGATCAAACTCTGTAATACTAGAAAAATCAATTCTTACCTACGAGAAAAAAATAGAAAGAGAGAACGAAGCTATAATTTTAGAAATGTGTTCCGGCCGATATTCGCTGAAAATAGCTACATCATAGCAATGGTTAAAGTCGGAAACCGCGCACCACAGTTTGCGATGTCATAGAAATTCAAACTTTATTCTTCAGTTAGAGATTGATTTAAAAAGCGATTTACTTTTTTATCAAGTCCAGCCCCGGACCTAAAGGAAGCAAGAAGAAGGAAGGAAAGGAAGGAAGGAAGGAAGGAAAGGAAGGAAGGAAAGAAGGAAGGAAGGAAGGAAGGAAGGAAGGAAGGAAGGAAGGAAGGGAGGGAGGAAGGAGGGGAGGGAGGGCGGGAGGAAGAAAGGTAGGAAGGAAGAAAGGGAGGAAGGAAGAAAGAGAGAAAAAGAAAGAGAGACAGAGACAGAGAGAGACAGAGAGACAGAGAGAGAGGGAGATAACAGGAAATGGGAGAAAACGTAAAAAAGATAAAAGGGGGTGGAGGAAACAAGGTAAAGAAAACAGGGGGAAGGATAAAGGCAGGGATAATGGGGATAAAATGATAAAAGACTCTGATCTGGGGGGCAGTAAGTGCCTCTTTGGATAGAAAATCACTCTTTAGAACTTAATTTTTAAACAAGTAAGCTTTTGGTGACATAGCGTCTCGTGTCTTTCGTGTCTTGGAGGTTGGCGCTCTCGTCGGCCTAACAATTAAAGAGGCGTATTCGGAGACGCCGCATGGCCTCAGAGGCCAAATAGCTGTATTATTTAAAAACCTTATCAACAGTGCAGCAGCGTAAAATATTCGAAATGCGGTTGCTTCAAATCACTCTTTGTGTATCGACGCATAGAAAACGCCTTCATTGACAAGGATACTTCCAAACGTGGCTTTACAGGCCGAATAGTCGCATCACTTGAAAACCCAACCAACGGTGTAGCACTGCACTGCCGTGCTAAGGAAGAACGTCGTATGGACCTTCAGGCGTTGCCAACTTTCCTTTAGTAAATTACGAATCATCGGAAACATTTTTAAATATTTTTCTTTCAATTTTTCATATAATTTTGTTCGCAATTTCATCTGAAGTTTTTGAAAATTTCAGGGAAAAATGTCCATAAATATCCTCAAAAATAAACACTTTAGTGAAGGAAATTTGGCAACTCTCGAATGTTCATACGGCGTTTTTCCTTACTTCGGCAGTGCAGCAGCGTAGATTAACGAATACCTACCTACGTCAGTAAGAATTCAATCTGGAAAAAATTCAGTTGTGAAAATGCCGGTCATTCCTGTTTAGGCATGAAAGTGACAGCATTGCAAGCAATCAGCGCGTCATTGAGAACGGCGCGGCGCGCGCCGATTTTGTGCCTTTGTATGCGAAGCGAGGCTTACGCATGCGCAATACGCGAGGCGAGGTTTACGCATGCGCAGTACGCACGCGCACGCGCAGATGCAATTAGGTTGGATCCCGGGCGAATTCCCCCGGCTTTTAGCCGATCAGGACACCGAGCTGCACTTGGCTCGGCCAAAAAGCGTGCCGACCTCGCGATAAATCAAAACACGGCGGGGAAAAAAGCGGCCGTGTCTCAATTTTTACGCCAGGGGTCTCTGGGGTCGATTGAGTGATCAATGCCCAATTCTGGAGACACTTCAATGTGTCGTAATTTATGGGAGGAAGGAACGGCTAATGGACGCCGTGCCTGATAAGTTTCTAGATCGGCTACTCTGAGGTCGATTGGGCCTTGTTTCAAGGGTTTGATGGGGCACCGTTTCAGCCGAATCTTAAAGTCGTACGACGAGATATTTTGAAAGTAGGTACACGAGGATTGCTTATGCGAGGGGGCGCAGGCAAAATTTCAAATATTTTAAAACCGCATAGAAACTGTTACAATTCAGGGGTCGTTCAATTATGACGTTGAGTATTTAAGAAGAGTCCTGAGTCTCCTTCACAAACCACTTTCCATGAGAATGGTCATGGTTGGTTCAATCCAGAGGCGGATTCAGCAATTTAGCAACACCGGATTTTCTCAATTTAAACCTATGCTTAATAATCGATTCTCGTCGGAGCACCTGACCTCTCCAAGAATCGATACATTTCCATAGTTTTAAGTGGAAGAAATACGCAAGGTCGCCAGTTTTCTGGATCCGCCGATGGTTCAATCCAACAGCAGAGGTAGGGCTGGTCTAAATAGTCGGAAAAGGGGCCTGTTGTCCTCCTAAATGATCGACCCAAGGCTTCTTATTCAACTCTCTCTGAAGAGAGGTCAAATTTAAGATGTATGGCATGCCTGCCCTCTAACAAATCATGCAAGGCTAAACTGACCCCTTTACCTCATGATAAGGGGGAAAGAATGTGAAAATATAAAAAACATCGAAGTTTCTGTGATTTTTTTGCTTCATCAAATTTGATCAGGGATAGCTGCACTATTGAACAGTAAGTTGGGTTGGGAGCCATCCGTTGGACTGGCTGTACATTTCCCTTCTCCCTCGGCGCACACTGGATCGAGTCATTATGAGAACTCGGACAAAATCTGGAAACTTTGAAAGCTTATATTTTCGAAAATATGAACAAAAAAATGAAAGAGTGGCCCAACTGGGTTTTTCCGTGAAATTTCCTTCCAAAAACACCCCTTAAAATTGAATTAGTAAAGAAATAAACATCAAAATTTGAAATTTTAGCCAAAAATTTCAGGTTCGGCCTCTTCTTCGAGCTCGTCCCATTGTATGGCGTAAGGCATCCTTAAGCTTAAGCCAGCTTTAGACCCCCTCCTCCGGAGTGTCTCGAGTAATGTTTAATCGGCCCACAATGACGCTACTGCTGGACATTGGGATGGTGACTTGAACGCAGCATGAGAAAAGTAGAGATTTTTTCTTACTCTTTCCCTCAACATAGCGGAGATGTATGACGAATGAAGAATTCCATATACGACTAATTAATTTTTGTTTTATCTATGAGTCTATTAATGCAGGCAACACGCAACTCGGATGCATGGACATGACTCACAATGATAAAAATCGAGTTAGGATCACTTACGTATTGACTCCACGACAGGCGCGCTTTCGGCAACACTGCTGTGCTACGCAAAAACGCCTTTTTCCCCTCTTTCAAAATTCTCTTCCACAAAACACGAAATTCCTGGTAAATTTATGGATATTTTTCTTCCAATTTTTCAGCTTATTTTGTTCGCAATTTCATCTAAAGTTCCTGGAAATTTCAAGGAAAAATAATCATTAATTTCCTTTAAAAAGAACGTTTCATCGAAGGACATTTGGATTGCATTTTGCAAAAAGGAACCACTATCTCTGGCTCTCCTATAAAAGCACATATCTGCGTAGGGAAACCAATGGCATGTATGTTGTTTCTAATAAATTTGGCCAGAAATAGTGGTTCCTTCTCGCAAAATGTAATCCATTTGGCAACTCTCGAATATTTTTACGGCGTTTTTCCTTAGCACGACAGAACAGCGTACAGCGCGTTGTCGGTTCAATCGCTCTCAGACGCAGAAGTGGCAAGCGCTAAGAACAATGCCTCATCTTTGAGTCCCGTTCGCGCTTCGGTTCCGAATCCAGCTCCTAGGAATTCATTCCTGATCCAGATCACCAATGTTAAAGTTCATGTTCGCGACCCCCCAGCTCCGCCTACACACGCTGCGCGCTCGCACCTCCGCACAGTGGACACAGAGGAAACAAATCTTAACCGAATGAGCCCGTGGAGTTTAGCCGCCGCTTTTCTCTTCAGAAGATTCAGGGTCGTTTTCGTAATCATTCCTTAATCGGCTCGTTCCCTAGAGGCTGAGGTTCCCCTTAAAATCTCAATAAAATTTCAAAAGCTTTCATAAATTTTTTGGGAATTAACCTTGAATTTCAACGTTTAACTAAAATTTCATCGGGAAAATTTCATAAAACTTGATCGTGATATTTTAAATTCTTTTTTTCCATGAAATTAGCCCCTCAGCTTAGGGAGCCCCATCGTTTACATTGTGAGTGAGCAAGGACTATTGAGACCCCCGAAGTATAGAGTAATAAAAAGAAGAATTTTTCTTAACCTCGACTTTTCGAGTGAAATACAGCAGTTTATAATTGGACTGCATTTTTCAATTTTGGAACTCCAAATTCTGGCCCGGTATAAAAACAACGTATGTGCCATTAGTTTCCCTATGCACATAAATGTTTTTTCAGGTGAGCCAGAATTTATAGTTCCAAATTGCAAAATGCAGTCCAATTGGAAATGGATCTTTACAAAGGATAACAATGTTTTGCCATCGCGTGAAAAATAGAAAAATACGCCAGAAAAAATTCTATGATTTTGGAAAACTCTATGGCGGGTGCGAACCTACCTTAAAATTTGCGAAACTCGCCATTAATTTTCCTTCGTATTTTGTATTTTTCACGGTGGCAAACTATTGTAAGTAATCCCATCAAACGGCCCATTTCCAAAATTTTACTCCCAAATTTTACGCAAGGTTTGCAAAAACGGCTCCTTTTAAGACGTCTATGTCCTCCCCTTAAGCCCTCCCACCCCCCATCACAATGTGAGTCATCCTATAGCTGGTCCATAATTTTCCTCCTTATCACATAACAACCACCCGTTTCAACCAAAAGGATCACTCTATTTTCTCTTCAGCTTCTTTGCCTATCACTTTGTCCATCAACTTCAATAATCAGCCCGCTGATAAAGTAGCCAAGGTTCAGCAAAAAAACACCCTTATACGCGGAGCTTTTTCGAGCCAAGTGTGCGGCGAGGAGTGTTAAGTGTACGTACTAAGTAAGTCGATATTATTGATTGAGCATTGATCGAGTGTGAAATGGACGTATATTAATCAAAAGAAATATCTCCACTGTGACATGGGCTCTGCCATGCATGATGCGTTACGGGTCTCAGGGTCCGGTTTACAGAGCAGATAGTTCTTTCTTGTTTCAATACGTTCAAATACTCCACTCAGCGTCTAGCCCGCGTCACAATTGGCGCGTAAATCACCTCCCCCCCCTCCCCGCAAGTCCCTCCGCACGAGCCTGTTAATTAACGGCGCGCGACCTTGCTCGCTTGAACGTATTTCTGCCAAACGGAACTATGTGCATTAAGTCATGAGCCCTGAGACCCATAAGAATGCATGCACAACAGGGCTCACATAATAATGCACATAGTTCCGTTCAGCAGAAATACGTCCACTTAACATCCATTCAACTCTGGTTGATTCCTTTTTATCGCATCGCAAAAGTAAGCTTTTTGGGCCGCTCAAATGTCAATAGATTGCCAACAAGATACCCCCAACAGCTTATCATTTATACAGTGGAGTCTTGAGTATCCGCGGTTAGTGGTGAGGCGTGAATGATCGATTATCGATGTTTCCCAATTTGAAGCTATGGTAAAGAATCGATTGTCAAGGTGTTCGTTGCGAACACCCTGTTAATCGATCCTTTTTCATAGGTTTCAATGGCAGATCAATCGATATATCGCAAAGCAAGCCACCCTACTGTCGGCGGTGACAGGGAGCGGAGCTCCGCGGATAATTGAAAATCGCGGATGATTCGAACCTATTCGATTCCTACTTGGCCAAGAAAAGTGATTTGAATAGCTGTTTTTTAAAAGACTCTATTGAAGACGTGTCAAATATTAGACAGAATTGTAATTATTAGTTAATAATTAATTCAGCTCACTTTAAAAAAGCTCGTTGAGTACACATTATTTCTGGGGGATGTTTTCCAGAAGTTCGTACCATAAAATTGCAATGTTTTTTGGCTGCGATCTTTTTAGAATCAGTAGCCCCGCTGAGGAACCATCGAAAAACAAAACCCGTAGATAATCAGTGGCGTGGCGTGCTTTGCGATATATCGATTGCTTTTCCATTTAAAACTATGGAAGAGGATCGATAAACAGGGTGTTCGCAGCGAACACCTTAATAATCGATTCTTTACCATCGGTTTAATTGGCGTAACAATCGATACATCGCAATTCACGCCATGCCACTGCTGGATAATCCGAATTGCGGATATTAGTTAGATTATCAATTTGATACGGGGAAGATGTCACGATGTCACCAAAAAGTTACTCTCATATCATGGTATCGATATAGTTAAAAAGAAATCGTTGACAACATGCTCCCATATTAAGCACTATCGTAGCGCCATGTTTTTATCATTGGGTTGTCAACATACATGTCCTGCAAGTCAGGATAATGGTTTTTTACCGATGGGGGTTTTGCGGTGCATGTACGAGAACGTCAATGCCACTCTGTCGGCTTATTTTCACCTTTGCCTGGCACATGTTATTTTATCGGACGTAAAATCGTGTTGCTTGAGGCCCATTGTCCGAGATGTCATTGCTTCGTCGTGAAAAAAGGCTAACCGGTGTTTTCATTTGGTGCAAGACAGCTAAACAATGAGCCTTTTTGCCTATATTTCATTATAATAACAAGCCGTAAAAGTGGAAAGAAATCATAGCGCCACCTTCGCATTCCAATCGAATTAGCAGCAGATTATGATTTTCTGACCACTCGTCATTCGGTGCGCCGATGCCACATCCTCCCAATAATTCCTATTTTTCGACCCAAACTCCAAATCAATTTTGTTTTATTTGAGGGAGAGGATAAGATAAGATAAGATATTTTATTCAAAGAGTAAAACATAAAATAAAGAACAACATTAATCTGCCCGGCATTGGAATGCCCAATTAATCTGCCAGATCAGACATAAAATTAAATTCAACAGCTAATAATAGAAGAAAGAGAGAGAAGAATAATGAAAAAAAAAGAAAATTATATATAATATAATATAAAAAAAAAGAATATTGCTTTATAATTTTCGAAGCCGCGGCAATATTGAGAGGGATGTATTATTAACGTTAAAAAATCATCACTTATTTCATTAACGTTAAAAAATCATTACTTGAGCGACCGAAAGTATTAATACTGAGAAATGTCTTATCATTATTGAAGGTCAAAATTTGCAAAATAGTGTTTGTGAGATGCTTTCTGCGTTATAATTCCCTCTATTGCCTTTTTTTTTCCTGTTTTGACCAAATTGTCCGGTAATATTGTTGTCATGTGTCATTCACGTCACTTGTTGAGATTTCAATGAATATTTTCGCTTGAAATCGTAGTAATATTCCTTGGAAATATTGTTTTGTTTATTTCAAACACAATAGTGTGACAGTCGTGGCGCTGTCTTTTTTGCAGGCAGTGTGGGGAGACAAATATAAAAAACATCTAAAATTTCTAGCCAACTTTAAGTGTGAATTCATCGATATGCGTAAATTTGCACTTCGCGAAAGTGACACATGACAAGAAATCTACTACCTCATATACCCAGATACGCAGTTTCGTAGTTTCACCACTGATGTAGACAGATATCAGCACAATTGAAGTTAGAGTGAGCGACATCTCGCAGCGGTATGCTGCATGTCGCGTATAATCGTTTCGAGGGATGTTAAAACGCCTTCAATTGGCTGTGTATACAACATGCGCATCCCTTAAGCACGAATAGTCGCATCCTTGTGTTAGTACCACCATCGCGTATCCTGTGTCTGCCGCCTGAAATCTTAATACAGGCTTCTACTCTTGGCTTTCATCTCTATTTGTGAATTGATTTCAACTTTTTAAATTCATTTTTCTACTGTATTATGCAAGAACTACACCACGATAATTTCAACTTCAATTGCGATTATTCTTGCGAATGCGAAGGCATTTTTGTAAGGATTCATCCCGCCTCCTCCTTGGGAGGAAATTGTATGCGGTACTTAACGAATATTGTTACAATTAAAATAAGCATACAATGATTTATACGCTTCAGTTCATCCTCGTTGAGTTATTTTTTTTTAATTGCATAGGATTTGTATGTGTTAAGGTTTCAGGCCTGAACGCCTGAGGGCAGCAAGAATTGAGTTGCAAACCTCTAAGATTTATAAGATTGAACAAATTAAAAACTTTATAAATCTAAATTTAAGTTAAAAATGTATCCTTTCGGCCGAATTCTGGGAGGGGCAAAAGTCGGCAGAGCAGCAAAATTTTTTGGGAAGGGGGGAGTCAATCCTTCTTTAAAATACCCCCGTAAAAATTCAAAACTCCCCCGAAGAAGGTCGTTAACCTGCAAAAGAGCAACAACGGCCTCTTGCCCTCCAAATAACACCCTGTGCAATATATACCTTTTACCGGAATGAATGGTGATAATATTCGTGGGTTCCCGATGTCTCGAGACGTCCAACTGAATAAATTTTTTTTAGATCATCAGTACTATATTTTCAACCTCAACGTGTTTTGCGTGAAATTTCAACTTGAAAATATGTCCGCGGGCTTAGCAAAAATGACGCATGTATATGGGGATTCCGGTGGACATATGCCCTTCTTGCTATGCACGGTAGTTATTTTATAATAGATTAATAGATTTTTTTTAGATCATCAGTACTATATTTTCAACCTCAACGTGTTCTGCGTGAAATTTCAACTTGGAAATATGTCTGCCGGGCGTAGCAAAAATGACACGTGTGCATCGGGATTCCCGTGGACATATGCCCTTCTTGCAACGCGCGGCAGATGTGCTGTAGTGCTTGATTTATTATACCCTGTCTAGTTATCCACAGACGATATTAGTGGTGACGTCATTATAGGTATTCTCCAGTATATCGAATTGGATCCGAACTACAACAACGGCAATGCTAACAATGAGAATAAATCGATACACGTCGCTTTTCTATGACGTAGGACTATCGTCCGATAGACATCCGACAACGCGCGACGCGCGGGTGGAGCAGGCGGCACGCGCGCGGGTCGCGGGCCCTTGAATGGCCGATCGCGACGTCTAGGCTGAGATTTATAATAATGGCTGCCGGATAAACGAGTGCGAAGCCATTCCGAGTAAATTAATAAACGAAATAAAAATCGGACTCGTTGAACAATTATTTCTCGGGCGCAGCAGGTGCCCAAAGGCCGCGCGCCGCGCTCGGTGGCGATGAGCGAGAACCGCGTATGTTCCAGGCGTTTACATTGAATTTGCGTTGTTTTTGCTTAGGAGGGTGAAGCCGAGGCCAGATTTTAGCGATAACTTTGTTACCAGATAACGATCGACCGTCGGTACCGATACGTGGTTCTTCCACCCTTGTGTCTTTTGTCAAGATTTCACCCATTAGTAATCACGAAAAAAAAGTGTCAGGGGTTATCCCCTAAAATTGTGGCGCTACCCCAATTTCTTGGATGATATGGATATTTATAATTAATTGTATTAGTACCGCAACTCAAGTTAGGGTAGTACCGCAGCATTTGGGTTAGTTACCTAATTTATTGGAGTACACCATAATTAATTAGGGTGCTACCATAATTAATTGGGGTACTACCGCAATTAATTGGAAATGTCCATATCATCCAACAACCTCGTGCTTTTTTTTCCATGAATATTCACGGGGATCCGTTGAATGTACCACCAGAGAGGGTTGAACATAAAGCAATACACCGCATGCTTTCCTCACAAAAATTCACGCATAATTCACAAGTTGAACGTATCGAAAACTTTCAGAACGAACCCACGGGGCCACCGCCACCCCTTAAGGAATTTTTCGGCATTTTTGACCCCCCCCCCTTGTAACGCTGTTTTGACGCAGGTCCCTATCCTTTATCACGTAAAAACAAAATGGCGTTATGCTCTCCTCGACCCCCCCCCCCTCCCCCTGGAGCGTTCCGTAATTTAGGGACGGTTCCTGTAAGTGAGAAATATAAGTTCGCAGTTTTTATTATACACACTAAATTCAAACTTTCTGTATACAAGAGAAACCTTCATGAATGTAGGGTTTAAACACTATACGCCGAACCACACCATCATGAAATTCTTCATAACGAATTAAACCAAGCATGAATATTTTTTTTTATTTTTAAAAATATTCATTCATGCTAAGCCTTGGTTTCATTCGTTGTTAACATGCAGAGCAAATTGGACGTATTTATGCAAAAACGAACCATGTTATTGCATGCAAACCATATGCACATAGTTCCTTTTAACACGATTGCGTCCAACTACGCATTGAAAAGAACGGATACGTCCGGAAAATAACTACAATTTGTACTAGCGATTAAAGAAACGAAAAACGAGACCAATATCTCGGAAGTTTTTTTTTCTCAAATGATTATTTCAGGGTATGCACGAAGATTAAAATTTCGGTCAGTGGGCTGATTTTCGAAATCGACAGGCAAGCGATACGCCAAGCAGTGGCGTGGCGTGCTTTGTGATATATCGATTGTTCTGTCATTTAAACGTATGGAAAAGGATCGATAAACACATCTACATCAAGACGAACTCTCCATGCAAAGATAGGGAGCAAATACATTGACAGGGCTGCCACTTTATTTGGGGACACTAAAACTGAAAACACAGCAACCCTAATGTATTTGCTCCCTATCTTTGCGTGGAGAGTTTGTCTTGATGTAGAGGTGGACTCTCAGGATAGCGTGGGATATCCCCTCCATTACGCCCTCAACTTTGAGAGCTTTTTTGAGCTTGGGAGTTGATTTCAGGGAAAACAAGTGGCACTATCGTGTTTCTCGCGAACTTTTACATGAGAATCAATAGTCAAATCGCAAATTCCTCACACATGCAACATTCCATTTCTTTCGCCGTACGGGCTTTCTTGCACTTGACTGCTCTAATTTCTAATCTCGAAGACTGCTACGTGGGACAGGCGGGGAACTAGACAACAATGGGTGGCCAGTTGCGCTGTTGCACTCGAAATGTGCACGTTTATGAATTTATGAATTGTTTCGAGCGGGCGCAGGCGGCCGACAATGAAACCATACGGGGATACATGTTGCAATGGAAACGGAGCCAAAATCGATGCTCTGTCGAGCGCGCTAATTTTAGCCACACGACCAACAAGCGAACGGCCAAAGGTTCGGACAAGCAACTCATTTTTATTGGACAGCCACTCCAGAAAAAGAAATACTCAAATACCAAATGAACTCCGTGTCGCGTCGGGCTCATACTGTCATACCGAAGAAAAACGTCGTAAGGACGCTCGCATGTTGCCGACATTCCCCCAGAAAATATTTGTTTTTAAGGAAATCTACGAATTTTTCCCCTTCAAATTTCTATATACTCTAGATTAAACTCTGACTGAAATTCACTGAAAAATTGAGAGGACCTATCAAAGAGGTTCCCTGAAAATTAGTGTTTTATCAACGGGAGATTTGGCGACATCTGAGGGATCATACGGCTTTTTTCGCTAACACGACAGAGTGCGAGACCTTTGGTTAGGTTGTTTGCCTTTGTCCGGTCCGCTAATGTCACAGCACGAATGTAACTTTCTGGATTTGAAGTTGCCACCTCCCTCGCAAGAGACCATGTTTGAGGGAGGTTAGAGCCCTCGTAAAGTGAAATTGCTCAGATTTTGGCAAGCGCAGAGTCCTTTCTGTTGCGTCTCTCATTCTTCTGACGTCGTTTCTGAACTGCGTGGGAAAAAAAAACACCTGGCATGTATGGCCCCTTGGATTGTTACATGAAACTCCCGACAACATGTGAGAATATGTTTTTTTTTTTTTAAAAAATTTCAAGTTCTGTGAAAGTGTGAAAAAGTGAAGAGGCTCAAATTGCAAATATGACCGTTTACGAGATAAAATATTTCGATGGAGGAACTTCTCGATATTGACGGCCTTTAGGAGAGTGTTTGCCAAACATTACGGTATTGAATAAATTAACGCGATTTTTTTTAAAAAATAAAAGTGTAATTACCTGTAACCCTATCAAAAATTTGCAATGCATAAAATGTAGTTTTGAGGTACAGGGATTCAAATATTTTAATTTGCTGTTTTCGATGCGTTTGAATAGGCGGATCACAAAGTAAAACGACCTTGACTAAGAAAAAAAAATAAATGGCTCGAAACTTATCCCTGCAAGACTTAAAGATGTTTATCTCTGCTTGAAAAACCAGTTTCCAATTTTTCGATCCAACTTGACAAACGCCGCACGGCGGATCGAGTCAATTAGAGAGGTCGGCAATGAAATTTTTGACTAAAACTGCAAATCTCGTCACTTTTTAAACTTCAAGGGGTGCTTTTAGAGGACAATTTTACGAGGACGCCAATAGAAGCCCTTTTAAACCCTTAAAATTTGTTATGAGCTTTTAAAGTTTCCAATTCGTCCGACCTCTCCCATTAACTCGATCCACCGTGCGCCGCTTGCTTAAAAAATGTGTCCCTATGACTCGGATAGTCTAAATGTAATTTAAAATTATCGATGTATAGTTCTTTTCGTCTACTCTCTCTCAATCGACATTTTCAACGGCAATTCTCTGGACGCGGAGCTTAAACCGAAGATATTAAATTACCTACAAAGTAAAATGTGCGTTTACTGCAAAATGCACTTCCAATCTGGACTCACCCGTGAACAATATAATAATAAACTAAATATTCGTGCAGACAATCTCTTCTTTGAGTCCACTATTTTTATCGATCCAATCTCCATTTAAACCCATGGAAATGTATCGATTCTTCGAGGGGCCAGGTGCTCCAACAAGAATCGATTATTTAACATAGGTTTAAATGGAGGGAGTCCGGCGTTGCCAAATTGCTGGATCCGCCTGGGAAGTCAATGTGCTTTTCCGGCGATTAATCATAAAAGGGAAGAAATTCGGCTGGGACCAGGGCCAAGGCGTGTACGGCACGAGTATTGTCCGCTAGAGTAGCCAAAAGATTTGGTGCTGGCAGGTTCAGGTATCGGATAGCGGTAGCTGCTTTAACGAAAAAGGAACAGGTGCTTTCGGCTTCTAGGTGGTCGGACCACCGGGTCAGCAGCCAAAGAAATAAAGCTCTGCAAAAGCTATTAGCTTGCACTTTTACTCACAGGGGTCTTTCGGCCAGGGACACACCCACACAAACTCAGATTCACACTTATCAGCGCGAGGCACCGCACGGTGGTTTTAAAAGCGGTCCTGGCTAGATTTCATGGCTTTGACTCCTCAAACGGAAAGCGTTTCATTCTCAAAGTGGTTGTCCTCGATTTCCAACCGAAATGGAATGGTTTAAAATGCACAGGGGGCTGATCATTGAATTGATAGACAAAGCTATAGACAAAGTAAGAAGATTGAAATAATCGAGCAACAAGCCAATAATAAATTAAACAAATAATATTTCAAACTACATTGACAGGTTTCCACCTGTTGCACTGAAGAAGACCGCAGTGTTTGCGGTCGGAACGTGTGTTTTGTTTTGTTTTGTTTCCTGCAAGTATTTTAGTATTTTTCATATCTATGTAGTTTGAAATATTATTTGTTTAATTTATTTTTGGCTTGTAGCTCGATTATTTCAATCTTCTAACCATGTTCTATGAAAGCCAGCCAAATTGGCATTAAAATGCTATAGACAAGGATGACTAACTGGAAATAAAGCGATCCTATTTGTGGACGCGGATGGCTGCAATGAACACCGGACTTAAGCAGTATATTAACTAACCGCGACCCATGAGAGACTCCAAAGTTAGTCCATCATTTTCCTCCTTAGTCTATGACAACCGCACCCGTTTCAATCACTAGGGTCGCTCCATACTCCCTAAGTCTTTTTTGTCTATCGCTTTGTCTATCAATTTCAATAATCAACCCGGAGATGAGATCAATGGCGTGGCGTGCTTTGCGATAAATCCATTGGTTTTCCATTTAAACCTATGGAAGAGGATCGATGTACAGGGTGTTCGCAAGGAATAGCGTCAGAAAGTAAAGTTAGTACAATCTTACTTTTCTGGTCCAGCGTTCAAGTCTCCGGCGTTTTTGCTTGAAGTGCACTTATTTTAGATAATACAATGCTTCTCCCGTAAAAATTAAGAAAATGGAGCTTGAGTTCATCCACGAAATGACAAAAATGTTCTATAAATACCCTATTAAAAAACTTCCACTCGATTTCTGCAGATAATCAGCGAATGCAAAACAAAAATAATCGAACAAAATATTGAAACTTTTTGTCCATGAAAACGTCTGGACATAGACTCAGGGCTCATAAAACATGAAAAATCATGCTTCTCACTATCGATACGAAATTTCTAGAAGATGTTCCTAAATTTTTGGGTGGTCACTTTTTCAGATTTAAATGGGAAAAAAAATTAGGGTTAATTTCTTTTTCATCGGCACCAAGACATGCTCGTCGAGACATGACGGATTTTTTTTATTGGTGCTTTCAATCATATTCATGAGCCCTGAGTCTATGTCCAGACGTTTTTATGGACAAGAAGCTTTAATATTTTATTCGATTATTTTTGTTTTGCATTTATTTTAGCAAATGTATTGTGCTCCCATTCCACGACCGTCAAAAGTTCCGCAATTCTTCTTAGATTTTTTGAAAAGTTCCGAAAAATGCAAAAGATCCGGAACATTTCGGGAATTGCAAAAGTTTCAAAAATATAGGAAAATCTCAAAGGTTCCGAAATGTGTGACTAGTTACGGGAAAACAGGAGCACTGAGCAAATGATTCACTCAGAAAATTGTTCTACTCAGGTACACCGTTATCATTAGTTATAATTCGCAGATAGGGTGTATGGTTTCGGATATTCTGTATCGCACTTACTATTTCACCAACTCCCCTCTAAAAAGGCTTCTCGTCCAGAAGAAGCTTGGCCTCAGGCGCACTGTGCAAAGGGGCCAGCTGCAAGCGCATAAGGCCATTCGGCACTCAGAAAAAGGGAAACTGAAATCGTACAACTCTTTCGAACTGACGTCGGACAATGACTATAGATCCGCCTTCTGCAGCTTTTGGGTTCGCTCAAAACAGACGTTGCCACTTTAGCGCCCCGGAGCGAAAAGGATCTATTTCCAAACAGAAAATGAAAAAGCCTGTATTCACTCTCGAGTATTATAATTGAATATATTAACGATGAAACTCCCACACCACGTGTTTCGGTGCGCGACTTTCCAGACACCTTGTCATGCTTAATTCTTTAGATGGACATTTGGATTACATTTTGCAGTAAGGAACCACTATTTCTGGCCCATTTTAGAAACAACGTACATGCCATTGACTTCCTATGCAGATATGTGCTTTTATGGGAGAGTCAGAGATAGTAGCTCATAATTGCAAGATGTAATCCACTGTGTGTGAAAACTCGGTTTCCAATCGCAATTCGTACGCATGTGCGGAATTAACCGCATTCGTCGATTTAAATTCTCCCTCTACCATGAATACCACACAACTCAAACAATTTGGAAATTAAATTAAGTCACGTACTGTGCGACAAAATAACTTTTTCATTGTGCTCACAATTTCGTAACAGTGAAGTTACAAAAATTATATCTCACGAAAAATGAGATATGATAAACTCTTAAGCTATTTGCATAACTTAATAGTAAAGTTTTCCGACATCAAGTTGATCTAAATTGACTTTGTTTTTTCTTTTTTCTTCGTGATTTTAAAGTTTTTATCAATTTTTATATGAACTACGAATACACTGATTTGACCCTTACCTATCAGTTAATTTTGGGAATGTTTAACATATGTATACCTTGTTCTGCGTGCATTCATGATAAAGAATCTTATCCAGGTGCTCCAATGTAAGCTGTATTGTATAAGTGCAGTGAATTGATGAACACAGGATACGCTGATTTCTGAGTTGAATTTGGAAATCGTCTGTGTTTCCACCGTGTTCGACGGAAAATTTTGCAACGGAGAATATGTGTTGCACAATGAGAAAACGATGTAATTACAAATAACCAAGCTAGTGGTGTTTTACCATTACTGTAGTAAAATAATTATCACTATGTGGTGAAAAGCGCAAGTATTATTCGTTACAGCCTCTATCAATGGAGAGTTCATGCGGAACACCGCTTATCTGGTAATTTTGATAATAATTGTTCTCTCAGTAAAGCGCTTAATATTCACCCCGTCTACTTACGTTAGTAAAACCTTCGGGTATGTCGCCGGCAAATAATGAAATCAGGCATTTTGTCGAATGCCTGAGCAGATAGTTAAATTTTGACGGTCTACAATATTTTGTGAACTCATGGCGAAGAGTTCACGAGTTTTCAATATTTTTTGGAAAAATAACTCATCAAACCTACGAACTCTTTTCATCTCTTTCTCTTCAATTTTTTCTCATATTTTTAACTGTTGAAATTCTAAAAAATCAGTATTTTAGGACATGCTGAAAATTCCGAGATGAGTGTCTGTTTAGGAGTTAATCGTTTAAAATACTTTTGTGTGATGCAAATTTTTACGAAAATTTTTTTCTCATAGGAGCAATCAGTTATTTTGTCTAAAACGAGGAAAATAATCAGAATTTCAATCTCGGTTAGAATATTTGACTATTTGCCGAGGCATTTGACAGAATTAAAAGGTTGGCGAGAGGGAGTGGAGGGGGAGATGAGACGGTGTAATCTGCCCGATGATTTGTGGGAGGATCGATTCCGATGGCGATTTGGGGTCGCAGAGCGCTCTAGTGCACTGAGGTAGCGGCTTGATATGTATGTATTTGACAGAATGCCTGATTTTACCATTTGCCTGCGACAGGTATATTTTCCCAGGATACCGGCAACGATGATTCCCGGGGGACTCTCCTCCTCCTGCCACTCCCCTCCTCCCTGTCTAGTCTGGCGGGGGTGCCGGCTGCCGGGCATCGGGGGCCGGCAGGGGGTCGCGGCTCTCGGGGGGGGGGGGGGGGAGGGGGCAAGGACCGAGTTTATATATATCCCGTCCAGGACACCATATGCAAATACTCGCCCGCTCCGCCATCCGCGATCCCGTTTCGCGCTCGCGGTCATCTGGTGCAGGTTTTGTGTCAAGTGCTTTACCATTCATTAGGTGGATGCTCCCGAGTCAAGATGCGCGCACTGGTAAGTTCACCCTCGAATCATTTCGTGAGGCTCTCGGATTTTCAGCCACGCTTTTCTTTGCGGGAGATATTGGATTTTGTCATCAGGCTACTTGCTGCCGTGCTAAGGAAAAACGCCATACGAACATTCGAGAGTTGCCAAATTTACTTCGATAAAATGTTTATTTTTGAGAAAAGGTATGAATATTTTTCCTTGGAATTGTCAGAATCTTTCGGTGAAATTGTGAACAAAATCATCTGAAAATTGGGTAGGAAATATTCATAAGTTTGCCAGAAATTGCACGTTTTATGAAAGGATATTTGGCAATGCTTGAAGGTTCATACGGCGTTTTTCCTTAGCAAGACAGCATGGGCTACATTGCATTTCTAAGGAAAAACGCCGTACGAGCTTCGTCAGTTGCCGAATTCACTCTGATTAAATGCGAATTTTCAGGAAAACTCTTGAACATTTTCCGTTCAATTTTTCAGAGAAAGTTCTTTGTAATTACGTGGAAATTATCCGAACATTTTAGGAGAATAATATTCATAACTATCTTCAAAAATACATGTTTTATACGCGGAAATCTGGCGACTATCGAATGTTCATGCGGCGTTTTTCCTTAGCGCGGCAGTATAGCCTAAGGGCGCACAATTGTATAGAATTCTAAAAATGTATAATTTTTCGAGTCTCCTGCCACTCGTTACTTTTCAAAACCTGCTTTCTTCCGACATCAAATGTTTCGCATCTGAGCACCTCAAATTTGTTTGAAATCGTGTTTCTTTAAGGTGAATTTGAACTTTCTTCCTTTTACTGCTGTGCTAAGGAAAAACGCCGTATGAGCCTTCAAGAGTTGCAAAATATCCTTCAGTAAAATGTTCATTTTTTTAGCCTTGAAAATTTCAGAATATTCAGATCAAAAGAACAATATTCTCTCAAAAATTGGAAGAAAAATATTGACAAATTTTCCCGAATATTCGTGATTTTACCAAAAGAAATTTGGCAACGCCTGAAGGTTCATACGGCGTTTTTCCTTAGCACGGCAGTTTAGCTAACATCTGATTTCTGGTCGAGGGGGGGCTTTGTCCTAGAAACCCTCCTTTTCCACGATAGTACCCGTTTTTAGGGGTGCCAAGCGGGGCTCAGCCCAGGGGCGCCAAAAATGTTAATCCAATCCAGAAGACATTCCTAAAATAGGTATCGGAAGGCTCATTTTGACTACATTTCCCAGTTAGGAACTGATGGTTCAGGCTCATTTTAAAAACAACGTAGGTATGTGCTTTTGACGTTCCTTTGCAGACTGATGATTCTTCTTTTTCTTCTTATTATTTTTCTTCCTCCTCCTTTTCTTATTTTTCCCATATTCGCAGGGGCGGTCTGGCCAAGGGTGATGGGGTGTCTTAGCACCTCGCAAATTCTAGTGGGTTGCTCAGGGAGCCCCCGGCAACAAAAAAACGAAATATCAACAGTAGAATGAGAAAACTTCAGAGGCCAAACCTGTGAAAATTAATTCTTCTGATTGACCAAAAAACTACACTGATAGCTTGACACTTTTAGCACCGCCAAGTGCATATGAAGCATTTCTCGACTCTTCTCTTCTCTTTTTACTCTTAATATTTTCCTCTGCAAAGTTTCCTTCAAGCTCAAGAATTTTTATTAAAACTTCTCACGTTATTCACAGGTCTCAATATATTTCTGTTCCTGAACCAGGCCTCGGATTGGGTCAGACCGATCACCATTAAAGGTTTTAATCTCGAAGTTTTCGATGTAAGAATATGAAAGTTGGGTTTAGGATTGTTCGAAACCCAAATCCAGGATTACGGCGAGAAACTGCTCTTGTGTGCCAAAAATTTTGGCACACAAGAGCTGCCAAAAACGGCATAAGTTGGACTTCAGTCTGGCAACTCCCTGCCCTGATCGTGGCACTTTACAATTTCCAATAACTGTTTCTTCTAAACTGCGTTGTTAGATTTGCAAATTCAAAACCCTTATAAAATAGTTTGTTTCGACCAAAAGCGCCGAGATTTGGGGAAAGCGTAAGGTATGCATTGCACTATCCTAGTGTCCTTCCCCCTTACGTTTGAAGATTGACTTTTTATGGGAGTAAGTTTTGTCAGTTTATGGCATATTTAAATGCTTTTTGAAGAGTCAGCAAATTTTGTCTCCCTCCAACAGCCCTAAGATTCTGCCAAAATTACTCCCTTTTTGAAAATTTCAAGGCCCAGATACACCTGTGCAGGGCCGAATTTACCTACTCGCCACCCACGGGCAGCTTGTATTTTGCCGTCCCCTCTCATTCGTTTTGAAACATCAACAAAAACCATCAAGTGAACTTTTCGGAGGGGGGGGGTGGTGCATAAGACGTGTTTACTCGTGTTGGGCACATTTTTTGTGAAAGCCGTGTCAACACTAGCAAAATTTCATTTTCAGCGCGAAAGTTAAGTTCCGTAAACTTACCTCAATGTGGACAGGCCTTCCATTTATAATAAATGAACGAAAAAATTATGAAAGAACAAACAAAAATGTGGTTTAATAATTTTAACTTCCACCGCCGCGCCGCGCTGACCGCACTATGTTTGACGCAATGCGTGAAGTATTCACGCAGTCTTGTAGGCGCTATGCGTTTCACGCCAACAGCCGACGGCTGCTGACCGCACTGTGTTTGACGCAATGCGTTAAGTATTCATGCAGTCTTGCAGGCGCTATGCGTTTCACGCCAACAGCCGACGGCTGCTGACCGCACTGTGTTTGACGCAATGCGTTAAGTATTCATGCAGTCTTGCAGGCGCTAATATGTGTTACATGCCGACCGCCGCACCAAGGGCTTCTCTTTTTCATCTCAAGTCTTCGTCATCATTGCTCTCTGCGCCGCGCCGCTCCAGGCTAAATTGCGTGTTTAGTTTCTCTCTTAACTCGACTAATTAAAGGTGCTGTCTCTTGTATCATCGAAAGACGACGAAATTAGAAATTACTATACTTTTAGGAGATTAGAGATTTAGTCGCCTTCTCTCGTTTTTCGAATCCGATTTTCTTTATAGGTACCTATATTTTAAAAAATTGCAAAATTTGCCGCCATGTGGTCACTTCCTAAAGCCGGCCCCTCACCTGTGAGTTACAAGCGCTTGTTGAAAGTAAAACACCAAAGGCAGGGAGGATTTCGATAGCTCGACGTCGAGCGATCGAAATCCTGGTTTCCGATTGGTGTGAGTTGAGATACACCTGCGAGTTACAGGCGTTTGTTGAAAGTGAAACACCAATACTACCGATAGGAAACTAGGGTTTCGATCGCTCGACGTCGAGCTATCGAAATCCTCATTGTCTATTGGTGTTCCACTTCGAGCAAGCGCTTGTATCTCGCAATGCTGCCATGCTAAGGAAGGACGCCGTATGAACCTTCGAGAAATGCCAAATTTGCCCGAATAAAACATGTATTGTTGAAGAAAGTTTTGCATATTTTTCCTTGAAATTTTCAGATCTTTTAGATTCAATTGTAATCAAAATTTCCTGAAAAATTGGAGGCCCAATATTCAGGATTTTCCAAGTAAATTCGGTTTTTATCGAAGGAAACTTGGCAACGTCTGAATGCTCATACGGCGTTCTTTCTTATGCCGCAATCAGACGCTGAATTTAGCAGCTGAATGTGGAAGTCAACAGTCATCGGCCAACGGCTAAAATTTAGCAAATTCGAGTTATTTTCATCCAGATGTGTATCAAATCTACTCGAATAGTTCAGACAAATTCACATTAGTCCGATGGTTGCTGAGAATCGTTGCTGAGTTTTGCGCGTTACGCGCAAAATTCAGGCATCGGGCCGATGACTTCCACATTCAAGCCACATTCAGCTCCCACATTCAGCGGGTGATTGCGGCATTAGCATGGCAGAATAGTATCCGGGCCTTTACGGACTGAAACCCTGTTTCCCCTTCCAGAACGGTCAACGTTCATCTTCTTTCATCCTCTGTTTCAGATAGCAGCACTAGGAACGGTGATCCTCTCCCAACTGGCAGGAGCCTACTATGACTCGGATCTCGAGTACAAAGCACCCTGCGACCACGCGCCTGGATACCCAGCCCCGGCAGTCCCCGCAGCAACGAAGCCATTGAGCGCCTACCCTGTGGTCCCATCCCGCCCCCCGGTCTACCCCGTCCCGGCAAGACCCTACAAACACGGCTACGCTAAACCGGTAGCCCTCGCCGCGGCCGTGCCGGCCATCAAGACCGTCCCTGCGCTCTCCTCCCACGGCGGCTACGTCTCCCCGGTGCCCGTCCTCAGCTACGCCGCCGCCATCCCCGCCGTCGTCGGCAGGCCCAACCCCAGCCTCGTCCACCCGCAGTACACGCTCGCGGCGCGGCTCGACCCGAGCAAAGTCCACTACACCCCCGCGCCTTCGGACTACGACCTAGTCAAACCGCAGTACGCGCATGTATCACACGCTGCGTACGGAGTAGTTAGCCCGCAGTACCTGTCGCACGCTCCTGCTGCTCACGGAGTAGTCAGCCCGCAGTACGTGTCGCACGCTCCTGCCGCGCATGGAGTAGTCAGCCAACAGTACGTGTCGCACGCTCCTGCCGCGCATGGAGTAGTCAGCCCGCAGTACGTGTCGCATGCTCCTGCTGTTCACGGAGTAGTCAGCGCGCAGTACGTGTCGCATGCTCCTGCTGCTCACGGAGTCGTCAGCTCGCAATACGCAAAAGTTGACTGCGCTGAGGATAAGGTGGCGTACGCTACTCATGCTCACGAAACCGTCGGAGCTCTGGCTTATGCTAAGTCGGGCTACGTCTCCGGGTCCCATCTGACGGGCTACAGCTCGGGTGGCTACGGGCCTGTCGAACCGGCGTATCCGGCTTATCGACAACCAGTGGCGGCTTATCAACGTCCGGTGGCCGCTTATCAACCAGCAGTGGCGGCTTATGCTCCTGTGGCAGCAACCCCTGCACCTGCTTATCACGCGCCTGCCCCTCTGAAGTATGTAACTGCTGTGCCAGCAGCACCTCTGCCGGCTGAGCCGCTTGCGCCTGTCAAAGGAGCCCACAAATATGTCAAAGATTATGTAAGTATTGTATTGAAATCCTCATCAGAATGGTATTTCTGTGATAACAGAGGTTTTTTTTATCTTATCCATCCTTCTTGCGTAATATTTTCTCAATGACGACTCTGATTTTGATGGAGTTGTTTAGCTATGTACGTGAAAAGTTCGGCTTAAAGCTAATATCTCATTACAGAGGGAAAAGGCTCACACACAAGCACAATTTTCCCTCAAAGAGATACGCTGTTTGGAGCAACACTAGTTGGGTCCATTCAGGAAGGCAACTGCAGACGCATTTCGGCCTTGTTGGGCCAATCCTCAGTGCAGTGCAGCCTCCTGAATTGTCTGCTACCAAGCTCGAGAAGGCATGAAAATCATGAAAATGAGGGAAGATTGTGCTTGTGTGTGAGCTTTTTCCCTCTGTGATGAGATATCAGCTTTAAGCTGAACTTTTTACGCACGATGGCTAAAAAACTCCATCATTGTCTTACGACTCGTGTGTTTACCGCAATCAGTTTGGGACTCTGATTTCGTTCATAATCGATGTCAGAACGTAAAAAAAACTCCTGAGGTAAGGATTTTAAAAGTCTTCAATTTCATGACGTGCAGCACCAACTGCCGCTAGTATACTGCCGCCAGTATACTGCGGTTTTTTTAGAGGAAAAATATCGCATTCGATACTGATATCGAAACTGCACTCGAATGCGATATTTTTCCTCTGAAAAAACCACGCCTTTATTACGTTGAATTTCTTTGTCAAATTTGGTACATGCATTTTTTAGATTCATGACAACAGAAGTGCGATCTCAAAATTCGAAAAAATGACAAGAAGCTGAAATTATGGAACGAATCGATGCGATATATCGCACGTCACTCTGACACAAAAAATGGCGTCCGTCGAATCACCTTAAGAAACCAAATAGCTCGTCCGATTTTGAGCACCGAGCGTTCGGCTCATACGATGAATTTTCTTTCTCAGGGAAATATTTTCCCTCAGTTGCTTGGACAGTTGGACATGCAGTGCGTCTGCATTTGCTTTTAGGCGATGAGCAACATCATTCTGCGATACATTCCAGCTATTTTTGCAGTGTTACTGCATGATTGTTGGTTGGTGAATCGAGGATAATTTTCAAGGCCTTTAAGAACCTCATATTTTTTCCCTTTTTGTTTCAGGACGCGCATCCACGCTACGCGTTCGAGTACTCGGTCTCCGATCCCTCCACCGGCGACAACAAGCAACAACACGAGGAGCGGGACGGGGAGGTTGTGAAAGGGGAGTACAGCCTGGTGGAGCCCGACGGTTCCGTCCGAAAAGTGGACTACTACGCCGACTGGGACACAGGATTCCACGCTACCGTCTCTAAAACCCCTTCGGCGCATCCTTGAGCATCGTAATTTCAAACAAATCCTCGCTCCTCTGACATAAGGGCGTATCTCTAAAGCCTGTGTCACACTATCAAAGCTAGCCATCAAAATATCAAGGTCAGGTGTTGTGATTGGCTTATTCGATGACTTGGACCAATCACAGCACTTGACCTTGACATTTTGATTGAGTATTTTGATAGTGTGACACGGGCTTATTTCCGCATGAGCCCCGAAAATCATAGAGTTAAACGGAGAACAGGACTCACGTGGAAATCGATATACGCCCTTACGTCAGAGGAGCGACGAAATTTGCGCGCACTTTCCCACAGACCGAGTCGACACATTTCGCTAAAAAATAGACGATGAGCCTTTCAGATAAGCGGCAACCAAAGTCTTGACTAAGCAAATTTAAAACCAGTCAATGGCGAGGACTTTAACTGTTACGAGCAACCAATTAAAAAAAAAAAAAAAAAACCTTTATTGATGGGAAAATAAGAAGCCTGAAATTATAATGTACTTGCATAATTGCTCAAAATATTTTTTGAAAATTTTTCCACAGTAATTATGAGATCTTGTTGTTTGCAAACATATCATCCTTTCTTTGCCGATTTTTTTTTTCCAGTGAACCCAATCATTCTAATGAATCATTTCGTCTTTCTTCCATGCGAAAATGAATCTATGTTATAAGCACGTCTTCTCCTGTGGAGTAAGAAACTGTAAATAACGTTTAATGGAATAGCTTTTTTTGAAATAAATGATATGCCATTTTTTCCAAACAACACAGTTCAATTTTAAACGAGTTCACATCAAAATCTGAGAAAAATCAGATTGTACAGAGACAAGAAAACTAAAGTTTAACAGTTTTTTTCCTCGCATGTATTGCAAAAATAACTTCCTGTATCACAGCATGCAATCATCATTAAAGACGGTTTGAAAGACGTTATGAATCTTTGTAGATAAGTGTACTTGGATACCTATTTAAATGTGTGTCATTCTTTTTACATAATTGGAAGGGAACTGTTTATTCTTGTTTTTTTATTTTTAGAATGTCTTGAAAAATTTAAATCTAGATGATTTAGTCGGTGGGGTGGGTGTGACGAAAATAATTGGGCATGTTCATTCATCAACTCATCGTCTCGTGATACAAAATTTTTATAATGTTAATTACTTATCCATAAAAGGAAGCTGGAGTAATCCACTGATCCAGTTTGTTTCTTTGTTGGGTGGGTTTTTCTTTCTTTTTTCTTTTCCCTGTTATTCTCTTTCAACTACCTCCAGTGAATGTATTTTTTTTTTTGCGTAGTAGCGTCCAACCCTGTCAGTCAAGGGGGTTAAACTTTCTGTTAATATTATAGTATAGAAAGTGATTCAAGATTAAATTCGAAGATTTCAAGAGGTGACTCTTTAAGTTATTAAAATAATATTTCCCGGTATAGGGTGGGCGGTATCACATTTTTCTGAAACCGCATTTCCTCAGAATTATAACCCTTACCCCCAATGTCGAATTTTTGTCGAGCATTTCCGTTGCGTTTATGGAACAAATTATTTAAAAATGAACGTCCGGAGGATAACCTATGGAACACTCATTGTGTGAAGAAATGAGGAATTTAATTGATGTTTTTGGTGGGACATTGATTATATGAGCACGGTTGTTCGGCACTCAAAATATTCCATGTCTATCCATCGAGAGGCACTTGATCCCCCCCCCCCCCCCGCTGTAAATACGTCTGGGTACCGCTGTTCTAGTTTAACCCGTAAACGCAAAATAAGAAAAACAATTTTTTTCTCTCAAACTTTAGGGGACAGTGTCTTCGAGGGGAAGTAGCTTTAGAAAATGAAATACTTACTGATAAAAAAGAAAAAAACATTATTTCATTCCGCAAGCATTGACTTTTCAAGCCACGTCGATTAATCTTGAATCACCCTGTATTCAAATACTAACTTGTCATAAATGTTGTAGTGAGTGAAGAAAATTAACCGCAGAGTTACGTTTCAGAGTTACCTCCGTATGAGAAACTTTCTGTCATAAGTACTCCGATACGGATAAGTATTCATTAAGCCTTTAAAAATTAGTTGATCTCTATTCTTTGTACGTTCGTTAACAATATTGGCATCCTCGTCCCCCTTTTTTAACGATACGGCATTTTACTACGCCCGTACCTACGTCTAATTTTATCACTGCCATTTTCTTCTACCATTAATTCAATTTATTATGTTACCGAACTTTTGTGATAAACAGCAATTAAACAAATTATTTAGTAAAATGTCACCTGTTTCTTTATTTTCTGGTAAACGGAGTGAAATTTTCTCTAAAAAATGACCATGTGAGTGCCCAGACACATGACCTACATACTTTTGCTGTGTAGAGGTTCTTACCTGAGTAACTTTAATGAAACAAATACGTAGTTTTTGTTTCTTGACACCTGCAGCGGTGTTGAGAGACCTGCTGGCTTGAGTGCGGAACCACGTATATCCATTGCGGTGTCTCAAAATGTCCGCTTCTATTTCATTTTTTCGAAGATCACCAAGGCACCTTAATAGCTTGAAATTTTTACAGTATATTCTGCTGATGGAGACGAAAAGCCAAATAAGTTTTCGATGAATAACATTGACTTGATTTTTGAGGAAACTAACAAGTGTATGAGGATGAGGAACCATGAACTATGAAGGAAGTCGTGAACGGAGATACGTGGTTTAACACTTTGGCCATCGAACTAAAATAATGTTTTCTCTATGGAAAGACTCCAAAAAAAATCTGAACCAGATTATCCCAGTCAAACTTTCAGCATTTTTTAATGATAGGTTTTCCTAGATGATTTTGACAATGATTCTCGGAAAAAATCTCTGCATACGACGCAAATGTCAATTACGTATCAAACGAAACGTTTTTTCTATGAAAAATCATGCCTTTATTTCTCTGTATTTTGCCATTTTTTCGGTAGGGCAATGCTTCTTAAAGCTCACATGCAAGGGCTATCGTCCTTTTTTATGAAAAGTCAAAATCCGCCAAGATTTTTTACTAAATCCATGCGATGTACCGCACCCTAGTTCTACCATGTAAAGGATCTGGACGAGTCATTTAAGGTACTCCACGTCACAAATTAGAGAAAAGCCTGTGTCTAAATTCACAGGTCTAGATACCTTATCATGAAATTGAGTAACTCAATGGATATTGTTTTCAAAAGAAAGCTATTTTTTAGTGTACTTTAAGTAAACGCGCCATCTTTTAAGACCATAGTCTTAAAAGATGGCGCTATTCGAACTCGTAGGAGCTCGTGTTGCTTGCACTAAAATTTGAAGGCGAACTAACAATGGCGTTAACGTCTCTATCATGCACTTCTTTTCTCCTTACTTCATCTGCTTTCTCTTTTCTTTCATTCTCTCTTCCTTTTTCCTCTTCTTCCTCTTTTTCTTCTTTATCTTCCTTTTTTCATCTTCTTTTTCTCTTTCTTTCCTCGCACCTTCTCATCCTTTTCTTATTCTTATTTCACTACCTCTCTCTTTTTTGTCTTCTCCTTCTTACTTTTTTCTTCTTCCTCTCGCTGCTTGCTTATTTTTCTTCCGCTTTTTTCCTATTTCCTCCTTTATTTTTCTTCCTCTCAATTATCTTTTCAACTTCTTCTTCTTCTTCTTCTTCTTCTTCTTCTTCTCCTTCTTCTTCTTCTTCAAACGAGAAATAAAAATAAAGAAATAACGTTTAAAGAAAATCAGCGTGAGAGGAGTAGGTACTGACGATGGCCTTATTTATTGTTTAGTGGTAAATGCGCTTTAGCCCAAATTGAAACTTAACCTTCAAACGACAGGTAGGCACACCATCATCAAATTTTAATAAGTTGAGGTGATTTTACCAAAAAATATCGATACTACAATGAATTCGCCAACGGAAACCCTTTGACTATTATATGGGGGAGTGAACACGTGGCACGCTATTGAGTCGCAACTACGAAGTCACGTCCGTCAATTCAAATTTCCCGCCAGTTTTTTGTATTTTTGCCGCAATAAGTACTTATCCAATCAGAGCTCTCTTCTTCCCGCTCTGTTATCAAATGTAAACAGACCGGCACTGTATTCCAAATTTCCAACCTGTATTCCTTTGTATTTTCTCACGCTTGCTCATGTTGCAAATTCCAATGAGATCACATTGCATTTGCGTTGAGCTAGCAATTTGCAAAGTTTAGGCAGTCGAATTGCGCATCGCGCCCCAAGCTCGTGGTCATGAGTAGTTACATCGTGTCATAGTAAAAGTATATTCAGCTATTATTAATTTGATTATTATTATTTGACATTTGTTAGTTTCGTGTATTATACGTCCACGGACCTTTTGTTAGCCATTTCATCGATTCTGTCTCTGATCTTGTCGGATCTCTGGATCTTCACGTTGATCCTGTTCTTCCTATTTTCATCTGACAGGAGCGAAATCGCACTCCAAGTAAGTAAAAGTGCTCTTACAAGATATAACTTGCCAAACGTGCTGCAATAATACCCACTTATTGTTTCTAGGTATGTTATTAATTTTCATCGCCTCTCTAACAACAGTTACAGCCAGCTTCAAATATGGATTGAGAATGATTGTGATGCGGCAGGTAGGTTAGAAGGTAGTTGCTTTTAATTTTCACTAATGGTGCCAAGATGCACAAGTACTTTCACAATCAATGACAACTACTATCCTTTCAAAGTACAGAACATTATCAGGAATCCAATGCTTTAAGTCAACATGGTACCGCTGGAAGTACAGTGCATCAAAGATGAAGACACATGAGCCATTGTCAAAGTAGATGATGTAGCTCTTCCGTATCTCAGAGATTTGAAATTTTTGTAAAACCAATGATAACACAATCCCATTTCTAGCAAACATAAGGAAAAGTATTTGCACCACCAATCCCTGGCGCATGAAATAGCCCTATCAATGCTGGTCGTATTTCAATTTGAGCTACTACTTCAGAGACTCTTAAACGCAGAAGGTGCTGGGGTTACTGAATGATTTAAATGCACCAGATGTGATGCATCATTGAGGAGGTACCAGAACTGGGAATGAAGAGAATGGACCAAAGACATTGAATCACATAGACCGTGCGTTCGGCTCGGTTTAGTACTGGCGGAGCGAAGCAAGTCTCTCGGAGCCCCATGATAGGCAGGCGGGGCAGGGGAGAGAGCATGTGTCCCAAGCACTCGAAGAGACTGCAGAGAGGCAATGGAGAATTCATGCCTGCGCTCGGTTTTTCACGAATATCTCGTTTAGAGTACATTTTCAGACAAAATTTCTATGATGCAAAGTTATAGAACACATAATTTTACACCCGATTAGCATTGTTTCATTTTTCCGAACTAATTATCAACAGAGGAAAAAAGCCTCACAATCCGACAAAAATTTGCTGGAGCCGCTACTGCGCATGCGCAGATGTGCGCAACTGGGACACACGAACTCATCGATACGGGTCGGTGCCACCACTCATCACTTGCGAATTTTTAAAAGTTGCTTTGCCTTCCGTAACACTGGGTGCACGGTCTACGTGATTCAATGTCTTTGGAATGGACAATGTCACCTCAGAAAATGACACCATTGAACTGAAATGTATGCGCTAACCAACAAGGCCCAACCTTTAAAGCACCTATTATGGAATTTTGGTCAATTTCGTCATGAATAATTACCAAACACGAGCATCCTTCCTTCTTCTTTCCTCTACTCCTTCCTTCTTCCTCTCTTCCTTTTTCTTCCTCCTCTTTTTCGGGCAAACAGGGGGACTCAAACCCCTTACGTCCCCTCTCTGTATCCGCCCATGGGAAAAGCTATAATTAAAAATAGAACGTCATGAACATTACAAATGTTGGAGGTCCATATTCAGAAACCATAAAAAATTTAATTTTCTCATCAAATAGTGACCCAAATAAATTTTAAGTGCACTATTTGAGTTCAACATAAAACAGTGTCGGAAAAATCAATGTCAAGTAAAATTGTTAAATTGCACTTTTAAAAATTATTTTTGAATTTGTCATCGTGAAAATTATACCGTCCGTTATGTTCAACAATATCTCCTCCTCAGCAGTCATATTTTTCATCAAAAATATAATTCAAGTGTCCTTTTTCGTTTTCTCTATCATTTTCGATACACACTTAACATAAAAATAATTTACTTTACCAAACAGAAGTTTCCGGTGAAGGGGAGAAATATCTTATTCCTTTTAAACAAAAAAATGTCCCGCTGTCAATGACCCATAAATGACCTAAACGTCCATAGGTACAATTGGCTGAATGCGACGTTTTTTAAATACAAATCTAGACGATCTCTCTTGACCTTACTGTCAATAGCAGGAAAGGCAAGAAAGATTTGAAAACAGATGGACAAATTTGATAATATTAATGGTATCAGCTTATCTTATTACATAAGATGCATGAGTGAGATAACAGAAAATCATTCGCTTGTTGTATTGCGAAACAGAAGTTGAAGACTTGTGCTCCAATTTTAAAACTTTAATAGCCAACTATTCTAAGTTGTAAATTGTGACCAGATTCAAGGTAATAGCCACGAAAGAATCGTTCCACCTCATGCTGCTTCCATATACCCTCCCTCTCCCCCACCGAAGGAAAGCACTCCGAAGAAAGGTCATCACTCAGTGGCAAAAATATATTTGCTGGAAAAGTAGAGCTGCCTACTTTCAGCTGTTGGGAGCTCTCTTCCCTTGACTGGTCTGGGCATTTACCAAGGTGAGCAGGAATTTCGGGAACGCAGTTGTTGTTTTATTTTTTGAAAGATTATCATCAGTTTTTAGGATCACTAGATCCGCATTTTTTTTGTAGTATTGCATTGTCATAATCGCGATGGAAGTTTTTTTAACTTCCACCATGAAAGGTTGCCAGTACTTCTTTTAATGTGAACTTTGTAATAAAAAGAAAAGAAAAAAGGTTGATATCCTAAACTTTTTCGGAGTCACAAAACTCATTGTTATTAATCTAAACTTTATGCCTTTCTTATTCTCTAAATCGCAAAAGTTTTCACTCTTCTTCATCAATTACAGAAGGCTCCAACCGCTATAATTTTAATCTCATCTCAACCATTCCTGAGTACTCAGCTAATGAAGCTTCATTTATTTCTGCTCAGATCAACCCTTGCTTTTGATTTGTCATCAAGGAATTATTGGATCTCTAAGAAGCAGAGAAAATCTGGATGTGGTAGTCAAGGAATTTGGAGTATGCATCTATAGTGTTCATCCAAAGCTGAGGTTTCAATCTTGAATTTTCTCTGTAAGTAAGTATCCTGAAAAGATTGTTTTTATGTGCACTCACTGTAAACGTTACCTTCAGCTCTGTCATTCTACCAACTAAACATCAGCTCTGGTAATGGACGAAGTAGCTATGTGAGGTAGCTGGAGATATCCTACACTTTCTGAACAGCAAACTCAGTGAAATATTTTTTTCCTTTTAACAGAATAAGTTTGCTACTCTAGTTACTTGGTTGAGGTGTTCATAATATTAACTAGTTCACACTTATGAGGCATACATGCACTTAAATTCAACCTTTTGACCAATCCCTGAAATTAATGAGCAGTCAAAAATCCTCTAATTTTTTAATACTCCACAATTAACATTTTAAATTTCTCTTCTTTATCCAATCACTCCCATTATTTTTTGTATCATTCTTTCTCTGATATTTTCTGTTACCTGTTACTCTATACATGTATGCCCCCTTTTTTCCCCTTGACTTTTCAAAACTTGTTATGTTCCACCTCACTGCAGGTGCTATATAGCCAATAGTTGCCTTGGAGCCGAATAAATTTTTCAGTTCTTATTTACCTATTTATCTATTTATTTTTTATATATATATGTATTCATTCAGGCATTAAACAGACATGACCTTAAAAACAAAATTTACGAAGAAAATGTAAAAGGTATGTGAAGAAAATATTCAAGACAATGTGACATCTTCATGCGTCCTAAGCCTTAATGACATTATAAAAATTCTAGAGGCAATTTTGCAATTAGTCAAGGCAACAGGCACATTATGGGTATCCCTACAGTTGGAAGTCTTGGGTTGCAAAACGGAAAGCTAGCAGACCCTCCATGCTACGGAGTATAAAAGCCGATGCATTCCATGCTCTAGCGACTCTGAAAAACAAGGAGTTCATAGTGGAGTTTGATCTGGCTGGCTCGACGAAAAGCAGCCCCGGGTTCCTGAGTGAATAATTGACATCTCTATAGGATAACATATCAGATAACTCTAGTTGGAAGAAACTATTTATAATCTTGAACACAAACAAGACATCATAAGAACAATGGAAAGACTTAATTGTAGGCACAATACATTTATCAGAGATGCCCTAGTAATCAAGTATAAAACATTCCGTGGGTGACTTACCTCACTTTTAAGAAACATGCCTCTTTAACTGTGGTTTCAACTTGTGGGGAAAAACCATTAAACATTTGACATCTCAACTCTCTCACTTGCATACTCTAACTTTTTTCGTGAACAATTTTTCAGGTTGCTGAATAGTCTGCCCGGCTGGACCTCTTTTTGCTGTTTGTATGTCTGCAGTAGCACTTTTACTTTTTCCAATAGAGAAATCAAAACTTAAAATATTTTATCTCCCTTTTTACCACCCGTAAGTAGTCAATATGAAGGAAATTTCTTTCACCTCAATTACAATTCAATTAATTTTCAAGTATCAAATATTACTATTTTGCATTGACACTGTAGCTGAAGAAAACTTTTGAGCATAACATGGAGCAAAAAAAATTTGAAAGTATTTTTCCAGCAATTGCCTCAATATTTGGGGGCTCCTTTTTAACCCATAAAAATGACCCTTTCTCAGAGCCTGATAAACGTGAACAAATATTAGTTACACTGCTCAGCTGCTATTTGGAAAGTGAACTATCAAAGTCTGGAAAAGAAGGCCCGTGCAGTTCTTTTAAAGGTCAACTCTATGCTGTCAGCAAGTTATTAAAACTATGGTCAGAGGACCTGAGCGTCATTCACAAAATCAGGAACCACAAAAGTCAAGATGGCAGAAGAAAAGAGGCAAGAAAAATGGCTCAAAATTTACTGAAGAGAATTCAAAATTTTGAAAATTGTACAATTATTCCGAGTGGCTTAATATCAGCGTCTTATTGTCACAAAGTCATGAAAGACATCACTGGATCTCATGATCAAGCTAATATCGCTATTTTGAAGAAACATAGAAAGAACAAGCATATTGATTGGATTCATGTCAATCCTGGTAGCCCTTATCACCAACAATGCAAGGGTCTTGCTGGTGAAAATATAAAATCTTTCCTTGAAATCACTGATATAAATCCCGATGATATCACAGAAGACTTTTTGTTCCTATTAGTGGGCTTAAAAGCAATCAAACCTGGGGAGAAATTTTATTATAAAGAAGTGTCGCTGTATGAGTGTCTGTTGGTATTTTTAAATGGCAAAACAATTTTGCAATCATACAATGACGAAAGTTTCATGCCTCATTCTCCTATATCACCTGCTCATACGTGGCTGGTGATCGATCAGGCATTTAAATATCTCTTAAAGCACTTTATTGGTGACGCATATTATGCTCCCTATCAAACATTAATCACTGGCTTCAAAATATCCTTAGTTGAAAAAATGTTGGTTTCTTATCGGAATCAAGAGACACAGCTGGCTCATTTTTTACTACAAGAAATGTGCCATGAATTAGCGCAACAAGCACTTGATCATGGCAGTATGGAACAAAAAGATTTTTCACGGAAATTGATCGATAAAATTAAAGTATTCACCAAAGACAGGTGTATTCGACTAACAGCATTGGCGAGTCAAGGATCTCAATTGCATGGACTTCATATTTTATCGCTCAGGTTCCCTATGCCATGCTTAACAGAACTCGCTGCTTCTTCGGAAAGTCTCGATTTACCTACTTTGAAACTTGAGCCTGTTTTTTTGAAGCCTAAAAACGACGATGACATAATGGTCTATTTGAACCATTTTACAAGCGGCTTCGTTAACCAGTTAATAAAGTCAAATGACTTAGTTGATGTAGCATTACTTAGTTACGGCATCGAAGTATTCTTTATTGATTATCTTGCAAACACCAGTATTTTGAAAACATCAGATACCTCTCAGTTTTCAAGTGATGATACCCTTTTAGCAAAAATGTTATTAAATCTTGCTAAAATTTTCTACAACTGTCAAGGACAGTTAATCAGTCACTTGTCATGTTTGCAATACCAACCTTATTTTTTTGCCAAGAACGTAATCATTCAGTTTTTTGTGTACGCATCTATTACTGCTCTGAATTTACGAGACAAAGTAATCAAAGGTCCATTAACAAAGTACAATTTAAGTGTAGCTGTAAGTGACACTGTTTCTTTACATGAAATCATACCTCATCTTGTGATTCCTAATGAATCATGGCTAAAAGTTCTATTCTCTACTGAATCCTTTTTCATGCCAAAAGAAGACTGTGAAACATTATTTTCACATAGTAAATTTCAGAACTCAGATTTTTCTTTTGAAATTAGTAATGATGCTGCAACAGAAGATATTGATGTCCAATTTGCCCTTTGTTTACTTCTGAAATATCCGGATTCTTATTCTCGTTTTGAGAAAGATCATCGCCATCTATGTTTTGAAAAATACAACAGGATGTGGCAAAAACTTGCTTACACTGATGTGTACTTGCCATCAGTCTATGATTCACTATCAAAAGCAGCTCATTTTGCAAAAGTCTCCTTGATAAATGCTCCTTCATGGAATAAGCATAATTGCACTGGAGTAGAATGGCATTTTACCAATTCTTCATACTTTGAAGAGCCCCAATGGGTTGTAAACAGGACTGAGTTCTGGCGCTCGATTGTCAAGCTTAAAGTAGATAATATCACTGTAAGTACCAAACCTAACTCGAACCCGTTGACAAGTTATTCCGTCAAAGTTGGCTTCATGAAAAGCCAGTGCCTGTATCAGCGACTGATTATTCAAGAAGAAAATATATTTAAGGCTCACAATCATTTTACCGAAGATGGTGTCTCAGAAGATGCAGAGGAGGAACCCATTAATATCTGTCATCTTACCGAAAATGAGGTAATAGCAAGTCAAAATCTGAAACCTCATTTCATGGACCGTAATCGTTACATGCAGTTGGGGTTCTTGCAGAGTGTCCCTCTGCTAAAAATTGAACGCCTGTACATTGCGCTGAAAGACCTGCAACTGGATATTTGCTGTGAGGAAGACTGCGTCCTTATCAAGCAAACTCTTTTTGAAATAAGTGCCCTGCGGAAAATAGGAGTTGGGTCTTGTGGTTTACTACAGTGGACAGTAGACAAAAATCCTTCTTTAATTCATCAATTAGGTTTACTTTTCATCGAAAAAGCACTAGTAATGCGACATCGTTTGACTCAACATCAAGCACTAGGTAATATTCTTGAAATATGTGTAGGATTACTGACATTTTATCCTGTAGAATTTAAAGATGAATTTGTGGAGTGCTTGGTGAAAATATATTACTTACTAAAAGAAGTTTTAGTGCAGCCTCCTAGCCACCTCAGTGATTCCACGTTGCTGCATCTCAATGCATATTTAATTACTAGTGTACAAGTGAAACCTGCATTACTGGAAACAGAAATGCTGACAGTATTAAAAGCTTTGTTTACCATTCAGAACTATAAAGCAAAGGGATTAAGTCTGAATAATGATGTTTCACTCAAAATGTACGTGTCAAGTTTCAAATGGTGTTCGAGTTTCCAGCATCACCTCGAGCAAAACCCAATACTTCTCAATAATCTAATTGCAAACGTTAATCCTCAGTGGGACGAGAAGAAGACGTGGCACAAGAGCAAGTTTGGTTTGATGTTTTTTTGCCAAGAATATTCAGTGAAACCTTTGTTTGGCAGCATTTACTTCCAAAATAGGCCTATCACAGGGCTACCTGAGGGTATATATAAACATAGAATTTTCAAAGCTTATCTTGGTCAGGTAAATTTTTCAGTGATGCCAGATTCTCAAGAAGTAGATGGCCATGTCTTGCCTTGCTTTCTGTCAGTAAGTCATGAACCCAAAACCAGGTTAACTCTAATTAAAGATAATTTGTTGATCGAAGAATTTATCGAAAATAGCTATCAGCTATACATCCCTGCCGAAGAATTACTGCGCAAAGATGCTTATCCTGCTTTATTCCGTAAATCAGCTGATGGGAATCACTTATTTTCACATTGGCTCAGTAGTGACCGAAAATTACTTTTTGTGAAAGATCAAAATCGCAATGTCCTTTACAAATGGGACTTGAAGACCAGTTTTGTTTATTCTTTGAAACAAGAAGGGTTCATTGTCCCTTGGAGCCAATTAAAAGACTCCACGTTCAAACAATGGCTTCAGTGTGTTGAATCATTTAGCTGGATCGAAGTTATTGCTCAACAAGCTCCTAGTATTTCAGCTCATATTACAGCCTTACATTTTCCACGTCTGGCTTTACATTTTTACAAAAAAGAGAGTAAATTTTATTGTAAACAGATACATGGCTACTCTCTTGCTGAGAAACAGAGCATTCATTCTCTGGATGGATTTTTTAATTATTTTGTACTAGAAAAAGAAGAACCCAACTCCACAGCTCTGAAAATCAAAGTGCTTATTCCGCATCGCAAAGTAGAACCTGGTGGTCATTTCTATAACAAGACGGTAGTCGCAACCCTCAATGAAGTTGAGACTCCATCGTACTTTGTTTACGATTTTGATTCAAAGACAGGCCTATTGAAATGTCATCATACGCGTGCTCAGCTTTACCTAGCTTTGCTGTATTACTGTTCCTCTTCTCTAGATGATCACGATGCATCCAATATCAATGCCTATCATCTGTCAAGAAAAAATTTGGAGGCTTGTTGGAAAGATGAACCTTTTGATAATGTAGAACTGAACATTATTGCTCAATTCTTAGATTCTAGAAGAATGCGAGATTTTCACCCTAATCGAATTGCGCTTTATTTGAAAGTTGTATCTCTGTTGACGAGCAGTGTACGACTTTCATTTTTGTATACTGACAAGGCAAATCTCGAGAATAAAAATGACAGTGATAAATTATTGAACAAATGTGATAAGTACCTGCCATTTTTGATCTCACAGTATATAAATCATAAATCAACAATTTTTTCAGTTATCAGACTTAGTCGTGAAGAGGAGGAGGAAATTATGGATAGATGCCCTGGTTTATTTGAAGCTTACAAACAATTGTACTTTAAACGAAAGCAGTGGGTAGACTTATCAGTGGAGTGTAATAAGTCGTACAAAGATCACTATGGGAAGTTATTTGCTAAAGATTCCATGGTCAAAACTTCTTTCTTGCAACTCTTCACTTCAAACATTTCATATTTCCGATTCACTCTTGCAGAAGATGAAATAGATTTCTCATCAGGTTTTGATGGAATATTGCTCAGTAGATTTGATTTAAACCATTTCATCCCACTTTACAAGCTTGCAAAGTATTCCCTCATCTCCGTGGAGAAGTATCAGTATTTATTGCATCATATGGTACTCAGGGCTAAAATTAATTATTCGCAATTTCCAGAAAAGCTTGTAATGATGTTGGCCCGTGGGCTCCTTCTTGTAGCTGAAAATTCAGTCCTGTTCCCTCATCCCCCCTCTTGGTTTGGAGTAAATGAAGATTCTGTAGATGTAAGCGACCGATGTATTACCGAACACAATGTAGTACGTGCTTTTGGAGGTTTTCATTGGAATCCAAGAAAGAAGTATAAAAATTGGGAAGAAGAAAAAGCAGAAGAAAGGAAAGCAAAAGCTGATTACGAACAGGAAAATTCAGAAATTTGGTCCAATTTATGGAGATATGATCTAGACAATGAAGGCATACCGAACAAACATTGGAAAAATTGTCAACTTCTTTATGAAAGTTTTGTCACTTTCAGAGATTCAAGCAAGCGGGGAGACGTCAGAAAACTTTATTTAAAAGCTGCATTTAATGATTCCATGTTTAAATTTTTTGTTCAGGTTTTATCATTGTGTGACCAACTTAAAGACCAATCTACAATGTCTTGGAGTATAGCCTCCTTTATTGACAGTTCACTGACAGTGAGACTGCTCGCAGAAAAATACACAACATTCACGGTGAAACCTGTTAGTTGGGAAAAATGGACCATTTCTCAAAAGCCGCTCATAGCTTTGAGGAAATATTTTGTTGCTGAACAGCAAGTGGCTCGAAAAGAAGAATTTTTATTCGAAGCCCAACTGAAAGAGCCAGCAAATGAGTATCAGCGTCAATTCTGTGAAGAGCTGAAGAAGAGTTGGTTGATTTACCACAACGAGACCCAATCCAGTTATACTTGGCTCAATCAGCAGTGTAGCAGTACTCTTGAAAAAGCATTGCAAAAGAAACACGAACAGCTTTCCCTAGAAGCAGTGGAAATTTGGGAAATAATCAAAGAGCAATTGGAACAGCGGCCTAACAGTGAGTCTGACGACTACTTTGCTCTGCGTTGGCATAGTGGAAAAGTAAACCATTATCAAAAGGAAGACATCTTAAGATTGCTAGTAGAGCCAGAAAAACTTGGAGCCTATAATCCAGATTGCATTGAAAAACATGATTTCATCATCAAAAAATTGTTACAATATGTAAGCCTAGAGATCATTGTTGCAAAAATAAATCGGGACTTGGCTCTCCTAGAACAATTAAAAAAATGCAAAGGTGAAGACGAACAGTTTTCTGTGTTGCAGAGTCTGGTTAGTAGCTTAGAAGAACAAATTAGTCCTTCCTGCTTTCGTCATCCTCATTGGTTCCTGTTTCAATATGAAAATGAGATTATTATCCGTGAGAATCAACAGGAGCTCATTGAAGCCATGTTGAAAGAAAACAAAAAAACAATGTATCAGCTCAACATGGGGGAGGGTAAGTCATCAGTCATTCTACCCTTATTGTGCAGTAATCTTGCAAATGGCCGGCAAGTACTCCGCATCAATGTTCTGTCAGCTCTATTGGTAATAATGAAAAACTCTTTGCATCGGTGTTTTACTGGTTTGATAAAGAAACGTGTTTACACTTTACCTTTTCAGAGAGACACAGACATTTCTCCAGCGAATTTAAAATTGATTCTCGATGTTCTCAAAAGATGTCTAAAAGACCAACATATTCTTCTTGTCACACCGGAATTCCGCCTATGTTTGCAGTTGAAATTAAGAGAATTGATGCTTGAAAATCAAGAGCAAATGCAGGCAACAGGTTTATTCAACTGGGATACTTATCGTCAAAGAGTGCCTCGAAAAATAGAGGAATATAATGATTTGGAAAAATCTCAAGTGGAGCAGTTGTTGAGAAAACAAGACGCGTGTCTACGTGCATGTTTACAGGCTGAACGATATCTTAACAATGAAGATACCATTCTTAAAGTTCCACCTCGAGGACAAGGCGCCAAAAAATTCGCTCAATATAAAGAAACTATCAATGACCCGACATTCAGGGAGTGGAGCTGCCTAAAAGCTGCTTATCGAGAGTTGTTATATAATTCCAAGCTTGGGTTTGCAGATAGTAGTGAAAAGTTGTGTTTACTTTATAAAATTGATGAATTGCCTGCCATTGATTTGCTGGATGAATCTGATGAGATTCTTAAACATGGCACTGAACTCAACTACACAATAGGCGACAAATTTTTCTTTGCTGGCGGAGAGTTACGTTGGCAAATACCACAATTTCTCATGCAGGCCATCTTCTGTGATCATGAAGTGCGTGAAATTATCTCTCGGGGCAAAGCTGATGGATCAACGGTGCTCAATGTAAATTATAGTCCTCGAGGGGGTGTGCCATTTATACAATTGTTGAACAAATCTTACTTTGAAAACAACATAAAACCAGTCTTAATCGAAAAGTTCTTTATTAAATATGCATCAAACCTCAGAAAATACAATATAAGACCCGATGAAAGTGTAGTTAAGGATGAAATGTACACACTACGACAGTATATTGCAGCAGAACTTTTCGCAGATGCAGAAAAAAAAGTCATCGCTTTTTTGGCTGACAAAGATTGTTTGAAAGATAAAATTTTAATCGCAAAAGGCTGGTTATCCCACGGAATTTTGTTCCATGTGTTTAATGCAAAATACAGGGTACAGTATGGTTTGAATCTCCATCTACCTCTCGAAGGGCATACGAAGAAATTAATAGCAATCCCTTTCTTTGGCAAAGATGCACCATCCCCTCGTGCAGAATTCAGTCATCCAGATGTGACATTAGGATTTACTATTACCAGTTACATGTATCATGGGTTGAATAAACAGCAGCTAAAAGAGTCCTTAATGCGACTAAAAGACGAATTTAGTCATCAGGTTGCAGACAGCCACCTTCAAAGTTGGGCAGAAACTAGTCGAGCATGGATTGAACCTCAAACTGATTCATTCCCACCACGAATGCTAACTTCTCTAAAACATCTAGATTTAACCGATGAGCAGTGTCTGGAGAAAGTATACCAGTTTCTATCTTGCAATTATCTGACAATTTCGTTTTATCTGAACCAGTTCGTTTTCATGCAAGAGGCAATGCAGTATCTGTTCAAAATTAGTGCCAATGCACATTCTCTTGTTGGTTACAATGCAGCATTAGGTTTTTCTGGTACAGATGATAGAAAAATAACAATGCCTTTCCAGATCAAATCTCTGCCAGCACCAACGCAAGAAGGCACCAATGGAAAGTTATTATCTGTTTTATCAGAAGAACGGAATACCTCTTATTTCTCGCTCCAGGCAGAAGACACCAATACCTTATTAGAGCAGCTGTGTCATTATGTTTCTGGACAGTTGCACTGTCATGCATTGATTGATGCTGGAGCTCTGGTAACTGGGTTCACCAATTTCGAAGCTGCCTCATTTCTACTGGAAAGATTACCTGCTAACATCCTTGGAGTTATTTATTTCAGTGATGAGGGTAACAGTTTAACCGTTATGACTAGAGACAAAAAAAATATGCCATTGCAAGATTGTTTTCTTGACAAGCAAAATTTATTTGCTTACCTTGATGATATCCATACCCGTGGAACCGATATAAAACTCCCTCCGAATTGTCATGCCATACTGACAGTCAGCATGGGAATGCAGAAGGACAAGCTGATGCAAGCGGCCATGAGGCTGCGACAACTTGCCAAGAAACAATCTGTTTCTTTGTGGGGCTTTGAGGCTACAACATTAGCAATTGCTCGTGACAATTCAGTGGACAAGGCAAAGATCAACGGTCCTGAAGTTGTCAAGTGGGTCACCCAAAATACAATCAACCATGTCAATTCAGACTTGTTTGCGGTTACTG
The DNA here is from genome assembly GCF_001854935.1 of Bemisia tabaci. NCBI lineage: Eukaryota > Metazoa > Arthropoda > Insecta > Hemiptera > Aleyrodidae > Bemisia > Bemisia tabaci. Next base: position 4,969,991 of record NW_017547115.1, read on the forward strand.
TACGAAAGATTAATTTTCAATTTTTGAAGAGAGCAGAGAGTTGGCTGAAAGAGGCACCAGACGCACTCAGAAGTTTGGTGAAGTATTGTAAAGGAAAGGAATTGTTTTCATTGGAAGAATTTTATGCAATCACTCCCGAAGATCAAGATTTAGCAGATCACTTGTACTGTTTAGTGGCTGTGCGAATAAGAGCATTCTATCAAGAGATTGAGAAGGAGTTGCGAATCAAACAGTTGCACAATTCAAAATTGTATAAAAAGGTTACCGATCCACTGGACAAGAAGTTTTTTAGAGGGGAACTTGAGAGAATTTGCAATGAGGTAGCAATTTACCTTCAAACAGGTCGGGTGCTTAACTCTCTTGATAATGATGAAGAAAAAGAAGTTGAAGTTGAGATTATTGAAGAACAGGAATTTTCGATCAATGTTGAAGAACGAACCCCTTGTATAGAACAAGATTGGGATGTAAGGCTGATACTAAGAAGTGATTTCATAGGGCTCGCACAACAAGAAGGTTACATCATGCCCATTCGTTCTGTTAAACAGTATATTCAAATGCCTCCTGATATGAAAAATATTTTTTGGCACTCCGATATTTATATGTCTTTGAACTATATTCAAAGTGTACAGACCAATGCACAAGAATGGTTTGATAACTATTTACGTCCAGTCGATATAATTTTAATTCATCGTCGTGAGGGTAAAATATGGCTCATTCTATTATCAGGACAGGAAGCTGCACAGATTAAGGCTAAATGTTACCAGCAACTTGATCACTCTAATCTCTTAGTACATCTTCATGATATTAATGGAAAAACCCAGTTGCCTATTGGTAGCTCAGTATCCAAGAAGGAGGTGAAGCTACTCACCATAGTCAAACTATTTGCCGGTGAATGTCAATTTAAGTCATCCAATGAGATGCAATGCCTATCAAAATTTGTCGGCCGTCTTTACCCCACATGTTTTACTGCTCCAGTTCTCCAAATTCATGACAAAGTCTCCGAAAAACTGTATGAATCTCTCATCAGGATGGAATATTTAGACTTCTCAGGTACCATGACCGAGAGGCTCTTAAAACTTCTAGACCTTGTTGAATCAGAAAGATCTGCTAATTTCAAGTTAACTAATGAACTTCAAATTTATCGTGAACACGTTTTGACCAAACTGTACAAAATTCACCAAAAACTAATTGTCCAGTCATCTTCGTCAATGAGAGGAAACCTCAACACCCTACGAGAATGGGTGGGGACACGAGGAAGATTGAGAGAATATGCTGGCTCACCACTTGAGTCCATTCTCAATTTGGAGAAGGAACCTTCGTTTTTATCTTGAAATCTTTATCCTCATTGATGTGTAGAGTACTCACAGATATGAGTTTTGCCGTAAAATGGAATGTTCTCATGCTCCATGTCATCATACTGAAAATACATCAATTAATTTCGTAATATGTTACATTTTCTACTCACAGACTGTCATAATTGGTACGAAAGTGTTAGTGCATGTTCCAATTTGTATTAGTTTTAAATTTTTGACCAAAAAAGTATTAATTTTTGAACTCAGGTTTTTATAGTTTTAGGAGAGTTCTGTCTTTCACTCTAAGTTCTCAATTCTCTTTTATTGTTTCCCTTATTTGTTTAATTTTTTCTCCCAAACTATTCAACTTTCTATTGATCTGCAAATTGTAGACTTCTTTCATTTCTCTCTCTTTTCTCTTCGATTCACTGCTATTTAAATGACTACATTAAAATTAAATTGATGCAGTCTAAGATTATGATGGTACATTCATGTTGTTAAGAATACATTGTTTTTAGTCCAAGTTAAAGTTATGAGTCTTGAATATTCTCGTTTCAATTGTTGATGTTGGAAAAATGTAACAATTTCTGTTGAAAAGATGGCACATATGTGTAAGAATACTTATTCTATCTTCCATGAAAGTTAAGGTAACTTTTTGAATATTTTTTCTTTTTTTTTTAAATATATTAAGGTGCTTTATTCAATCAGTCATACAAGTACTATATTTCTACATAATTCATTTCACATTCATTTCTTCATAATTCATTTTTGTAATTTGATAGCTAGATTTACATTTTTGTCCATCTCTGAATCATTTTAAAAGTTACTCAGTCCCTACTTACTAAACTTTCCTTTGAATTCGTCCATATTTTCAGTTTTCATTCGAAGTATGTAATACATACTGTTTGAAACCATGAAGTTATATGAACATTAGAAATGTAAAGTCATGTCTCCCCACACTTTAAAGGATTTAAAGGTTTGGAGTTAGGAAAACTGCACCAAGAGCTGTTTTGTTTTTATCACTATTGAATATAAAAATGCCTCCAACTTAAACAAAGTTGCAATACATTTTGTATCTTCTGCTCTTTATCAAGTTTTTAAAGTTTAAATATCCTCAAGAAAATGTTACCGAAATGCTTACATTCTTCTCTACTGTATTTTCCCCCATTTTTATGTCCTGTTGAAATGTATTTTTTATTTTATGTTATTTCATATTTTTAATTCACTATTTTTCTACTGTATTTTATATATTTTATGTTTTTCAAAGTATACTTTTTTAAAATTACTCTTATTTGTATGATTCATCTTTTGACCCCTTGAACTTACACAAGGAAGAAAAATGGTTAGCTACCTGGTGTGGTCAAGTCATAAAGTAGTTAGTAACAAACTGCCTACCGTTGTTTGAAATTACTAGGTACGTTATTCTAAAAGTACATCTAAAGCCATGCTTTTTATTGAAACCAGTAACTTCTGGCATTTTACATTTTGTTACAGTCAGTATTACTCAGCTCAGTTTTCAGTTTTCCATAAGAATCAGTCGCCAAAAAAACAAAACACTCAAATGTAACTGTATTTAAGAAGAGATATTCTTGCCATTGAATGTAGATTCCAGAAAAAAACCAGTCAACTTTGACTTTTTGGATTCATTTTTTCTGCACGGAACAAGCTGTCTCTACTGAGATTTGGGGGAAGGGGTGGGAAAACAATTTTGTATATAGGTACCGACGGTCAAACCAAGAAATTATACAATTTTGATTTTTCAGAATGTCCACTCTCTCAAGTTATCCGGAGTATTTAATACCTCCTCCTGATACTTTAGCATGCGATTTTTAGAGAGTTTTCATACAGAGAATACAGTTGTTTCATGGATGGCTCAGTTCTTTTTTCATTGTGGGTGGGGAGGGGGAGGAGTTCCGTGTCCTTGTATCTAGTGTCACAAAAAGAATGTTTAAAGGCGAAAGAATGAAGGAGTCCACAGAAATCTTGTTACTCGAAAATGAAGGAGTTAGAACCAAAGGGACGCTTAACTGTATTGCTATTTTACAAACTTTTATTATACAATTCATTATTGTACAATTTACTCAAGGACGGCAAAAATTGTGTGTGAACTTTATCTGCACTCAGACGAAAATCCCCACTCTTAACTTTTGAATTTTTGCTCTGTAATGGCGTTTTGACCTCAGTGCATCGGCACTAAGACGAAAATCTTTCTTGACTTTCTTTCTTTTTCTGAACTTCTCGTTCTAAAAAATGCATTCGGTAATCAATAAATGATGGAACAAAGTAGAACGTGGGTCCTGCTATGACAGCGTGGAGAGCCGTCAATGAATTTCCTATGAGCCACGGTTATAGCACATGCTCTTTCGTGTTTCGAGGCCCATTCCGGACTGCACTTGGGTGATTTCACGATATCAGGAATAGCTAAAATGTGCAACACCTTAAAAATAAAAGTGCACCAATTTTATCTTTATGGTTGCCAAAGAATTCATGATCAGTACTGATTTACCGCAAATTGCTCCTTTGCTTCAAAATCGGGGTTGGCGACGCGTAACCGACCGGAAATTTTCGGCCTTTAAAGTCTCATATTATTAAATATAAAAATAATTTCTCATATTGTTTAGCATGGGTAAGTTCAGGGACATCATTCCTATTGATTTATCAACTGGTTTTCAATCATTGTGCCCCATGTCGTTTATAACCCACGGCGACACGACTATTCATCTAATCGTGAAATCACCCTCTAACGACTCTTCCGTATCACGGCAGCGTTGCGATGCTATCAAGTCCCTTTTACTCTATCTCTTTCCAATAACCGTAGTAGCCAATATGTTCTCTTTTTCTTGGAGAAATTTCCAGTCATCATGGACGTTTTGTTTTGGAACTTACAAAGAAAGAGCATTATGGATGAAAATGCATCGATAGCTAACCTTATCTCCTCCGCAGTGATTTTGATCTCTACGAGTCATTTGAGAAAACGTGGCTACCATTTAATGGTTCCTCGTGACGGCGGATGCGACGACTGCGGTGCAGTTTCGGCTTTTGATTCGGTTCGTGAGGTGTCGCCAAGTGCTAAGTCGAGATGTCGCACGCCACTGCCGGCAGGGAGTTCTACGACCAGCAGCCAACACCACCGCCCAAGAAAAAGTTCAACCCGGGCACGCACGTCATTTTCGATCTCGATGGGGTTGTGCTTGGTAAGAAAACTCTTTAACATTATTCCACTAAATACTGATGTAAAAAAAAGTAGCAGCCAACATACTGCCCAAGAAGAAGTTCAACCCGGCAACGCACGTCATGTTCAATCTCGATGGGGGTGTGCTTGGTAAGAAAAACTCTTTCACATTATTCCACTGAATACTGATATAAAAAAAAAAAAAACAGCAGCTAACAATACCGCCGAAGAAGTTCAACCCGGCCACGCACGTCATTTTCGATCTCGATGGGGTTGTGCTTGGTAAGAAAAACTCTTTAACATTATTCCACTAAATACTGATGTAAAAAAAATTAGCAGCCAACAATACTGCCCAAGAAGAATTTCAACCTGGCAACGCACGTCATGTTCAATCTCGATGGGGGTGTGCTTGGTAAGACAAACTCTTTAACATTATTCCACTGAATACTGATATAAAAAAAAAAAACAGCAGCTAACAATACCGCCGAAGAAGTAGTTCATCCCGGCCACGCACGTGATGTTCGATCTCGATGGGGGTGTGCTTGTTAAGAAAAACTCTTTAACATTATTC
>NW_017547115.1:4977403-5052496 GCF_001854935.1 Bemisia tabaci
TTTTTCGAAAATCACCGGTTGCTGTTTTCGCTGACTGAAATCGATTCTTAGTTCGCATAACACTAAGCCGTGCTGAGTACCAGCATCTGCGGATGACAAGGTGCGAACATCTAGGATCTGCTGTGGATGTACATGCCGATTACTGATGATGAAATCAATCATCGATGCTTGGCCTCTCCGATTGGTCCAGGTAATTTTCTGTTGTAACGGGTGATCAAAAAACGTGTTATTAATCCTCAATTCATTTATGGCGCAAAACTCAATGAGTTCCTCACCGCTGTCATTCAAGGTGGGCTCATTGAATCTATTTTTGATCCCAGGTACAGCAATTTCATTGAGAATGCTAATTACTACTTTCCGGGTCAAAAAAATCACAGATACCCACGCTCAAAAAAGGGAGAAACATGACAGTTCAACAGTGTGACTTATCTCAGTACGCCCCAATAGTGAAAACTTCCCCGAATAAGTTTTAGATTTTTTTCTACGAACGTAAAACTTTCAATTCTATTTCAACGATGTTAGTCGGCAATCACATAACTCGGTTTGCGACGTCGCAGACTTCCTGTCATACTTTACTTCTTAAACGGAAAACCAAGATCCATCCATATAGGTCAGTCATTCCCGAAACCCAAATGAGAATCTTCTGCGCATGACGTCAGCATTACTGCCGCGAAAACCAGAAATGTCGGAAACAATGCTTTTCTCATGGGAGAGAACAAATTTTTTTTAATGAATCATATTTAAATTTCTTACTTTTAAATTCTTTGAAGCTTTCTGAGTGTCGAAAGGAACGTTTAGAAATTAGCGTCAAGGGTTTCAATTCAGCTGAATTTGCGTTTTTATATTTTTAAATGATTTTTGAAGTCAGCGATGTAACAAGCCATCTAGTGGTATAGATTCGCGTGTAAAAATGGCTGATGCAGAGTAAACTGTAAAAATGAAAGAACACAAATTCGGCAAAATCGAAACCCTGAATGCTAATGTCTAAACGTTCTTTTCGACACACAGAAAGTTTCAAAGGATTTAAAAGTAAGAAATTTAAATGATTCATTAAGAAAAATTTGCTCTCTCCCATAAGAAAAGCATTGTTTCCGACTTTTCTGGTTTTCGCGGCAGTAATGCTGACGTCACGAGCCAATGGAAAGGGGCTTACCCCGAGCGGGGAAATCTGCACTCAATGGCAATTCGTTAAAACTGCCATGATTTTTCTTCTCTGTGCGAAGAAAATTCTGCAAAACTTCAAGGATTGGTGTCAATTTGTTCTCCTTTAAAAAAAATAACAGAGGCGGAGATTTTCAGACACCGCAAGCGAGATTTGTGATTACGGACTTACGCCGTCGATTTACTCAGTATTAAGTATTCAGTAATCTCTCTATGCTGCATGTAGAGTCGTCTTGAACATCTAATGAAAAATATGATTTAAAAAAATAAAATTATTTTCTGACAAATGAGAATAGTATGAGCGGAGGTCATTTGAATCATGGCAATAAACAAAGTGTAAGTTTTTGCCCTTTTTTAGTTCTTCGCCCTCGACATTGTGCGAAACCAGCAAAAAGTACCTAACCCCTATCCAAGAGGAGACTGAGTTTAAAGTATTTTGAAGAATGTTAGTCGTAGGTATATTTTCTTCTGTAGAAAGTTGTTGCGTAGAAAAGGCGTCTCCCATTTTAGTTACTGTTCATATTAGGAGAGGATGTTCATTATCATGTAGAATAAGATTAAAAATGTGAACCAGATCCTAAAAAATTCGTCTTGATGCTTTTCGTGAGGATTTAATTTGAATTTAGACGTTAGTACCTTAGTTCAGCCGAAGCTCGTCTCTGTGATGGTTCCGGCTCTGGAGTCTCAAAATTGCGTTGAGTTGATTTTCTGCTTACTTTCAGTACGCTATACCGCCGCCCCCCCCCTCCCCATAAGAGGCCGTGCCCGAGAGGGGGGGGGGGTGAAGGTTCCCCATCTCCGGCCTTATACTTATCAAAGCGACATGCCTTATTTGTGAACTTGTAACGGAGGCGGCCTAAGCGCATATCGCAGATCGGCAGCGTGGGCGAGCCAAGCTGCAGAACGCCTTCATTTTTTGCCTATGCAATACGCACATCCACAGAGCGCGAATAGTTGCATCCAAGCGCTGATCTAAACTTAAAATGTTACGCGTCGCGTCAACTCGAGGCAGCGCGCGCACGGCTAATCTTGATGCATGAACTGATATTTCCGTTTCCTATTGCAGTTTTGGATTGGAATGTAAACTGGCTGTATTTTTCATTGCTAGGACTGACGCAATGAGATCATGAACAATGTTTAATCATGTTGTACCCTAAAGAATGAGTTACAAATCGACGGTGTAAGTCGGCAATCACATAACTCGTTTGCGGTGTCTGAAAATCTCCGTCTCAATGTTATTTTTTTAGAGGAAAACAAACTGATATCATACCTTGAAATTTTTGCAGAATTTTTTTTGCACAGAGAAGAAAAATCACGGCAGTTTTAAAGAATTGCCGTCGAGTACTTAGTTTTCCGTTTAGAAAATAAAGTATGACAGGAAGTCTGCGACGTCGCAAACCGAGTTATGTGATTGCCGACTTACACCGTCGAAATGTTTCGTTGATGCACAGAAAAATAATTTAAATTTACATGAAAATTTAGGTAACTATTTTAAACCCAGAAAATGACGGACTAAAACACTGAGTAAATATAGCTTTCTCTTGAAACTAAAATTTTTGGACTGCAAATCTCAAAATTGTCCGGACTTTTCAGGTCAGGATCGATAATGTAGTGATAACAGACAGTGATAAATGGGCTATTAGTTACAATTTATCATCGAATTTTCTTCTTTTCTCGAAATTCAGACCCGCTATAATTAGCAATTTTCGGCTACTTAATCAAAATTACATTCCTTGTCCAATTTTATGATACGTAATAAGTACTTATTACTTCAACTCTTTTTTTATCAATAATATTCAACAATTTATCGTAATCAAATCCCGAATAGGTACTTAAAACTAATCTCAACCATTTTTATGCCAAATGTTTTATCATTAAATAGCATTATTTTTACGGCAATTTTTGCTTCCGAATCAAATGTCTTCTTCTGATAACTCTGTCGCATAGGTTGGTTCGGATTATGCATAACTATAACGTCTGCGAGCTTTTTTTACGCCGATTTCTTCATTAAACTCTACTTCAATAGGGGGCTCAATAACTCAATTTTGAATTTCTGGGCACTTAGGTCCTTTTGCTCTTGGTCAGTCACACATGTCAAGGGTGAGACGACAGGGAGAATCTTTCTTGCAGTGTTGCAAAATTTCTTCACCTGTTTTTTTCTCATAAAAGATAGGTAATTAGGTATGTACTTTTGCCCGAAATTTTCAAGAAATGCCGGTGTCAAAAAAGCACACAAGTAGGTATTGAGTTTGATAAATATGATATTTCCTTTAAATAGATAATAAAATATGACAGGGACTTTGCACCGTTGCAAATATTAGGTGTCTGGTTTGATTGTTTCACCATTCATATGCATGCAACAAGGCTATAGCCGTGTGAGAATAATGCCCTCTTGTTTTGTTTGCTACTGAAGATACGGAAAAAATCTATGATGACTGCTTCAGAGCTGTATCGGAAATGCATGGGAAGAAATTACCAGACGAAATTTTGTTGAAGACAAAAGGAAAGGAAGCGGACGATTGTTTTAATACGATCATCGATGGCCTCAAACTAAACGTTTCAAGGGAAGTCTTCGAGAAAGACTTCGAAAAACTAGCTACTGAAAAGTGTAGAAATGCAAAACTGATGCCAGGTAAGATTCGCATCTGAAGCTTTTTGCCAATTTCGTGATCTCTTCAGAGATGTATCAAATTCATTCTATCTGGCAGGCAAATTTTTTAAATAAAAGTTCGACAAGACATTAAAATGCGTTGTTGCATGATTGAGTAGGACTTCGTCTTTTCCTTATCGGATCAACATAATGACTTCAAAATTCGAGCGTAAAAAAATGATGAATACAATGAAAAATAAACCTGTTAAAATTTATGAGATAGAAAACTTTTTTTTGAATTTTCGAAAAATCTAAGTATAATTTACGCTCAAAAAAAATAAGAAAAGGGTCAATGACATTTTGCTGAATCCTGTATGTAAAAATTTCAAAGGGAAAAAATTAATTGAAGTCAATAATTCTGAGATTTCACAGATATCCTGAAAGTTGCTTAAATTCCACATTGTTTCACTCTGTCTGCTGCTGTTTCAGGTATCGATAGAATAACGAGGCACTTGTACTACTACGGAATACCAATGGCAGTAGCCACTAGCAACAGCAAGCGATGGTTCGATCTACTGACAGAGAAGCATAAACTGTACTTCACGCTTATCCACCACGTGGTCACTAGCGCAGATGACCCAGAAGTCAAGCACGGTAAACCGGCTCCGGACATATTTCTCGTGTGCGCCTCAAGATTCAAGGAAAAACCTGATCCTTCAAAGGTGCAGTAGTATACTGGTTACCTCGGAAAAATTAAAGTACCTTTTAAGAGTACGCTTTCAAGGAATATCGACCTTAAAGTTCGGCAAGAGATCAATGTCGAGAATTTTCGAGATTTTTTGGAAAATTTGTTCCTATATGACCTGGGAAACTAACCTGGTAAAAATTAGCAGCAGGCTCTGTGTTCTAAAATACCATAGACCTACAGCTGTAAGATTTCCTATAGCTTCTATAGCCGGCTATACAATTTCTTATAGCCTTTTATAGCTGATGGTGATAAAGCTACAGCCAGGCGATAAACTATATAGCCCGGCGATAGGAACTATAGCCCGGCTGTAAAATTTTTTATCGCTTCATATGGCCTGGCTCACCGGCTGTATGATTTTCTTTGCTCTCTACAGCCAGCTCTATGATTTTCTATCGCCTTTTACAGCTATAAGAATTCCTATGGTATTTTGAAGCGCAGCTCCTATTGCCAATTTTTACCAGGGTAGGAAATTGATCCCCAGATCGCAGCAAACGGTCGGCGTTTTGGAACTTTTTGCACCCCAGGTCGACGTAAGTGCTGCTTTTTCTGTTACTTCCTTCTTCTTCGCTTTACTTAACCAGTTTTCAAAACTGCCCAGTGGTCTGTTCTCACCTTTGCGCATTTTTGTTACAGGTGCTCGTGTTCGAGGACTCGCACAACGGCCTGCAGGCAGCGCTAGCGGCGGGCATGCAGTGCGCCATGCTACCAGAGAAGATTACGCCCCTGGAGAAGAGAGAAGGGGCCACGCAAGTACTACGTCACTTATACAAGTTCGACCCAGAGGCCTACGGCTGGCCTCCTTTCAGGGACGTCCCAGCCGACGACAACATCCCAGACTCGGACGATGAGAACCCTGACACCTCCTGGCCTCCCGTTTGATCGCCCTCATCCGAAGTCTGGTCTCGACTTATCTGCATCTCTTATTACATATTATATTAGTACATATATATAGTATGTAGTGTGCACAATATATCGACGGTGAAACCACCAGACTGCATATCTCGGTTTGCGACGTTGTAGACTTCCTGTCATGCTGTATCTTTTAAATGGAAAACTACTTAACATTAATTCTTGAAAAAGTCCGTGCTTCTCCCACTCTATACGAGGAAAACTCGGTAAAAATTTCAAGCAATAATATTGATTGATTTGTTCTTTTCCAAAAAAATAAAATGAGAAACATCGCAAACAAGATACATGGTCTGGTAGTTTCACCGTCGATATAACACTTATTATAACGTTCTAACGTCACTCCTCTCTCTTATACATATTATACATACAGGTATATGTATTTATTATTACATATTATATAAGTATACATATGTACTGAGTATACCATTTGAAAAATATTGTGACAGTTTGTGCTAATAGGGTATAATTTTTAAAGAAACTAGCCCCAAACTTTACTGGAAAAATTATACCCTATTTGTACATGATGTAAAAATAAGAGAATTTATTGTAAAAGCCAGTACTTGAAAAATGGTAGGTATGAAAAAAAATTGGTCAAAGAGGAGATACCATGTAGTATTTGTTAGAAAAAAAATACAAGAAATTCAATTCAATTTCCAAAATTTAAACCTCATTTCCCAGTTGACCTGGAATAAAAACCGAAACAAAGTATTAACACTGCAGGTAGATTTATTATTAATTTTAAGAATTTTGATTACAATAACCAAGACAAAATCCAATTCTTGGGTTTTTCAATTGAGTATAAAAAAGAAATTTCACTTTTACAGAATGAGCCGTGCACAGCTTAGTTGCAAAGCCAACAACTTAACACATAAATATGTTTGATAAAAGGTATATCTGATGGGGAAATATTTTTTTAATTTTGCATAGATTTATTTACAAACGAACTGGAATGAAACAGTTTTTCTGGCCTCTATAAAAAATCATTTCGATTTAATTCATTTTGGACAATTGTTAAAAAATCTCTCACAGCCCCATCAGGACATTCATAAACTGAGACATCACTTCGAACATTTGTTGAATAAGTTCAGTCTCAAATTGAGCAATAATGTACAAATCTTGAAGACATTCAGAATGACTGAGTGAGCATCTATTTACTGCTACGAATGAAATTTACGAATTTTTCAATGAAATAACCTCAAAATCTTAATGTGGGTAAAGGGCTGCTCTTTTTCTGAGATTCCGAGAGACTATTGACAATTTTTTTTATGTTGATGCAAGTAATTAAGGACTAAATTAGTTACTGTAGGTACTAGAATTGAAAAAAACGTTGCGAGTTTTTCAGAATTTCAAATCATTGAAAGTTTTACAAAATACTCATGAGTATTGAGCCAGAACCAGCTCAAGGGCTGGGAGGAAAAAGCATTTGCTTACGAATACATACATTTTGCACATTTCATTACTCAATTACTCATTACTGCATTCATTTTCATTACATACATACATGATTTGCATGGAATTATCAGTGAATCATTTTTATTAAGTAACCTTTTGATTTTGATCTTAATAATCTTTAGGTTATTATCGATTCAACATAGATTATTATCAAATGGAACCACTTCTGCCAGGGAAAGAAATGAGGGCACAAGAAGCGACTTACATTTCATACAATTTTTGTCATAACTTAAATTGTAATGGCTCATTAGACATGATATAAATTTAAGCATTCTGATGCATGTTTTGTGATCAAAATTTCACGTAGAACACACTTCGCGCAATGGGACTGAAATAGGCTCCTAACTTAGACATTTTAAACTTTTCAAAGCTTAAATTCAAACCTCCTGCTAATGAAAAAACAAACGTCTACCAGAGTCAAATCGTGCAGATGACAGTTGATGCGGTAGGAAAATATGGCAATCTCAATCTCGGTGCTTTGGCTTAGCTGTTGTTTATTATTCACACTTTGAACAACACAAGGTGGGGAAGGAACATTGCTTCATTCAGAAGCCTGTCACAACCGTTGTGGTGCATATTTTGATTCAAGAAAATTATCGTTTTTCTTGTGAGTGGGGAATTCAAATTTACCATAACCAGCGCAAACTAAAAACGTGAATATCAGTAGTTTTCGTTGCGCAAACCGTGTTCTCCATGAAATTTTAGTTAGGAAGCATTTATCAGAATGTTTAAATTCGAACATTGTCAAGTAGTCCATTTTGAGGCTTAAACTCTTTTATTTCTTTTGAGGTATAATTTTTCGGTGAGTTCCAAAAAAAACTGGATTTGGAAAATGGAATTTTTATCCTTCTAAAGTCAAACCGTACTGAAGCTTAGAAAGAAATACAATTACTACGAGCTAATTTCACTAAAAACAAATCACAGCCAGTTTACATTAAGAGACTGTAGTTACAAATTTTAGACATGAGCCACAATGTCAAGACCATACATTAAAGACACAAATAATGATACAATTAAACCCACAAAAAGTTTACACTTGATCAAGGGCAACATGGGTCAAATTAAAACAGAAATCAGGAAGAAGCGTTGTAAGAATAATAAGGAACCATGAGCATTTACTGTGATGCGTTCTGGATGGTTCATTTTACAACCTTAAATCTCGGACGGACCACAAAGTTCACCTCAGTGAATTCACAACCACTTCACTTAAAAGGTTAAAAAAATATTGATTGTATGATTTTGTTAGGTGCAGATTTTTTTGGTAAGTTTTACCTTTAAATCTAAACCACCGAACGCGGTAAAAGTCTTCATTCTAATATTATTACACTATAATGAAAATTTTACGCTTAAAAGCAAGAAAATAGTTTTACAGCATGAGTTTACATAAATTATAGTAAAACATATTTAGTTACAGCTTGCTTACTGGTAGCCATAAAATTTCTCCTTGAAAGCTCTTAGACATTCCTAACAGGTTGCCAAAATATATAAGCAACAATCACGAATTCTAAGATAAAACTGATTGAACATATGTTGCGACTAGAATGGTTAGATTGAAAATAGTAATATATTCAATTCCAGAACATCTAAAAACCTAATAAGAACAGAAATTAGTAACTTTGAGATAATGATAATTAAATATGATTTGAGATATTAGTTAACGCTCAGTTTTGACGACAGAAATCTTCTGTGGTTGATTCATAAGTCACTTCAGTGAAGTTTGGATTTAGTAGAGAGAAAATTTTATGGCTACGTTTTTAAAATTGGATACAATTGCGTAAGATTATTTTTATCATCCATCCTGGTATGCAACTATTCCTACTGCTGAGATCAAATGCACTACAACAAATTGACATTCATTTTTTTTATAAATTCATTAGCATGCAACTTTGGAAGTTCTTAGACCTCAAAATAAACTTTTTGGTGTGCTTCAACAGTGAATGTAATATTAGTCTGTAAAATGAAATCGAAAAATTGCTCCTGGCAAACAGACTTTTTTAACCCACGTGTCCGACTGGTGCATTCATGAAATGAATAATAGATAGTAAACAAATTTGATTCCATTTTACTAGTCCATTAATACCAGAAGAATCAGACGATGTAATGCGACAGTCATTTTGAGTTGATGAATAATACCTCATAGATTGAGTTGACAAGTAGTTTATGCACAAAAATAGATTCAGATTAAAGCAGAAAAAACAGAAGAAGAAAGAAATTAATAATTAAACACAAACATAACCACTTTCAAAAGGCCTCAACACTTTGCATACTAGACATGTTTTATGTTGCCCCCCCTCAAGGTCAGGAGTTTTAGACCTTTTATCAAACTGCTGCAAACAGTTTTTCTAGTTGACCTATTTAATTCATCTGAGTAATGTTTAAGAAGATATTTACGTCACATAATACGGAAAAACAAGCCATTTTAATTACATACTTCTGTTGTGCGATATGAAACGTGTCAATGTAATATCTGGTGGTTAGAATGCAAATTAAATCTCGTACAAACCTAGAAGAATTTTTAGAGACATAAGTGCTTATGATAGCGAGGGATAGTTTGAAGACCTTTGTAGGTTGACCTTTGTAGGTTGACCTTTCTAGTTTGAAGACGGTTTTGGTACACAATGACAAAACATGTAAAAGCGTTTTCAGAAAACTATATCTGTATGTGCAAAATATTGAGAAACTTTTAGAAAAATCATGAGCCAAACAAAATATATTGACAATATAAAAAATAACTCGACAGATCATGAAGAAATAATGACAAATCACATTTTTATAAAAATGGGAAGTGCTAAAAACTGTCACTCAGACACTTGGTTTTCCTGGTTTTTTTTACCAGTGACCTTGGTCTAAAAGATGATAACTACATGTAGTGCGTCATTTTAAACTTTATCGAGACAGTATTTTCCTGACTCTATCAATGTTGCGCCTTTTAGTTAGAGCATACAAGAAAATAAGAAAATAACATTAAGATCAAAGCAAAATCAGGAGGTAGAAAAAAATTTAAACAATATCTGACTAGATGAGATTACTTTTGGAAAGGAAAAAGGAACTTGAAGCGATAAACCTAAAACTGAGATCATAGCATTCGAATCAGTCAATTTCATGAATCAGGCCAGCTAATCAAATTGAGATATGACCATGCTACATAAGCTAATCTAACAATGTGCGATATATTCTGACATCCAAGTTTCACATAAAAACTTCTTGCGAGCATGCAAAAATACAAAATCTACATTTAGCATGTATCTTTTTTCAGTATAAATAATAATATGAGAATTTTATTCTGACTAGAGATTTAGTTCCATTTGCTGCTTGAGCAAAAATAGAAGACATAATAGTTTTAAAAAATGACTGTCATTGTAAAAAACCAATGAAAACTTCCATCTTCGACAAAGTTCTAACATAGAAGATGGCTTGCATACAAGAGGGGAATGTGTACTCCAATTATTGTGCATTTTGGCGGAGTTGACCTTCACAGTTTCCAAGGAAAAATATAATAACAGAGAAGAATTAACTTAGGTATTAAATATAAACAGAAAATCAAACAAACAAACAAAAATACACGTAAGAATAAATACAAACATATCTCTGTGCTTTCACTCAACACTCAATTTAACCTCGGACTTTGCTTCAAGAGTCAAAATTTTTGTAGACTTTTAATTTAAACATTGCTATTCAGATTTAAAAAAAAGAAGAAAAAAAGTGTGGTCTAACTTTCTTCATGGTGTCTAGGATTCTTGAATTTCCTTGTTCTCTGATATTTTCTTTATTTTAAAGAAAAAGAAAATTCTTCGTTTTTTGCACCATCTCTCAAATGACATCCGTCATTCATCGGAGGGTTTCCATGCCTCGTTAAATCCCCATTTGTTTTTGTTTTTGTTTTTTAGTAATGCAGCCTAGAACGACATGGTTTTACTGCAATCCATTTTATAATTTGCAGACCCTATTTAATGCATTTTTCCCCAAAGGACTATAAAATATTAATTATTTAATTAAATGGGGAAACCAAACTTTAAAATGCTCTATGTCATTCTTTTCGTGACTTTCAAAAGCGAACGCATATTAATTGAGGAGGAAAAGGTCTATTTACTTGAAGCAGATACTTTCTTCAGCCAGTCCTTCAGTTCCGAGATTTTCTCATGGATACCGTCTGGTTTGCTTGGTGGTTCCTGAACGTCACAGCTGGGACTCATTTTCGTTTGCACGGCTTCTTGAACACCACATTGAGGCTTGTTTGGCAGGATGGGTGCGTTATCACCTTTTTGACTGCCAGGTTCTAAAATTTTAAATGAGGACAGTTTAAAATTCCTTATTTTTCACACAAATTTACTTAAAAAAAGAATCCCTGGTCATAAAAAATCATCGTTTAATGAGCCTTCACTTTCAAAGCGGACCGCTATTCAAATATGTTAAAATATTTTTGAGTCTTATTTCACAAAAGGTTTAACTATGAATGGCATGGTCGATGGAATTGAGGTTTCAGAATGTGAAAATGGTGTTGGTTTTTCAGATCCTACCCTTTTTTTCCTTCAAAATAAACACCACAAATATTCCTAGCCCTACACCTAATAAATCCTTCACCTAAAATATTAGACTAAATGTCTCTAGATGGCTGTAGGCTCCTCTACTGGAGTAAAAGCCACTAAAATAACAAAAATAAGAAGAAGGAATTGAGGTTAGCACTCCATGTTGATGATGTACTAGAACTTGCAAAGTTTGAATTAACGCTTCTAGTGCAAGATGTGTGCAAGCAAACTGATGCTGTTACTGCATGTCCTGCATAGCATGGACTTCAAGCAAAATTCTGCAATTTTGAATGGATCTGTTGGTTGCGAGAGATACAGCCAGATTAATACACTGTAAAATGGTTAAAACGCAGGAGAATCGCGTTAGGCACAACCAAAAAGTCTGAAATCCATTCCTCAGTGCGCAATCTACGAAGTAAATTTTCCGCTTCTGCAGGCAGCTTTTTTCAGTCACTGCAGACCAAATAAGCACGGGCAGAGAAGTAAAAAAAAACTGACCCGAGTAAACAAACGATAACTATAACTTTTTCCATTCTTTGATTTCAATCGTTTTCAAGTGTTTGTTTCCTTTTTCTTCATTTATTTTGTAAAAACCACAACTTTGAATCAATTGAAATCTTAAGCAAGGTGAGTTTATAACACTTCGAAAGATAATTTGATTATTTAGGATAGGTCTCTCTCCGGGCAAACCCTACTACCAGGCCACCAAGAAAAACTGGGGGCATATGTAGTAAATTTGAAAAAGTGTGTTACATACTACACAGATCGCGCCCTGAGAAGTGGATTTCAGGCTTTTTTGATAAGCCCAATGTGGTTTTCCAGTGAATTTCCCCTTGATGAATGTACTTAGTTGGCTGTATCTCTTGTGTGCAACAGACCCATTTCTGTTTCGTTGGAAATGAAACTATTGCCTCCATTTAACGTCCTACAATTAGTCAAGAGATTCATCACTACTTGGGAATAAAAAAATTGGTAAAGACCTAAGAGACTTTTTAGAATAATTTAAACTGCCCATTTACGGGAGTGTTCTCTATTCAACTGAGTTGAGTAATGGAGGCTCATCTTATGTAATTTCATAATTAGAGGGAAAGAGAAAGTACCTGCTGATGAGGTGGGAGAGGACTCTTGGGATGCAAGGACCATATTTTGATCAAGTGGAATGTTCAAAGCTGCGTCTAAAGTTTGATGCATAAGACGAAGTCTCTTGAATTTTTCTGTCAGCAATGCTCTTGTCCGTTCGACAGACGCCTCCAAGGCTACAAGCTCCTCTTCCTTTGAACCAATAAAATGCATCACATTGATGACAGCTCACTTGCAAATGATACTAATTTACGGGTAATTTATTTATCAGTACAAAGTCTCTGACGACACTCGGATTTCTTTGTATTTTCCGAGGGGAATAGTGTTCTCGATTTGAAGTGCATTGAAATTGTAGATGTAGATGATACATTTTAAAGTAAGAGAAACAGGCTTCACCGATATTATATTCATCTGTTTGACGTACTTGTATTATTAAGAAACAGAAACCAAAAGTCTCACCGTTCAAAATATGTTTTCAAGATAATCTTAAGGAGCTGAGAATTTGTGGAAAATGTTAAATGGGCCTGTTCCAAACTTTTGCTAGAGCAAAAATTAGAGTTGTTTTTTATAGATAATACCTCAAAAATCACGATGAGCGTATCGACAAAGTCTGAAATGCACTCATAACTTCACAATCTGCATAACAAATTTGCCGTTTTTTGAGCTTCTCACTTCAAAAACGATACTATGGTAGGGATGGACGGTTATCGAATTTGAATGCGATTATTCGAATATTCAAAACTTTTCGATTGTGATTATTTGAGAAATCGAAACTTGCGATTTTGAATACTTCGGAAGCGAATATTCGAATGTGATGCGATTATCTCAGTGCCGATATTTCGAATATAAGATATTCGATTTCTAAATATTCGACCATCCCTATACTACGGCACAGGTGAACATGTTGTTAGAGGAGTCGTTCCATCGTCAGCAATATTCATCATGGCCGACAGCAATCCGCCAAAACACGCGTGATGGGATGAGATAACACCTGACCAGGATAAGACCGGATAACAATCTGCATGTTTACGTTCATATTTTCCTCGCCCACCTTGATTGACCTTGAACTCTCCTCAAATTACACGCGGAACTGCAGAAGCGTCAGCCATGATGAATATTGCCGACGATGGAGAGACTCCTCTAACAAAATGTTCACTTGTGCTGTAATATCGTTTGTGAAGCGGGAAGCTCAAAAAAACGCAAATTTCTTGTGCAGATTGTGAAGTTATGTGTGCATTTCAGACTTTGCTGATGCGATCATCGTGATTTTTGAGGCATTATCTATAGGAAACAACTCTAATTTTTGCTCTAGCAAAAGTTTGCAACAAGCCCATTGCAGAGCTAAATAGTGATAGAAGGTATTTAAAAAAATCCATTTTGTAAACCCATTACCACCCAAACCCAAAAAGTTACTAGACTAAACTCCTAAATTATGAATATTTGAATATGTAAGGAGCTCTTACAAGCTGATTTTTGTGAGTTGTACAATTTTTACCGATTCTGTATACTTTTCCTCCCCAAATCATGTCTGAAACAATAAAAGCCACCCCCACCTGAAATAATGGTAACTCCAGCTGCAGAAAAATCTGAAACATGAGAAAGTATGGTGTGGTACAAAATTGTTGAAAATTGTAAGAAACAAACCAATTGCAAACGCTGAAAAGAATTCAGCTGGGTGTTTGGTACGGAATACTTCGACCGTGCAACCTTCTGTTCGTCTTCACGGAGCTTCTCCTTGGCTCGCACCACATTGTCATACTCGAGCAAAAGTCGATGGCGATAAAACTCAATTTCAGCATCTAGCTGGTCGTTTAATTTGTTATCTGTTTAAGAAATGCAAACATACAAGATTGTAGGCAGATTAGCAAACAGAAAACACTGCTCAGGTCAGAAAAACAAAAAAAAGCTAATTGTAAGTATTTTTGTAAATTATATAGTCTAATTTTCTGAGATAATTAATTCGTTGTTCATGCACACTTTCACGAATTCACCTTCTTCACAACAAATTTAGATTAGCTGCGCACAGCTTATAGGCTAGGCTATATCCAATTGTGCATAGATATCGAACATGGCTACATAGGGGCCATTCCTTATGAAGGGTTCTACTGATACAAGAAAGAGATAGCATAAAATGGATATTACTTTAACTACATGTGAAGTTTAATTTTGACCACTGACCTATTTCAATAAATGGGTATCTCAGATAGGAGTCTGCATGAGAAGTTGGGGGAAGTTCAGAGTCAATTTCTTCGAGTTTATCAAGCTGTTTGCGGAGACATTCTTTAGGATTGTTCATTGGATTACCAGTGGATAACTCCAGCTCAGAACATACTTTTCGTCCTGATCCTACAAAAAATAAGTTAACATGTGAATTATGTAAGAAAACGATAATTCTAGAAGGGAAAGTAAATAGGAGGAACTTCCCAACTTAAAACTTTTAAAATAATTTGAACTCTTTTCGACATTTGAAAGATGAACAGAGGCAGGGAGCTATCTCCTAAAATTCATAGACGAAAATGTGACATGTTTCAAAGTGCCTGCTTTTCTGTTCACCTGGAGCTTTTTGTTCTTTTGTGAACTTTGAACAATCTTATTAAAGACCTTAAACTTCTGAAAGAGTGATGCTTTCAAAGTAAAATTGAAGATGTTACAACTAAACTTATCTCCACGTTTTTTTTCTTATGAGTAACACTTCACGAGCATAATGAAAAGTACACATTTTGAATAACACATATGTATTTTGATTGCAGTGTTCTAATAAAATGTTTAATTTTGGCTAAATTTTTACTTTTCAAGAGAGAATCTTTCAATTTATTGCATGAAAATATCAGAGAATATTTTTGATAGGCCACAGAAAAACTATGCGGAATCACAAAATTTGCTTTGAAAACAAGGTGCCAAGAAGCACACCGACCAAACAAAGATTATTCAGCTTATCGCATGAAACGTCCACTTCAGAATACATACCACTCACGACATCGGAGAGTAATTCTTTCGGGTTGAGCTTGAGATTGTTATTCTTCCCTTCGCCAGACTGTCCAGTCGTGCTAGACTCATCATATCGAAATGGACGGAAATTCGTCTCTTTGTTGGAGAGGAACTTGGACGCTATGCTCAAACTTGTGCTAGTGGTGTCTCCTTTTGAATCACTGTCCGGATACAAGTCAAGCTTCTTTTTGCGTGGCCTGAAAGTAAAAGATATGAGTGAAAAAAACAGTTTCTACAGCAACATAGTGAATCCCAAATTCAAATACAGTAAAACTAAGCTTGACAAGAGATGGTTTTTAGCTTCTGGTATCTTGTTAGCATGCTTAAAATGGTTAGGATGTAAAGCGGCTTGAGTTAAAATTTTTTCTGATCTATTAACTTTTTCACTTTAAGAGCTTTTATCATACAAGGAAACCATTTGTACAAGATTGCAGCTGATAAACAAACGCCTGTTAGCGGGTAGAAAAATGATATTTACTCAAGTTTAAACTATTAATGAAGAATACAGTGGCTTCACTGCAGAGAAATTCAAGGAAAAAAGCTCACCGGTCAGTTAACGATCGGGTTTGAATGATAGAGATATCAGTGTCCTCTGCAGAAGTGTCTTTTGTTTTTTGACGGTATTGTTGCTGAAACTTTGCTGTAGCTTTAGCCTGACGTTTTCTTTCGACAGACAACCTGATATCATTCCTCATTTGCAAAAATTTCTCCTTCAAGCCATTATACTTGTCCTCTAGGATGCGATACTTACAGCGCAACTTTTCGTACTCTCTGAAAAAGACAAATTGCAGCCAAGGTTAGAAATACATGGATTGTTAACTTAAAAAATGAAAAAAAAAACAGCCTAATACCTGTGATCCATTTCTTAGGGTTAATCTATTCTAAAATCATATTCCAATGCTGTACAGTAATTCTAAACTCTACTTGTTCTCCCTTTTTTTACATATAATTTGGTACTAATCAGGCTAAATACTTGAGGTTTTACTGTGTGGATAAAATAAAATAAGGTTTCTTTATTTTGCAATACCTACGGTGATTATTGGAGAAAAAAAGAGAAACTTACATTTTCTAGCACTTCTATAATCTTTCCTCTAAAAAAGTATTTTATTAATGAAAATGTCAGGTGCAAACTTTCTTTGTTCAGAAATAAAAGAGAGATTATGTTGGCATACCTGCTTAACTGAGCAAAATCAAGACAATCTTTATCAACTTTGTAGACCATCCCTTCTAAAGCTTCCACTTTTTCTTTATGTTTCATTTCTAGCAATGCTTCCTGAAAGAAAAAAAATCAAAAATTGCAATGGAAACTTAGTCTACATTGTCTAGCATCCTGATACATTGACTAATATTCACTTCTGGCTGAAGTTTCAACAGTTTTGGTAGACTCAAAAGAATCACAGGATGGCCATTTTAAGCACGCAACTGCTTCTTTTCAGGCAAATAGGTTGCAAAAAATCCCCAAGTCAGAAATGAATTAAAATAATAGAAAAAATATAATAAGTAAGTTTGCTGAACCATTAAAGATGTTGATGCTGAGGAGTTGCCTGTTATCAAACAGCGCACATCTAATAGGGTCTCCACGCTATCAATATCTTGGCCTGTTCTGCGTTTTGATTAGAGAATAATAATTATCTCTTCTACTCGCTATTTTTTCTCTCTCCCTTCTCCTGAAGATGGCGACCACCTGCTGCTCCTAGATTCCATTCTACTTATTTAGGCTATTTTTGGTCATTCAGGACTGTTTCGATCCTCTCATTGCAGTCTAACTATTTAAACAGAATTTTTCAATAAAATCTTTAATTCTGAAATAATTGCTAATTGTATATTTTTCATTCACTTTCAATTTGCGGCTATTTGAAAAATACTTTCTTCCTAAAAATTTAAACTGTGACCCTGTCACGCCTCGTGAATGACTTAACTCTGAATATGCTGTGTCCGTTGATTTGCAACAAAATTTGACTTCAAAATGTTTTTCACTCAGAAGATCATGCAATCTCTTCGAACCTGTAAAGTATAAAGTGGCGAAACACAGGACTTGACCACTCATGACCCTATCATGACACAGACCTAGACTCTCTCTCTCCCTCGAAAGTTCATTAAAAGATTCATGAACTGTTTCATTTTTCAAATTTCTCTGACAAAGAAATATATAGAAGTTTGCAACTGAGAACAGGGACATTCGGAGGACATTGTTAATGATCTGAGCTCTGACCTCTTTAGCAAACATGTCTTGAATATGATCCATGTGTCCTTTATGCTGCTCGAATATTTCATCCATATAAGACTTATTCTCGTGTTTGACGATCATGAGTGCATCTTTGTTGCCCTGCCGCATCTCAAGCAATTCCTGCGCCAGTCTTTCTTTTGTTGCTTTCACCTGTTCTTCGCCTTCCTTCCGTGCAATGTTCAGTTTCTCATTGTAGCTCGCCTGCATGTCCTTCAGCGTTTTTTCCAGCACCTAGTCATCACAGGCAATGTATTTTACTCAATTCAAGGCCAATTAAAAAAAGTAAACAGGTACATTCCTAAGGAGAAAGGACTTTTGTGCCGTGAAACTCAAGATAGAGATACTATTCCTGTTGTTCTGATAAGTATTTCACAAAAATTCGGTATGAGGAACATCCAACAATATCAAACTAAACTGAGTTAAAATTGCTTGGAAATAAGGAGCTCAAAAAAATTAATTTAAAAAAAAAAAAGCTTCTCATAGTTTTCCCTTATTCAAGATTCAAAATTGTTAAATTTGAACACAACTCTGAGCTTTCTAACAGCCTTAAAATAAAATACTCTCTACGTAACTTGTTTTCTGGAATGCTTGAATGTGTCCATTGAAAACTAAAAACTCAATCAATTTATAGAACTTGATAAAAACACTCTGGGTAATTTTGCATCTGTGTACAGAAGTCCTTTCTTCTATGCAAATTCACGAATACTTCATCATCCAAACTTTCCAGTTCTAGGGGCAGAAATATCACTTCTTCAGGCTCACAGGTAATTTTAAAGACAAAGCGGAGAATTAAACGATACAAATCTTGTTTACAAACGGCTATTGAATGCAAAGCTTTACAACACACAGAATCATAAATCTATTACTTTTTCTAGAAAATACTACTTCCAAAATTGTAGAACTTAGATCGAGTTGGTATCATGCAGTGAATTATTTTAAAAGAATTTGATCGTTTTCATTGGCGTATAATTTTTGGTAATAAAAGGAGTACATCACTCTTTGATGTTGGGGTGTTTTTCTTTCAAATGATAGGCTTGAAAAAATTTTCCGTAAAAATGAATCAGTCCAACTTCACCTGTATGCGAGTGTAAAATAAAGGCTCCTGGCCAAACATGGCACCTTACAAATTCTTGATGGCCTCAATTTCTGCTGCTCATCTCAGTATTTCATGCATAATGATTACCTCATCAAAAATCATGAAGGATCCTTAATGCTTGTAAATGACCATTGAAAAATAAACTTGCCACTTCAGATGACTCATGGAATTATGGGTTGAAGTTGGAAGGCTACTAGCATCATAATTAGGATGAAAGAAAAATTCTTAAATAATTTTTAAGGGAAGGCTAAGAAGAGAAATATCGAAGTCCCAAACCTCTTTTTCAACATTTAGTTGAGTTCGAATCAGCTCAAGCTCCTTCTCTGCTTTTTTCTTGACTTCTTCCATCTCTTGCTGTTTAGTTGCTTTCAGGAGTTGGAGTCGAGCATCAAAGTCCGATGTTATATCTGCCAATGTCTTTTCAACATGCTTACTTTGTTTTTCAACCTCTGCCTCTTTGTATTTATTCAATTTTGATAATTTCTCCTCCAACTCTGTTAAACTTTGATCAAGCTCCTGTTCAGAAAGATTTATATGATTAATATTTTATCAATAACAGTGTAACACAAATCAAATGCGAAAAAAAGTCTAAAAAGTTCAGCTATTCTTCAATTATTTTAGGCACTGACTATAGAGAAAAGAATGGTAGATTCAATTATTTCCTCGGTCAATTTTGGCGCGAACTAAGAAATAGGTTTTAATAGACTTTTTTTGGGTGCAGAATCTCAAGTTAAAGATTAGAATTACCAGAAAATTTCCTAAATTTGATCGCATCTTTTGACTACCACCACAATTGGCGAAGGACATGGTTGAATCCTCGATCTTTCCGTTTTTTCTTATAGGTAAACAAGGTTTTCTGTTCTGGTAGATTTTAAAACCCTGCTATTTACATCACAGAGGAAATACATAGTATGGTCTTCAAGGAAAAATGTATTGGTCAAACTGATGAGGTTTCAGAAAAGTAACATTTCAGGCTCCTTGTGCAACTCAGAGAGACAATGGATTACTGGCCTGAAAAATTTGATATTTTAAAGTGAAGTGAGATGCAATAAAGCATTGAAAATCTCCACTTTAAGAAAAAAAAACGTATGGTGGTATCAAAACTTTCGGTTAAAAACTCTTGTGAAACTTTTCTTAAGCACACTTTTAACAGTCATTTTTAAATTGAGGAAAAACTTTTAACCATTTCTTTCACCCTAAAAATATTCATAAGACTCAGCTTTCTCTCTCTCTTTCTCTAAAATTCCTTGATTGGATTATACAACTGCAGACACAGATAAAATCAGTACCAGAGTTTTTTCTTTTTTGGATTTTAATTTGTCTTCAATGGATTTCTCAAGTCTATTGACAAGTTCGGCGGTGTGTTTGGCAGACTCAGTTTCTTCCTCGCTCCAAAGCCCTTGTACACGTTCCAGCACCCTGAGAAAAGCAACAAAACGTGTTGGTTTTTTACAAACAATGAAATCAGTCACATAAACTTTCACAAACTGAAGCAAAGCCAACTTGGTGAAAGGAGTAGTCTGCTGAGTGGGTTTTTTCGATGCTCGCTTTTCTTTTTTCTTTCTTTAAGGTTACTGAATGCAGTATCGTGATATTCCCCCCCCCCTCCGCTCCATGATTTTCTTCGAAAATATAACAACTACCATCACTACTTCCTTTCCTTGGGGCAAATTTTTGCGATAAAAAACGAAACAATTTTTGGGTTGGTGAATGCTAAGTGATACTAATGTTTGATGAATGCTTTAACAAATCAGAGACAAGAATAGATGAATGCTTAAAGCTAAAAAATGCATGTATGATAAATAGGCGTACGCGTACATAATAGTAGCAATTAAATGAAANAACATTTAGTTGAGTTCGAATCAGCTCAAGCTCCTTCTCTGCTTTTTTCTTGACTTCTTCCATCTCTTGCTGTTTAGTTGCTTTCAGGAGTTGGAGTCGAGCATCAAAGTCCGATGTTATATCTGCCAATGTCTTTTCAACATGCTTACTTTGTTTTTCAACCTCTGCCTCTTTGTATTTATTCAATTTTGATAATTTCTCCTCCAACTCTGTTAAACTTTGATCAAGCTCCTGTTCAGAAAGATTCATATGATTAATATTTTATCAATAACAGTGAAAACTTCACAAATCAAATGCGAAAAAAAGGTCTAAAAAGTTCAGCTGTACTTCAATTATTTTAGGCACTGACTATAGAGAAAAGAATGGTAGATTCAATTATTTCCTGGGTCAATTTTGGCGCCAACTAAGAAATAGGTTTTAATAGACTTTTTTTGGGTGCAGAATCTCAAGTTAAAGATTAGAATTAACAGAAAATTTCCTAAATTTGATCGCATCTTTTGACTACCACCACAATTAGCGAAGGACATGGTTGAATCCTCGATCTTTCCGTTTTTTCTTATAGGTA
Source organism: Bemisia tabaci (assembly GCF_001854935.1). NCBI lineage: Eukaryota > Metazoa > Arthropoda > Insecta > Hemiptera > Aleyrodidae > Bemisia > Bemisia tabaci. Next base: position 4,998,588 of record NW_017547115.1, read on the forward strand.
AACAAGGTTTTCTGTTCTGGTAGATTTTAAAACCCTGCTATTTACATCACAGAGGAAATACATAGTATGGTCTTCAAGGAAAAATGTATTGGTCAAACTGATGAGGTTTCAGAAAAGTAACATTTCAGGCTCCTTGTGCAACTCAGAGAGACAATGGATTACTGGCTTGAAAAATTTGATATTTTAAAGTGAAGTGAGATGCAATAAAGCATTGAAAATCTCTACTTTAAGAAAAAAAAACGTATGGTGGTATCAAAACTTTTGGTTAGAAACTCTTGTGAAACTTTTCTTAAGCACACTTTCAACGTTCATTTTTAAATTGAGAAAAAACTTTTAACCATTGCCTTCACCCTAAAAATATTCATAAGACTCAGCTTTCTCTCTCTCTCTCTAAAATTCCTTGATTAGATTCTACAACTGCAAACACAGATAAAATCAGTACCAGAGTTTTTTCTTTTTTGGATTTTAATTTGTCTTCGATGGATTTCTCAAGTCTATTGACAAGTTCGGCGGTGTGTTTGGCAGACTCAGTTTCTTCCTCGCTCCAAAGCCCTTGCACACGTTCCAGCACCCTGAGAAAAGCAACAAAAAGTGTTGGTTTTTTACAAACAATGAAATCAGTCACATAAACTTTCAGAAACTGAAGCAAAGCCATCTTGGTAAAAGGAGTAATCTGCTGAGTAGGTTATTTCGACGCTCGCTTTTCTTCTTTCTTTCTTTTAGATTACTGAATACAGTATCGTGATATTCCCTCCCCCCCCCCTCCTCTCCATGATTTTTTTCGAAAGTATAACAACTACCATCACTACTTTCTTTTCTCGGGGCAAATTTTTGCGATAAAAAACGAAACAATTTTTGGGTTAGTGAATGCTAAGTGATACTAATGTTTGATGAATGGTTTAACAAATCAGAGACAAGAATAGATGAATGCTTAAAGCTAAAAAATGCATGAATGATAAATAAGCGTACATAATAATAGCAATTAAATGAAAAAGTGGATAGTTAGATTTGAGACAATTAAGCGGAGAAGAAAATGGCGTCCATCTTACTTAAAACTAAATTATTTCAACCTATTGTGTACATTATTCATTTATAAAAATGAACCACTTCGGACATTAGAAACTTGAATGGAGGGAATTGTACACAAATAAGAAAAAAAAAGAGGGTTTATTTAGACAAGACACATGTGATCGCAAGTATTCGCCTTTTTCTTTGGACAACAGAAATCTACTGTCACAAAATCTGTCATAATAGATCATACCTTTTAACATCGTTACCATCTTCTGCAGCCCCACTGGGCCCTACTAAGTGAGAAAAATGGCTGCCTCCTGAAGCTGATCGAAAATTTTCTTGGCCCATCTTCACACCCTCTTTCTCAAATTCCTGCAGAGAGAAAGACCGAATTTTAAAAGACAAAAATAATTTTTAAAAAAAAGGAAAAAATTGTGTTTGAAACTGACCGTTGTCATTTAGCGATTATGGTGTTCAGTATTTTGACTTTTCTTTACATTGTTTTTTTTGCATTTATATTTTACGATTTTCAATTATGTCTATAAATGCACTCCACTGCATGTTACTCACCCCTGTTATTCATGGAATATTTGTCCCCTATTATCGAGCTCACAACAATGTCAGCAAATTTCTAGGATAGTGAAGAAAGAGAGTTTCTGAAAGTAACTTACTTTTTGATTGACTGATGTCTCGAGAGAAGGAGAATCTCGTTTGAAATTCCCAGAGGATGAATCCTTGCACTCTAAAAGAGAATCACTTTTCAGAGAATCATCAAATCTATCTTGGTTGAGAAGACTTGCTCGTCGCAAGTTAGCTGATAAATTACGAGCCTCCTTTGATACGTTGTGGGCATTCAAGGCTTTGGCACTTTCTTCTTCGGAGACCTCTTGTGAATCAAACGCATTTGAAGCACTTGATGACACACTTTCTAACTCATTCACACCAAAACGGATGTTGAGCACTTTCTTCAGCGAGCTTGGCGTGATTTTAGTACTTTTGATAGAGTTTTCGGGCTGCGAACTTTGAGAGCTGTCTAACTTGAGATCTGTTGATGATTTTTGCAGCCTGAAAGAAGAGAAGAAAGTCTCATGAAAATTGTCTTTATGAACCAAGGGGTGTCTCTTGAGTTTTCAGAGAATGTTGCATCAAAAAGTAATAAAAATGAGAAGACCCTTGAGGGTATTGGAGGATTCTCCAAGCTGGAAAAAATGAGTCTGACAGTGCTTGCGACCAAGAATCTTGAAGGAAAGACTTACGAAGCAACACTGCATAGGCTAGAAGCTCAATCAGTTCTAATAAAGTCAATATTTCTGTCAACAGTGGCCTTTTCAAAGTTGACTCGTATTATCAAAACAAAGGTTCCGAACTCTCCTCCTTTCAGAGCATCAAATTACATGAAATAAACAGGTAGCTTTGTGAAAATAAAAATGTATAAATAATTAAACAAATTGATGACAGAAAGAGGTACATGAATTAAAACTTCAGCCTTCTTTTCTAAATGAGCTGAATGTATAAATCCAACTTCAAGGTTTTTTCATGCAAGATTTGGGACCTGAATTTACTTGCATTAAAATTCAAGTTTAGAATTAGATGGTACCTGTCAGCTGAGTCCTTCACTATGAGATTACTTCTATTCTTCCTCATTAATAGCTTGCTCTGTTCATCTGAAACGTCCTCACTTTGAAAAGAGTGATCGATTAACCTATCACTGGGCTGAATACTCTCATGGAACAAATCCTCATCAATATCTCCGACAAGTGTGTTGCAATCTTGTGCGTCCGTTGTGTGGGACCGGATCAATGGTCGCTCGCGTTTCGTCGAGAATTCTGACAAGTTCTGGGCTGAGATTGATTTAGACGACATCAGTTTCTTCTTGCCATCAAAGATGGCCCCATGACTGTTGACTGAGTCTTCATTGTCACTACATTCTTTCTTTCCGTCCGTCTCCATGCTATCTTTATCGTCGGTTTTCTTCCCAGATTTTTTGAGGAATGCCGAGCCTCCACCTACAAATAAAAATAAAAATTTACAATTTCTTGGATTTTGAAATGGTACAGTTTTTTTTAAATGAAATGAGGTTCCTGCAAGTGGGAAAATCTGTTTGATAAACTGTTACCGTGTACAATTTTTCTACGAACATACATTCAGGAGGTTTTAATGAGCTTGAGAGTTTACTATGAGATAAATCAGGGCCATAAGGGTGTTTCCTGAGAAATGTAGTTTATACCTAATTGGTGAATATAGTAGATTGATAACAAATATTTCAATAAAATATTTTAGAAATCAAAGGTGGAAAGAAAAGTCCACCTTCTTGGAAACTACATCAAAATTCAAAGGATGATTTGTCGTTTAGTTTGTGCACTGTTACTTTCATTCTGAATTACAGTGGCTGATATTTTCCTTGATAATCTGCAGTTAAAATGTAACCTGTTTATTCAATCTTAGTTTTAACTCATGTTTAGTAGGAAAAATCATTACCCATGAGAGTGAAGGACGATTTAACTTTGGTTTTTCCTGGATTTAGAGAAGATACCACACCACTATCAGTTGACAATCCGAGACTTGCTACATCGTCAATTGAAATTTTGTGGAGCGATTCATCCTCCATGGCAGCATCTTTGTCTGATAGATGGAAGCGAACAGTCCCCTTCCGCGATTCAGTCTTGCTAGTTTTCCTGAGGATTTTAGGACAAAATTAAAGATTTAGAGGAATCCAAGAAACAAATGTAAAATTAACAAAAATTACTGTTGATAAAAATATGGAAACTAAACCTCATGCCACAAGCAGTCTGATGTGTATTTTTAACCGAAAGGTTGTCCTTAAAAGTTAAGACTGATGTACAACATTAGACTCCGTCTAGTTCTGACAATTGAAATACTTTTTGTTTCACATGCTCAGCTCATCCACTAATCATATTTGTAATGAATGAAGTGAATTTTTTTGACCAAATATGATGATGCCAACTTGAGTAGAACAAAAACTAAAGTCCCTCTGACAGCAGTTTTGATTTATCCTCTTGGCAGCACTTTGTACCATTTCCACTCACGGTTCGTTTGAGTAAAAGTTATATGAAATTGTCTATCACTCAAAAAGTCTTTTCGGATTCGAAAAGTAGAGTGAAAATGGAGTCTTTCTAGCTAAAAATGAAAATAGGTTGTTCGAGCTCCTGGAGAAATATATCGTTTTTTGTATTTTTTAGGGCTTATTAGAGGGTGATACGAAAATTGAATCAAATTTCGTGAATGTTTCTGTTTTAATTTCTAAACTAAGATAGCTATCAAAATGATCTTGGTTTCATTTTAAAGCTGGTGTAATTTGCCGTCGATTGAATAGTCTGAAAGCTAATTTTGTCAAAAATTGACAAAGTTATGATAGCTTGAATAAAGGGTATCCAAAATAAGCTTACTTGTTTTCCTTACCGAGTAAGGCTCTATTTTTTCTTTTTTTCCCTTCAAGACCAAAAACACTAGAGTCAATCTGTAAAAATTACAGCATTTGTGGTACTCTCAGGTCTGTAACGAGCGTCAGATTTTTAAATTTGACCCATTGGTTCCGGAGAAAATCAATTTTTGGTTTCGGTTCCGTTCTACTTACAATCAGCTATTGACATACGGCACAAGACGCGCCACTGACGAGGAGACCAAGTACAGAAAATCGATTTTATCCACTTTAACAATCGATCAAATTTAACATGTAAGGCTCGTTAGAAAGTTCAAAATATGATAAAGAACATTTTACTCTTTGCGTGTTTTCCCTAAGCCCCCATTTTTTGGAGTTATGGGTCATTTTCGGGGCAATTTTCAATTCGATGCTGTAAGTGGCCAAAATATTCACATTTCAAAATCTAAAAGTCTCCTGAGAGGAGAGGCCAATACCTTTTTATTGATGTGCCATATGACCCCTGCTGCTCCAAAATTTTGGGGGCCACGACCTCTCAAAATTTTTGGGGCTTTGGAGGGCCATAAGTCACAAAAATTTCAAATAGCAAGGGTATGTTTCGACTTCAGATATGGATTCTACGCAAAAAATTACGTAGAATTGATATGGCGCACGGCCTGTTTGCTCCAAGTTACTAAAGAACTCCATTTCTCCATAAAAGGCAGAGTATTTTTGGAGAAAATAAGGGGCACAAAAAATCTGAATCAAACAGGCTGTGCGCCATATCATCATGGAAAGGGTATGTTTTGACTTCAGATATGGATTTTACGCCAAAAGTAACGTAGAATTGATATGGCGCACGGCCTGTTTGGTTCAGATTTTTTGTGCCCCTTATTTTCTCCAAAAATACTCTGCCTTTTATGGAGAAATGGAGTTCTTTAGTAACTTGGAGCAAACAGGCCGTGCGCCATATCAATTCTACGTAATTTTTTGCGTAGAATCCATATCTGAAGTCGAAACATACCCTTGCTATTTGAAATTTTTGTGACTTATGGCCCTCCAAAGCCCCAAAAATTTTGAGAGGTCGTGGCCCCCAAAATTTTGGAGCAGCAGGGGTCATATGGCACATCAATAAAAAGGTATTGGCCTCTCCTCTCAGGAGACTTTTAGATTTTGAAATGTGAATATTTTGGCCACTTACAGCATCGAATTGAAAATTGCCCCGAAAATGACCCATAACTCCAAAAAATGGGGGCTTAGGGAAAACACGCAAAGAGTAAAATGTTCTTTATCATATTTTGAACTTTCTAACGAGCCTTACATGTTAAATTTGATCGATTGTTAAAGTGGATAAAATCGATTTTCTGTACTTGGTCTCCTCGTCAGTGGCGCGTCTTGTGCCGTATGTCAATAGCTGATTGTAAGTAGAACGGAACCGAAACCAAAAATTGATTTTCTCCGGAACCAATGGGTCAAATTTAAAAATCTGACGCTCGTTACAGACCTGAGAGTACCACAAATGCTGTAATTTTTACAGATTGACTCTAGTGTTTTTGGTCTTGAAGGGAAAAAAAGAAAAAATAGAGCCTTACTCGGTAAGGAAAACAAGTAAGCTTATTTTGGATACCCTTTATTCAAGCTATCATAACTTTGTCAATTTTTGACAAAATTAGCTTTCAGACCATTCAATCGACGGCAAATTACACCAGCTTTAAAATGAAACCAAGATCATTTTGATAGCTATCTTAGTTTAGAAATTAAAACAGAAACATTCACGAAATTTGATTCAATTTTCGTATCACCCTCTAATAAGCCCTAAAAAATACAAAAAACGATATATTTCTCCAGGAGCTCGAACAACCTATTTTCATTTTTAGCTAGAAAGACTCCATTTTCACTCTACTTTTCGAATCCGAAAAGACTTTTTGAGTGATAGACAATTTCATATAACTTTTACTCAAACGAACCGTGCACTATTATTACATTCACCCGCTAAGGTGAATTCAAAACTGAATTCTTGTGATTTCCGGAAAAAATGCTGCAAAAAACTTAGTCAAATTTGTTTCAGGTTAGTAGTGATTGCATTTCGTTAAAAAACAAGAATTGAATCGCCAAAAATCCCTCAGAAAATTAAAATGTACAACTCACAGATTTATAATTGTGGTTGAAATACCCTCATTTTTTATGACTGCACTTCTATAAAAAAAATTAAATAGTGTTAAGCAATTTACAAGACAAGAAAGTATAAAAATTGAAACTCTCTGAAAACTCTACACTTCATAACATAATAACCAATTGATTGACTAATTACCTAAGAATTTCAGAGTGAGATGTTTTCCTATCGCTCGCCAGAGATGAAATATAGTCATCATCATATTCATTCACATGATCATATAAACTTAAATCCAATTTCTGTTTTGAGTCCATCGATGAAAACCCACTGGTTGAAATTACTGAAAGAATATAAAGGCATAATATTAAAATAAAATCTTCCTTGATGAAATGATGAATCATGAACAGGGTGGAACCACAAGAAATAAAGCATTCAGAATTTCCGGGGTAACCTTAAGAGGAGAAAGCGTTATTAAAAGAAAAAAAAAATCTACTTTCATGATTTACAATGATGCTCAATATATTCACTCTGTCATAGTCATAGTCAAAGTCAAAGTCATTGTCATAGTCAAAGTCAAAGTCGAAGTCAAGGTCATAGTCAAAGTCAAAGTCATAGTTATATTAGTCATTCTCAGTCTCTCTAGATATTTGACCATATTTATTTACATACCACTTGAAGAGTTCAAGGATCTATCCTTTAATTGCAAGTTTGGGGTGAGTGACTTATGATTCAGAGGATTTGACAACTTGGCAGACGGTTTCAAAGCTTCGTTCTTCATCTGCTTTTTCTTGCTATCCTTATCAATCGGAGTCTGAAATTAAACCAGAGAATCCTATTAGAAGGCATATAGAATGTAAACAGCACAAACTGTAAACCTAATTGCGACCAATGAAGGAGGCAACTGTAGACATGTTTTGGGTCTAATTGGACCCATCTTCAGTGCAGCGCAGCCTCCTGATTTTCTGCTTCCAAGTTTGGATAGGCGGTGAAGGCCTATTCGGGAGTTTCATGGAGAAACTTGTAAAAACTCTAGAAAAGAAGCTATCAAGGATAGCAGAGTTGCCACCAAATTTAAAAAATAAAATTTCCTGACATAACCTAGACTTTTTAGATACATTTTGGGGAAATTCTGTAACAATTAAAGATACACCGGATGGTCAAAAAGACATAATCTGAAATAATTTCCAGGCAAAATTTGTTGCTTGAAACGTCAAACCCATTCCAGAGAGCGAATGAAGGAGACTTAAAAAATTTCTCCTGACACTTTCGTCGTTTTCCCTGGTCTTTCCAGGTTTTCCCTGATATTTCTGCGTTTTTCATGGCATTTCCAAGCCTTCCATGACATTGCCCAGTTTACTCGGTATCCCATGACAGAGACAACTCTGTCTTTAAAAACTAGAGAAACTTGTCAAGTCTCTTGTGGAGAAGCTATCAAGAATAGAAGAGGAAATATATCGCATTACTCACGAGCGTTGGTTTCCGATTCAAGGATCCAGGAGTAGAAAAAAACAGAGGGTTGTTGGAAAGGTTGAGCCCTTTGTTTGGAAGCATTTCTTCGGCCACAATAAGGAGTATTTCTTGCTCTAGAGATTCAAAATCTGAGGTCAGAGGTTTGCACAGTTCCAGGAGTGAAGTGTCCTCTGCAGAAAAAAAATTGACTTTGATGTTTAAGTTAAATACTTGTATTTGATAAATCAGTGGGAAAAAATGCAGTTACTATGGTAAAAACGGTCTCTACCAAGACCCTTGGCTCATTAATGCAATCAGCAGGTTGGCATATTCTCCAATTCTAATATTGGATAGGGATCAGGGTTGGACTGACTACAAAGTAACATTTATTACACCCTCTGGGTACTTAGAGAAAATCTTGGACCCCCTTATCTCTTAAATAACTTATGTACCGCTGTAACTTATGTAAAGCTAAAATTTAAACTCAGTTCCAACCTTCATCTGATGAAGCAAACACTTACAATTGAAAAAATTTACCCAAAACAAGTCTATCTGCTAAAGATTTTGTATGTAGATAGACATCTTGTGCATGAAAGCATCTTTTGCATGTGCCTCTGCAACTATGTCAGATTAAAAAGGGTACTAGCAATAACATTTTTGGCTGGTACTGAAGGTTCATTATAGAACATGGGGGTTAAGCACAATCAGTCAGAGCAATAATTAATTAAATTCCTTACATTTCTCGTAGGGTAATTCTTTATTTTAAAAATTGAAAATGTCAAATTTTTGAAGATTCTTTGCAGTATGTAAAACACATCAGTTTCAAGATTGAAAAAAACGAACGATAAACAAGCAATGTTTGTCTGGTGCCCAAGAAAGTGAAAGAGTACATGGTTAAATTAAGCTTTTTAATATGTTCATTTACGGCTCTTAGAAGAATAATACATTAGTATATAAATAACATCTAGAAAATTGTATTTTACCCTTGCACACTATTCCCCTTAAATTTCACATGAATATTATTTGTGATTCTTTCTTGAAACTAATATGCTTTAAACCTACATTGAGTATTGAAACTTTCATGGAGTTGACCACTTGAAGATCTTAAATTTAAAATTAAAGGACATGTTGACCTCCGATTGATGTTTCAACCTCTGCTTGGTGTTTCAGTCATTACCTTCGTTATTTTCCGCTAAGTATCTTGCTTTCAGCACAACATTCCGGTAGAGTTCATCGTATGGATGCTCCCAAATAGTCTCTTTTGTTTTAAAGTTGAAGTAATACCAGTTTTTGGTCTCCACATGATAGCTGAAAATAGAGAGTGATACTGTTATATGAAAAAGGAGAAGAAAAATAAACATCAGCATTTTAAATAAACATAACAAATGAAACCATTCAAAAATAAAAGAAAGGTGACGAGGACAGATTCTTTTGTTACGTCACGATTATTTGCCCTTGAGGAAATCGAGAGTGTTTCAAAAGTTTTTAGTATTAACGGACTTTGGTTAGTATAAAAGCCAAAGAGGTAACCTGAGCTGGGCAGAGAAAGAGACTGGGCAGAAAATCCTCAACAATTTCCATAAAATGATGTTTTTTTTATATGCAAATTTTTATAGTAAAATATAAAAATTAATCAGTGAATTTTTGAGCAAACAAAGCGGAAAACTTTGCATTTTAAATCGACCACTTTGAGCCTGCAACACAGCACATTACATTTTTGGACAGCCTTCCCAAAAAACTGCGTAGTTAAGGCTGCAAAGTTCAAATTGTTATAATTCCATTTTAGTTTAAAATTTTTGGTCATACCATGTGCCAAAATTTTTGTGAAGAGACCACTGAAAATTGCTTTGAACTTTTTCATCTCCAGACAAACTATGGAAATCTTGGTTAATTGCTAGCGGTGACATTCCACTTGATAAAATCAAAAAAATTATCTTTTAGAAAAATCATTTCAAATCTTCACTCTGAGAATTGATTTTACTGCAACTAAATACAAACCAAGGCTGCCAATGAGTAGGAAGGGGCCGTGTCAATCCATCAATAGCTAGCGGCAACAGGTGAGGTTCATCTTCTAAACTAATTCCAATTTTCAGCGCATATTCTTTAATTTCTATACACATAAAAATAGCATATAATTACTAAAGGTTAGGATAGGAAGACTGACTGAGTTAAAAAAGTGAATATTCATTCTCGTTCTAACTCCATAGAGGAAGTGCCCATCAAAGAAGACTGTACAAAACTCAGAGTAGAATGGTGAGAAAAACAAGAATTTTGCGAAAAGGTAGTTGTTACATTAAAAAATTCTTCTTTTTTTTACCAATTTCAAATAGCCTATCGGCTAATCCCATGCTTATTACCCCAGCCCCAGGTGACCTTTGCCTGAGACCATCAAACTCAGATCACCTGGCCAGGAATCGAACCCAGGACCTTTTGGTCATAGGGCCAGCACTACAGCCACTACAATACAGGAGGCCGACCACCACCTTGAAACTGACAAATTAGGTCTTTCTGTCTTGTTTAGGCCTTCTGCCTGTTTGGTTTTGATAGTTGGTCAAAACTACTTCACTTTGCAATTAGGAACTACAATGTCTAGCAAATCCATAAAAACACTTATGTACAAAGGGAAACTAATGGTACAAACGTTGTTTCTAACGCGAGCCAGAAATTGTAGTTTCAATTGCAAAATGTAGTCCAAAAAGTAGAGTCCTTCCTGAATGACTCAGCCACACACAGAGTTGAAGGAAGAGAAGATAATGTTGAGAATATTCATCAGTTCGATTCATTTATTCCTTCACTATAATAAAGACAGCAAATGTTTTGTTGCACTCTACAAGAGGGCAAAATCACTTAGCTTTAACTTAAGAAAAAAATTGGGGTTGCTCTAATAATAAATGTAATAAATGAAAAGCTAAGTATTGAGTGCAGCACACTTAGGGGCACGAAGTAAGTTACTGGACACTGAAAAATATTAACTTGGGAAGTATCATCAGTGGATCGGTTACCAATTCCACCTCCCTTAGAATATTCAAGGGATGTCCAGAATATCCTACTTGACGGGCACTCTGATCCTGTCATTTCATTTCACTTTAGAATTGTACTTGGCCGAGTTTGAAATGAATATGAAGCAACAGAAAAACTGGGTCCGGCAGGTAAAAGAAACCGCACCACTCAAGATTGTATGAATTGTAGCACGTAAGAGTCATGGAAATGTTAAAACCTTTTCATGTTCAGCCTAACTCTCTACCTAATTCCCAGGATCAGTCTTCCAATGGTTAACTCAGTGGACAACAACCAAATGATGGGATTAAAACTAATAAGATAATGACCTAGATAGTTACTTGATCCTGATGATCTTGATAAAAAAGTTTAAGTCTAATAGGATAACACTTTTAGTTCTTGAGAGTTATGATGGAAAATTCAACTTTTAATTCAATATTTCAACTTACAGTTGACATTTGCATCTCTCACAACTGACCTGGTTGAATGAGAATGCCTATGACGTATAGGAACTACGAATCTGACATGAACAAGCGGTTATTAAAAAGTCAAATTCAGCATGATGAAGAAAGTAAGCCGACAAATCTTACAGCTAAGAGATATTTGAAACTAGCTAACAAAAGATCAGTCGGTTATGCACTTATGTTCATGAGTAAGGAGATACTTGAGATGCATATTACCTTCCTCCGATGGAGGCTCTGAAGTTTTGTCGAATATTTCTTTGCATACGATTGAATGAGAGGTGCTGCTCATTGTGCAGAGTGAAAGTTGCTCTTCCGAAGAAATATCTTGGACATTAAGGACACCACGAACATTTTAAATATTTAAAACGGAGAGGAGAATTTGTACATAGTAAGTAGGGTCAAGCAGCACTGAGATACACACACTCGAAAGTTGCAGACCATCATGAAGAACTTTTGATACAAATTTTAACAAAAAAGCAATTTAAACTAAAGGTAAAAAACAGGTAAATACGGGACTAGAAATCAAAGAAGAGCTTTGTTCGGTGGTACTAAAATCGACTTATCACAAGAACAAATTTTTTATCAGCTTGCTTGTTTGTTTATCGATGGTTCTTCATTCAAGATTCCTTGACGATGAACGATCCTCACGTTAGCCAATCAGAAAACTGATTTTCGATTATTGTCTCCTCCGGGAGCGGGGGGAGGGGGATTTAGTTATTATCTATTATCAGTTGATATTGCAATATTATGTTATCAGTATGTAGTTGCTAGTTGAGAACTAATGAGGAAGTAGGTACATTATTTCATATTAGGCAGGCATAATGAAACTCAATTACAAGGTTATTTTGTGATCAGTTCAGAGGTAGGCAATTCTTCACAAGATAATTACTTTTATTTTTGAGTAGATGCTGTTTTCCTTCATCATAAGAATGCTCGTCTGCCTATCAACAATCATTGGCAGGCAACTACAGAAGTACTTAGTAGATCACTCTCGATTTTGAATATTTCAGAATTCTCTAATTTAAAGTCATTCCAAATAAACAACCCCCAGTGTCCTACCCTTTATTTTCTGCCTCAATTTCATGATTCTTTGTTCCCCTTAAAGGTATCGGAGACCTCTTGCCCTTTCCTGGATTGTTGCTGCCGTCTTGCTCACCATGAATCTCACTAAACATTTGTTTAGACAGATACTGTCATCAGCAGATAGTCTTAGATTCTCTAGGTATGAAGTTTGGTTTTTTAATTGTTATAATAATGCATGTATCAAAACCTCGTTGTCGAGTGAATGTTTGTCAGTGAGTAAGTAAAATGATTCAGCTCTTGGAAAAGTTTTGCTCGTCAAAAGATTTTCATTCCCGAGCAACTCTCAGAAAACTGTGAGCAAATGTTTCAGAATAAATGAATTTATAAAGGATTGCAGGTTTGATGTGCAGTTTTTCTGATTCATATCTCATAGAAATGTACGAAGTAATCATTCTGAACTCCGTGGAGCCTCGAAGGTTCCCATACTTCTGTAAGTTTGTCCTAAGAGACCTTTTCTAGATTTTTTTGTCTTTGCTTGAAGAGATACCGTTCAATGCGTCCAAGCAGAGGAAAGTGGTTCACATTTTTGCAGCAGAGCCTAATTTTTTAAGCACTCTAAATAAACATGGTCTCGAGGTTATGTTCTTTTACATTGTATCTGTGCAGTAACTCTAAAAATCAAACTGAATGTTTAATTACATTTTTCTTTCCCTCAGGGCTTTGTCATTCATCCATGACTCAAACTACATTTATTCGTAAGTACCTATAATTTTTTCCCTCATTTGTTCATTCTGAGTGCACATTGATGTTTCTCTATGATTGTGCAAAACAATAGATCAGGCAAAATCAAATTAATCAACGCTGATCACCGCAGGAACACATCTAACATCTAGGGTAGGTAACCTAGAAACACAGAGGGTCCTTCTGTGCATGAAATAACGGCAGCCATAAAAAGCTGTGTTGGTAGCCGCACAATTCATTCCAATGCGCTTGGAAATATGTCTGTAGAAACAGCATCAAAATATGCTTTTTTTCATCAAATATGTCCAAAATGAGCCTCTTGAATGACCTACCCATGTACTGTGGGAAAAATTTCTAAATTGTGTTTTGGGCACCAAAATGCTCGTAAACCGATTAAACTGATCAAAACTCTCAGAAATTTCCATCCGATACGTAATTTCTTGAAAATGTCAAAGAACGAAAATTGAAATGTCTTGAAATTGCCCAAGTAGCACAGGTTGCAATACTTAAATAGCAATTTTATGGTAATACTATTGCTATTGTAGCGGAATTTAGTGTATGCTCTCTATAATTGCTAATTGAAGGGATTCTCACAATTGAAATTTATTGCAATAAAATTGAAGTATTTAGGTTGCAATTTTTTATGGAATTGCAAATTGCCTATCCTCCTCATGCATTGAATTTATCATAATGATACTTTAAAATTGGCATTCATCGACCTAATGATGCAAAAATATTGCAATTTCATTGTAAAAAAAAAATCACAATTTCATTCACTAAATGTTTAAATTATTTCAATATTTGTGTTGCACTGCACCTCCAGGGTGATTTTGATTTGACAAAAGGTGTGCAATTTACATCTTCGTCATTTTGAATATCTGTGATTCAGAACAGTCCAGGAAAAGTTATAGTCTATTTTACTAAGTCTGTACACTCAGGCTTGAGTACTCTTCCAGAATGTGCTAAAAAAAATCTCTTTTTACCCCTTAATGTCATTACTTAGTCATTTTTTATTTTAATTTTTGGTTGACTTTTCAGACTGGGATCAAATAAGTCAAGCGCAAGCACAAGCTCAGAGGATGCTTTGTTTGATATGTTTCGGAATGAAGAAAATGATTTACTGCCTGTTGGAAAGTTTCTTGCGGTATGCTATTATCATACTTTTGTTTGGCATGTAACCTTTTATCCTATTCTAAATTATGGTGAGTCATAAAGGTCAAATGGACTGTGAGTACGAACTATATTTACTGAATGCCCGATGATAAAACTTTCATTAAGAAATGGACCATATTTTGCAATCCGTAACTAAAATTTCTGGCTCATCCGTAAAAATACTTATGTGGAGAGGGAAGCTAATGGTGTGTACGTTGTTTCTAAACTGAGCCAGAAATTGTAGTTCTCAATGAAAAATGAATTCCAAATAAACTACAAAGAGGGTAAAAATTGAAGCACCACAAAATATGTTTCCCATCAAAATTAAACGTAAAACACCGAGGAAATATAGAAATATTTTCAATTTGACTCATGAGTGAAAAATTGGTGTTTTCTGTGGTTGTCAACTCAAACTTCCCACTTACCAAATCATCAAATTTTATGTCCATCAAATTGACCATTAAACTGATTACCTCAGTTTCCTCATGATGAAATAATTTCCTCTATGTGCTGACTTTGTCATGATAAGTTCACAAAACCTACGACGCACCTTAATTGGAGGTTTTATAGGCATCTTTCCAGCATTGATTATTTGTTAAATAGGTTGTTTGTTTCCAAGGACCGGCTTCACCTGAGTTGATTTAAGTTTTTTTACAAGGGGAAAGTTTGAATTTTCTGACTCTAATGCAAACCATAAACACTTATTCCTTATCTACTAGTTGATTTGGACCTTTTTAACATGTTTGTTAAACAATGTTATTTTCCTTTCCTCATTCTAATCTGTTGTAATTCTCCATTATCATGCCTTCTTTAAAACTTACTGGTCATTTTTTATTATTCCTCTAAAGGCACTACGAACAACCGGGTTGCGGAAAAATGATCCTCGTCTTCGAAACCTAATGGATAACCTCAGGAAAGCCAATTCATCTTTAAAAAATGAAGGGGGTTCTCCAGAAACATTGAAATTAGACCGGGAGACTTTTCATAGGTAAATATATTTATTGAATCTCCTGCTTTAGTTCTTGTTCCAGCATTGATGTCAAGAGAAACAACTTCTCTGTAGTCAATTGTATTTGCAGAGCAAAACGCTAGGTCAATTTAAAAAAAAAAAAAAAAAAAGATTTGATCATTTCTATTTTTCTTTCTTTTTTTCATAATTTCAAGAATGAAAATTTGACTTTTTAGTGGCATGAAAGTCTTAAAACTGATCATCAGTCCTGACACTCGTTATGTCTTTGTTTCAATAAGAGCTCTTATTCCTTTATGACATCATTAAAAACCTATAAACCTGTATAACTTCTACACATTAAACTCACCCAAAATGGCTAACCCAAATATTGGGTATGAACATCGATCACCCTTAAGCACACTTCTACTTTGACTGCGTGAATGAGTGAAAGAAAAATTACCATGTTGAAAATTGCTTTGTTCCATGGATTGCACAATGGGACATTTTTTCCTCCCCTGCATCTTTTCAACTTGCTTCTTGTCAGGCATTTCATGGATTCAGATCAGGAACCAAAACATAATGTACATGCACATATTGGAATATGATGGTGAAAAAACTGTGAAGTATTAGATTATAATCCAGCTCAAGAAATTGCCTCTATTCGTTTTTGTTTAGCATGGACTGAATTTTGAAGATTTATAAATTTGAATGAAGCCATGGAGTTATTCAGTTGGGTTTTGGCTGAGAAATGAAGCTTGCAAAAATAAAGGGAAGTGTGAAGTACCTCAAGGGAGTGCAACTAGTGGGGTAAAAATAGAGGAACTTTTCACAATGAATCTATTTGTTAACAGTGGTTGGGTGGTCTAGTAATATTGTAAATTTACTATTATTGATTTATCAAGGGTGTTTGCGTTTATAATGTCATGACATAAAGTTCGATTTTTTTTGCCGGCCTAGTGTTTTACAACCATATACAGTTTTATCGGCTAACATAAAATCTAACTTTAATTTTATTTGGCCTGTTTATTGTAAAATTTTTATTCAGATATGTCCATGTTTCTCATCCTCACTTTAAAATCTGTTCCTCTCTCCTCAGCATAATTTCACCAAATCTCTCGCTCATTTCACGAGCGTTTAGGCATCAGTTCATCATCCCAGACTTCCCTGATTTTACAAAATACATTGAAGAATTTTATTGGAAATGCAAAACTAATACAGAGGGAAAGGTACTTACTTGGAAAGCTGTAGTAGTGTTTTGAATCGTAGCAAAAAAGCACAACCAGAAAGTCCAAGTTTATCCATGTAATCTTTTATTGTTAGTCGTTTCCTCCTGATTTGTCTCGCAGACTTTGCAAATTTAACTGTTCTGAAATACTGGAAGCTTTTAGCTGACTGATTTGAAATTTATTCATTTTTATAAAGGATTTTACACTTGATATCTATAATTTCAGTGTCGGCTAAATTTCAATACTATCTGGTAGGTAAGACGTTCCTTACAACTCCTGAAACATGATGAGCTTTTAAAACCTAACTTTCTATGTGCTTATCTGGACTAAAGAGCGGTTGAAAATTGAATTTTTCCGCATTTTAGACACTTTATCCAGTAGAAATGTTACAACATCTGATTGTTTTGTCTCCTGGCCAGCTGAAAAAATAAGAGAGACGAAAAAAATCAAACTCCTCTTAATGATAACAGCCTGGGGCGTATTGTCCACACACACATAGCAATAATCCCACATTTCCATAAGAAATGTGCATTAGAGGACTGAAAAATTCATCTCCTGCTTCTCTGGAAATTGGTATGTAGAAAGTTTAATTTTAAATACTCATCAAGCTCAGGAGGCTCATATCAAATAATAGCGAAATTTAGCCAGTGTCAAATTTCTTGGTATTGTATCGATGACCAAAGTGCGAAATCATGTATCTCTGTTTGTAACGTTGCAGACTCCCTGTCATAATTTATTTTTTCCTCTGAAGAGTGGTCAAGGTCTTGGAAAACTCCTCGATTTTTCTTCTCTGTTAACAGAATATTTTGTCTAAATTTCAAGCCATGAAGTTGGCTTGTCTCCCTCCAAAAAATAACGCAATGGAGACATGTGGTTTTGCACTTCAATCATTGATATGTCTGGTCCTTTCCATTTTCGGAAATAATAGAGGATCGTTTCGGCAAGGTTTCTTTTACGTTTTTTTTAAAGAGAGCTAACTTTTTAAATTACATCAGTGCCTCCAACAGAGGTTAATATATTTGTCATGCTTTTATACCTATCACCCGCTGGTCTGATCCTCGAGGGATGAAAAAGAGAATTGGAAATTCTCAGTTCCTTCTTACTTCTCCAGTAAACCAATCAAAGTAATCTGAAAAAAATAATCTCTTCTGGTGGTGCTCGCATCCAATTTTGTCTTGAAATTTTTTTTTAGTTTTTTACCTAGTTTGTTTATTTTTAATCAAGCCTTTTACATAATCAAGCTGAAGCTCTTAGATTCTAATTTTTTACGGAATTTAAAAATTTCCATAGTGTCAACAAGCAGTGATACAGCATTAGTGACTTGTTTAGTCTGCAAAACTAAGTTCATATTTTTATATGTACTAAGCATAAATTTGAGGTGAACCTGAGCATTTAACAAAGGGCATAGTTGCAGTAGGGGCATCTTTGCATAGTTTATTTACAGCTGTGGTAGAGGCCATAGTTTTTTTTTTCTTCAAGTATCATGTAGCCTCCTCTTTCCTCCCGTACTTTTCCCTAACTCTCATATGTTTTCTTTCAATATAAACCTTTGCATGCCTTTTTTCCCTTCTTTACTTAATGTCTAATCCTCTAATCGAAGAGAAAATACAGGAGGTGATAAGTATTAAGGGATTTCCACCATCCGATGTCTCGTAAGTGAACAAAATTACAAACTCAAGGTGAGAACACGGAGCATAGAAAATCGAGACAGTCATTGTACCTTGTAAGCATCCAAATATTTCCAGCAATTTAATTTTAAATCTACTGTTCATAAGCTGAAATTTGGGTCAATGCTGCAGTATTGTGCAGGGTTCTAAAAATTGGAAATTTTTTGTCATATTCAGTGAAGTCCTCATGAATGATGTCAAAATAGCCACATAATCTAAACTTATCGCCACCTTGTATATATCTTCTGTGATGTCTGATTGTTTCAGTGTGTAATTTGTTATCATAAAAAGAAACTTAATTTTTTGGCGTTTGCACGAAACAATAATCAAATGATAAATTATCATGAGTACCTGATGAAGATGAGTTATTGTCTCTCATTCGGGAGGGCTTTCCAAAATTGCATAACACATTTTCTCTGGGGGTTTTCACACAACTCTCCCCCCTCCCATACTTTTGTAACTCAACCTCCCTCCTCCCCATGAAGTATATGGCGCAATATCAAAACTCATTGTCTGTAGCAGTTTGCTTGTTGCCTCATTTGAATGCTACTTTCCCTTTTTCAAAATTAAAAGGTAAACTGATTGCCCTCAATGAGAATTTAGAAGCCCTTTTCAACCGCACCCTTGGTTTTATTGTAAAATATCATTGTTACAACCTCATTTCCAAATCAATCAAAAGTATGTATGTCACGATATTTACATTTATGGTATATCTTTACCTCGCAGGTGGCATCGTATATTCCACAACTGGCAAGAATGAATCCAGATTACTGGGGCATAAGTGTTTGCACAATCGACGGTCAGCGTTTTTCAATAGGAGATGTTAATGTCCCTTTTACCATTCAGTCTTGCAGGTAAGGTTCCTCTCATTTCCTTTCCATGAACTTCGCAGGTTGATTTTATATCCGCTTGTTAATATATCCTCCTATGTCAATGTAGCTCCTCAGAAACAAATTGATGGAACCGTTGATTCCAAAATCTCAAAGCAACTCACTAAGAAAACAAAGGAACAAAGGGTATTCTTGCTAAGTAAAGGTTTATAGGTCCCATAACTAGAAAGGCTAATTACAGAGGGTTGCAACAGTCCATTCACAGAAAATTTTCAAAATTTTAAATGAGCAGCATGTAATTAAAGTCCATTTACAGAAAGCAGTCTACATAGGCAAATCTTTTAGAGCAGAACATTCAAAAAATGTAACAGGGAGGAAAATTTATTTGAGCTAGGCTGTTGGATTCAACACTAAAGTTGTTGATGCCTCTGTAACAGTGCTCATCATTTGCGTTTTGTAACTTGCTGGCAGAGTGCTTTTTTTTATCAGGTTATGGGAGGCTCATAAGTAGACATAAACAAATTTAGACTATAAAAAACACCCGGAATTTTAATATTTATTGTACTTGATGCAGTGAAACACTTTCCCTCCCTGTTTTAGTAAACCTTTGAACTATGGAATCGCTTTGGAAAAACTGGGACAAGATATTGTGCATCAGTATGTAGGCCAAGAACCAAGTGGCTGTAACTTCAATGAGTTAGTGCTGGATCATAATAGTAAGTCTGATTTTAATACCATGACCCATGTAAGTTTTTTATTATTTTTCAATTTTACATGAGTTGATTAGGGCTTCTCCATTAAGAGACTGGCAGTGACGTCATTTCCAGTGTGTATCCACAAAGATATTGATTTTGTTTGACTCCGTAGTATTTATATTCATAATCATAAAATTAAAAATCATTTAGATTTATCTATGAGAATGTGAGAAATGAATTACAGAGAAAGAAATTGCCAAAAAAATCTCACAATTCTATGTTCTTAGACTTTCACATAGGTAGCGCTCTGTGCAGGGTCATTTATCCAGACTTACTTCCAGTAGCAAAGTTTGCCCAATTTTGTGCGTCAATTTTCCAATTACATGGAGAAGTAAGCCTGGAAAAACCAGTATGAAAGTGATCAGTCAGTCTTAATCAGAAACGTCATCCACAAAATGAACTCTTAAAAATGATTCAAAATTCATAGAATATTACTTTCTTGAGAATCTCATTGAAACCATATTTATTTAGAACCACAAGTCACTGCTTATGTAGTACATTTTCATTGCTATACATTCATCGTAAGTGTCTCCTTTATTGTGTTTCAGAAAAACCACATAATCCAATGATAAATGCTGGTGCCATTTTAGTATGTGCATTATTGAAAACTTTGGTGAAGCCTGAGATGAGTCTTGCCGAAAAATTTGACTATGTGATGAATTATTTCAAGGTATTGCTTGGTTTTCTCCCTAAATTCTGAATTATTTTATATTTTCCCAATGAAGTCCTCATAAAATTAGCCACATGCACTACTATTTAGTCATCCCGGATGAATTTGCTCTTTCTCACTATATCAATATCAGTCGGAGACAGCTGAGAAAGAATATAAGTAACATATGAATTGAGTACGGTTTTAAAGAAGTACGGCAACATAATTTGTTGCCAAGCATAGCTTTATTTCATTAATGATCAACATTGCCTAGGACTGAGCGATGTAACATTCATTATTGGAAAATCTTCTTTTTAGTTAAATATCATCGGAAAATCAATGTTTTTGTCCACCGATGAAGGGACCATATGGCAAAAAGAATAAAAATGGATAATGGTGACTCAGCCAAAAGAAGTATTTCATGACATCTGTGCACTGAAAATTCTCTCAAATGGGAAACCAAATGGAATTTATGATGTTAAAAATGTGCAGTTTAAAACGCTTTGTTTTAAAGAAATGTTCTCAAAATTTGTAATCCACCATGTCTAGGGTACAAATTAAATCGCAAATCTAAGCTCTTTATCGCCACATAAATAAAGTGCATCCTTGATGGGTTTTTTTGAGATGATACAGAACATTTTCCATTAAAAACACTAACTCCAACTTTTTGACCCAACATAACATAACATAACATTATGCTGATAAATTTCCTGTGAGGCACTACTGTCCCTTTTCTCATGGAGGGTCGATTTTTTTTTTACTACTACTTCAAATGGCCCACAAGGGCTAATCCTGCGCTTTAGTCCCAACCTTCCTCCGTCCCTTCTAAATAACCAGTCCCAAACATCCATTGTTTGAGACCATCAAACTCAGGTCGCTTGACCAGGAATCGAACCCAGGACCTCCCGATCACAGAGCTAGTGCTACAACCACTACACCATAGGAGGCCAACAAGGTTTTAGTTTTATTCATTTTCCTATTTTTTTTTAACAATCTCTGCAATGGGTTATCATGACTTTTACTTTATTTTTAAGTCTCTATCTTGGAGCTTGTCTTTGGTTCATCAATGATTAATATCACATGAGAGGAACGTATATCAGTTGCATGTAATGTCTCTAAAAATGTACTGTTTTAATTACAACTATCATTGTCTTTAAATTATTGTCAACTTGAAATTTTTCAAACAAGACCAATCCACGCAGGATAGTGATTGCGAATTTTTTCCACATCTAATAACTGCGCAGCCTTCACTCGGCCGCAGCTAGTGTGATGTCACATTGGCTGCCCCTTATAAGGAATGCATCGCATTTAAATTTCCTGCCGTAATGCGCGAAGAGTCTCAAAACTGGTCCACAGGAATTACTGACCTGTGTGGATTGGTCTTGCTTTTAAAAAGCTCCTTTTCTTTTTTTAAAATTATTTTACTTTACTGCTACTTTTATTGTCTCTTTATTATTAATTTTGCCCTCAGAGAATTGCGGGTGGGGAATACCTTGGATTCAACAATGCAGTGTTTTTGTCGGAGAGGGAAGCAGCTGATCGGAACTATGCGCTTGGTTTCTATATGCGTGAACATAAGTGTTATCCCGAGAAAACAAATTTAAAAGAATGCATGGATTTCTACTTTCAGGTGAATAACATTTTATCTTCCCCATTCCCTCTTTCTTAAGTTGGTTACTTAGGAAAGATGTTCGTAACAATCAGAGTTCTTATCAAGTCAAAGATACAATATTTAAAGCTCGTTTTTTACCCATCAATGAAAAACCTGTAATTGCAGTAAACCTGCAAACCTGTAATTGATCACCACCCTTAGCTACTGTGAGGTTCAAGATTTCGTGCTGTGGCGAAAATCATCACAGAGAAGATGCAAACCAAATTTGAACCTCCAATATATCGGCCATAAAAATGCATCTCATATGAGGGAGCTTATGATAATGGTTCAGTTTTGCTGGCCACAGAATCGTGTTTTAATGCTTGATTCTTGTAGATTAGCAAAAAATAATAAGATCTTTCCAAACTGCAATTTTCCACGTTCAATATTAACCGTGATATCGCCCTTTGAAAAGTGAGGTTTTTGATGTCAGCGACACCCTTGGTTTCTTCCTCTTTTGTTTGATCAGTGATGTAGAGGGTGCACAGCGAAAATTCAACGACGTTAAACATGAACAAACTCAATATACCGATAGATTCGCTTTAAAAAGATCCTCTTATCAGGAAGTAACGCATACTCACCGCAAAGAGATTAGGCGGTCAGTCAGTTCACCTCAATTTGTTTATGTTTAATGTCGTTGAAGTTTTGCGTTGCGCCATGTTGCGTCCTCTATATCACTGATGGAACAAAAGAGAAAGAATAAACCAAGGGTGTCACCACCGCGGTAGATGACGTCAAAAACCTGATTTTTCAAAGTGCGATATCTCTGTTAATATTGAACATAGAGAGTTGCTGTTGGGACAGATCTTATTATTTTTAGTTAATCTACAAGGATCAAGCATCAAAACACGATTTGTGACCAGCGCAACTGGTCCATTCCTTAATTGAAGTTGGGGGATTGAGCTTAAAGACCATCATGCAATAATTATTATTTATGAAGAAAAATTTTCATTAACTTCTATAAGAGTAAAGGTACAAAGTTTTCATTCAATCTTTTTTTGCTCCCAGTCTAACTCTGTTTGAATTTGACAGTGCTGTTCGATGGAAGTAACAGCGGAGAGTATGAGTGTAATGGCATCAACTTTGGCAAATGGCGGAATTTGTCCTCTCACAGAAGAGAAAGTCCTGAAACCAGACTCTGTTCGAGATGTACTCTCCCTGATGCACAGCTGTGGCATGTATGATTACTCTGGCCAGTTTGCTTTCAAAGTAAGATATGATTTGCATCCTCGGATATGGAGAACTACAAAATAATTCTTGCTAGGCTTCAATTTACTTCGGTTTACAATCTATAATAAGAGCATGATCAATTTTTTGGAAAAAATTCCGAGAAACTAATTGTGAGTTTTATTCTTTGAAGAAATTTGAGAATGAAAAATAATGGAGGTTTCCACAAGTCTGATCATCAAAGATTTGGCACCATGTCTGTAGGAAATCATAACTAATATCTTAAAACAAAAATAATCCCAAAAATTAGGAAAGATTCATGTATTAATCATTCATTTATTTATTGATTCAAGAGGAGTAGGTATTGAGTGAAATGCCCAATAACAAAAAATTTAATTATAAATTTAAAACATTAAAAACCATTTTTGATGCAATACGGCTACTAAAAACTAAAAGCAGAAACGAAGAAACAAAAAAAGAATTGAATGCATACATTTTTTTTATCTAAAGATCTCTTGCCCACCTATTTTTAAGTTTCAACTTTTAGTCAAGCAGCTGTATTACTATTGTATCATCCTACTTTAGGAAATTTTCTGAAACGAATATGGAATTTCATCTCATCCAGGTTGGCCTACCTGCAAAATCAGGTGTTTGCGGAGGAATGCTGGTGGTCATCCCAAACGTAATGGGCATATGTTCATGGTCTCCCCCTCTTGATCCGTTGGGTAACAGTTGCCGTGGAGTTCAATTTTGTCAGGTAGAGAATCAAGTTATTTTCATCATCGGTGCTTAAAAACAGGAAAGATGACCATAGTGTACAGCGGCACAATTCTCAGAAAAGCAAAGTTGTTAAGTCGTGTTGAAAAAGTTTGATTTAAATTTCCAGTGAAAAACATTTTTAAGTATTCCAAAGAATTAGTTGCGAGTGGTAATGTTCATTTTCGGACCAATAGAAGGTGCACAGATGCAATTCATGTAATTCTATCATTTTTAACCATGAGCGTAGCGGCACTTAAGTGGACCAAATTTTTTACCAAAATTAGTCAGCAAAATAACAGGAAGTCGAGCTTTAGGTTGCTTTTTGCAAAATTTAATTTCATGCTGTAACTTTCAAGTGAACAAAACATACTGGATATCTAAATTGTATCTGTTTAACACTGGGAATTTTAAAATTTTATTATCGACATTTTTATTCTTCATTTTTAGGAGCTAGTGCAACTGTTCAATTTTCACCCTTATGATAACCTAAAGCATGGTGTGCACAAAAAGGACCCACGAAAACACAAGTACGAGACTAAAGGACTAAAAGTTGTCCAACTTTTGTTTTCAGCTGCGAATGGGGACATTTCTGCACTGAGGAGGCAAGCATCACATTAATGGTTTTTCATTTTGAATTATTTTGGGACCAAAATTCATGAATATTTTTGAAATTCATGAGTCCATCGCATCCTACTTAAACCATCAATTCTGTAGTCAAATTAATTAAAAAAACGGAGGAACAATCATTTTCAAACTGTACTCATAGTCAATTGTCTGTAGGAGGCTGATGGCGGACACTGCATGACCCTACATTAGCAGCAAATTCACTATGTGTGTAAATTTTTATTAAAATTAAATCTGTTAAAGAGGTATTTTATCATTGATTGATGGTATAGATTCTTAAAATAAATTGCTTTTTGAAATTAGGAAGCTCTTTGCATCTATTTCTGTGTCACCGACAACAAAATCTGAGAATATGTTACATTCAAAAGCCTCTGAAGGAATCAATTAATACTTTGCTTGTGCAAATGAGTCACTCTCTTCTTCCGCTGAAAGTTCTCTAAGTGTTTTGAACGTTTTTTACAGACACAAACTTTCAGGGATGGATATGGGTCTGAGCGATTATGACGGCAGGACTGCCCTTCACTTGGCCGCTGCAGAAGGTCATCTTGACTGTATAAAATTCTTGTTAGAGCAATGTGGAGTTGATCATACCGTTCGTGATAGGTATGTATCATTTTCTTGACAAATCAATTACTCTAGTCACATAGCAGATTTTCATGATCACATATCCTTCACTTTTACATCATATTTATTGGCTGTTTATTTCTTTTTTTCCCATCTCATTCAACTCTTCAATTAGTACCATCAGAAGCCGATGAAATTCAACAATTATACAGTTTAAATTCAACGTTAGATTTTAATTAAAAATGTTTCAACTGCTGCAACGAAATTCATCGATTTTCTGTCATACATAAAAGACATTGTGTTCTTAAGTAATATTAGGTACCATTAGCTCTTACTGTAAATGATTCGAATTTTTTTAATTGAAGTACCTCACGAGAAGAAGATATCACTACTTTTAAAAAAGAGTGGAAGTCCACTTTTCAAAAAAAAAAAGAATTTATTGAATTTTTTCGAACTCCCCGGTTATCCTTACCGTATTACCTGAAAAAGTAGCTGTGGTCTGCTTCTTGGAATGCAAGTGACAGACATGCAAATGTCCACGCAAATGTTCAGTAAAAAGAGCGTCAAAATTTCCCAAAAAAACGAGTTTGAAAACTTTGACTTCTGCCTTTTTTGGAGCTACTGATTCAAATTAGATGTGTATAGCTTATTTATGAAGGATATAATAGATTCAGTCGGTGAAAATAATTAAATTCCAAGTGAAAGTGGAGTGACCCTTTTTCCTTTTTTGCTCTTCAAGTCGAACTAGGCTCCTTGACTCCGGGTACAATGATGGCTTCGGCAGATCGGTCCCGGAGGATGGGGGGACCCTCCCCCAAGTGGGGGGCCTGAGGGGCGCCGGCAGCACCGGGGCCGGGGTCGGGGACTGCTGTTCGAAGAGTACCTTCGGGACGTCCGACGGGAGGATAGAGCGTCCGATGGGCCACACTTGCACAGGGTGTGGCCTGGAGGGGTCGTTTAGTGGGTACAGAACACAGCGGCGTGCTCTACCCCCACATAACCGGGTTTTCCCATTTCTCAGCGGTCGGGTCGGTTAGGGGTCGCTTCAGAGGCTCTTCACCAACTGATGGCCGTTGCCGTCCTGGTATTTGTTGGGCCCCTTTCATGGGGGGCGTTTTGGCGACCCTCATGATGGGGGCACTGTAGCGAATTTTTCCCCTCATCTTCAAAAAAAAAAAAAAAGTCGAACTAGGCATTTGTTCTTTCACTTTAAGACTTGGTTTAGAAAGCTATTCGCCACTCCGATTGGTTTCTTGTGCTTCTGAATATTTTAGTCGCTCAGTATTCATGAATTATTGACTTTAGTAATATTCAATTGTAAGAATTAGCTTTTTGAATCATATTCTAATTATTAAACATATAATTTAGCTGAAAATATGTAGTACTTTTCTTACATTACCTAGTTCCTACATTAAATAATAATGGTGATATTGTTTCTTGAAAAACGCAGTAATTGTGACCACTGACAGGTGAAGCAAGACCAGGATTCATAAAACCATTTTTTTGACTTGTTTCAGGTGGGGGAAAACTCCCATTGAAGAGGCCAAACAGTTTCGACATGTCCAGGTCGTCCAGTATCTAAAACAATGGGCAGACGCAAATCCTCAGGAGGCTAATAAAACTGAAGATGAAAAATCCAGCCTACCAATTGAAAAAACCTCTCCATTGCCTAAATAAACCTTTCATTTGTTGAGCCTCCAAGTCAATAATCTGATGACATTGGTTTTTTACCTGGTGCAACTCTCATAGGTCAGATAGTAGTAATACGCAGACTCAAATATAAAATTGATGGTTGATGGTGTCGGCTCTAATATTTCCATTCACGTCAACATCCCTGTGTTGCTGAAATTGACCCTTGAAGCCTAGAGCGCCAGAAATGATGGTCATTTTATCACTGTAAAATTGCTTCCTCAGCATCGGATGATTTCATACTCGAAACTAGTGAGAAAGGAACATTTTATGAAGTTTCATAGAATGATATGAATTATTTTAGGATTAGCTACTCACTACTCACTACTACTTTGTTGATCCTCCTAGGAATCCTAAATGAGAATAATCCTCTTTAGAATGTGAAAAACTTTAAATTGTAGATCGGCGTCACTGCGTAGAGGAGTGTTTTACGTGAAGGACCCTGCAAACTGCAACTAGAAATATGTGCCCACGCCGATTCAATTTTTCTTTGCTGCATTAAAATCATCTATTGATCCTGATCAAAAGTCACAGTTGGGCCAAGTTTCTACAATTTTCTTACGCACAACTAAATTGCACATGAAGTAAAAAATATCAGGGAGAAATCCGAGGTTGTAAAATTACAGTAAAGAGTGAACATCTTGTAAAATGAGTCTTACTCCCTCTACATTCCTCCCATGCCTGCTGGCGGTATTTGTCAATTTTTTTATAGCTTTATTACCTCTTTTTCCCTTTCCGTTTTATGTTAATTGTTTGTTAGATAGTAATGAGTCTGGTGATTGACAATAATATGTCTTAAATGTTATTCACTGATTTTTTGTAGTCATAATTTTAAGGAATGCCTTTATTTCACTTACCAGAGCAAATACCTAATATTCATTGTTAGTGATTCTAGTCTTTACGTCCTTCCTCATCACTTATGATAAAATGCGGGTGTCCTTTTTTTTGGTGTTTTCATCCTAACACGTAAGTAAGTTTTCTTCCATTGTTTTTGAGAATTTAGGCTGAAAAAGCTACAAATTTTTAGGCTTTATTTAAGTATCTTATACTTTTTTGATCCATCAATGCGTTTCCATTGATTTTTTTCTCCTTATTTTGGAGGTAATACTTAGCTAGTCACACAGAATTTCCATCCCAATGGGCCAAAAGGGATTTATCTTCCTTTTTTCCAATTTAATTATCTTTTAGTGTCAATTTCAATTATTTTGCTCTTAGAATTGCTCTTGTCATTATTGCATTGTGAAAAGATTGTTTTCGACTTCCGCAATTAGTAAGGTATGAAGCTTGAAGTTAAAGGAAATGAAGGCGGCTTCATTGAAAGAATTGTCTGATTTTTCTTCAACTGAGACTTTTGTTGTTGTCTGAACTCAGGAAGCTGTATCTAATAATCCATATTTTTTAAAAGTCTGACTTTTACATGCAGTTTCAAATAGACTTTTCTTTACCTATGTGTATCGCCTCAGATCAATGGGTGTCAAAATGAAAAAAAGAGGTCAATGACACATCTATCTGAAATATCAGTGGTTATATTTTTGGGGCACCCTTACTCAATCAATAGCCAATTTATAGGTTTTTTATGTAACCTTACTATCCATGGTTTGTGTCACAAGGGCTTGCGCGATTTTCCGATTTCATGTTGTTCCCTTTTCAGAATCTCAAGAAAGTAACTGAACCTTTTCAACCATGTCATCTTCAACGTGCAAGATGTTGGATAGAAGTGATGTGTCTCTTTTGTGCAATATTAAGATCTATGTTAACCAAATTCTTTAAATATGAATTGTTTTGTTTGTAATTTAATTGTGGGTTGATTTCTTTACCTCTATATGAATTAGAACACCCGCCTTAAGGGACGGAAAGTTTTAAAAGCATAATTAATCGTATTCCTTCTGAAAAAATGAGAACAGTGCTTTTCAAAAAGCTGTTAAATTACTGCTAGTACACGTTATTTACTTCTGAAAGTAATGAAATCGTAAATGATGATTTTCGTTTCATTAAAAAAAACACAAATTAGCAAAATAATGTAGAAAATTCCTTTTTTTTCTCTCTTCTCCAAAAACCACAAGTTTTAAACAACTATTGGTGCAAAATTGACCGATGTTCAAAAGTGCTTTTGTAATATAGCCACGAACCACTTTTTCTTGTACGAAAAAAAATCTCAAGAGATAGTAAACAGGTGATCAAAATGCTTTCTCAAAAGACTCTACAAGAACTACTTGTAGTTTTGGTAAGAATTCTGGAAAAATTCACTATTTCGAGAGAAAGTCCTTCCTTATTTTTCACAGACAAAACTGAAGAATGGCAAACTGATGTTGAATAAAAAAAAACATTTTCAGCTGGTGTATGAGAACCAATTGAATCGGCTTATGCGAAAACCGCTAATGTCCATTTTCTCTAATTTTGAGAGAACTGCAAAAAACTGTAGAAGCCTTTTAAATTCAGGATTTAAAAATGTTCAGAAGTTCATTATTACAGGAGTGGATTGTAGAAATGGATCCCTAACACTTTCCAGCTCCTCTTCTGTCTGGGACGGGGTATAATTAAACAGAAAGATCTCTGGATATTAGCGGTTTTTGCATGATACCCAAAAATCATCGCGTTTTGGAGCCGTTTGATATTTTCAAAATGTATTCTAAAGATATTAAAGCGGTAGATTATCATTCATATAAAGTTGAAAAAACAAAATTCTGGACAACTGCTGCACTTGAAATAAGTTTCATCACGAAACTACCAGCAATAAACTGGACATTAGCGGTTTTCGCATGATTTGTGCGCGGACGGTTCTTAAACATCAACAACGCATATGTTTAAGTATGCATGATTCGGACCCCCCCCCCCCCTGAAAAGGAGTTCAAACTTATGGAAAAAACATTTTCACCACATTACTGAGTGTGTCTGACCTCCGAGAGTATTTTAACCCAAAAATCTCAAGATTGAAAAAAATGGACATCAGCGGTTTTCACACGAGCCGATTCAATTGGAAGTATGAGCAAATTTCTTCTAACTCTGGCTACAAGTCGCTCATTTTCCAAAAAAAAAAAAAAAAAAGGTAATCAAGAATGGTAGACGGATGACTGAAATAGAACTACTTGTGAAAACGAGCCATTTTCTGAGGAGCTATTAACTTATAATCAAGAGTTATTCCTTTTTTAAGTATTTCAAGAATGGTGAACAG
Organism: Bemisia tabaci; assembly: GCF_001854935.1. Lineage (NCBI taxonomy): Eukaryota > Metazoa > Arthropoda > Insecta > Hemiptera > Aleyrodidae > Bemisia > Bemisia tabaci. The sequence continues at coordinate 5,028,619 of NW_017547115.1, forward strand.
ATTATAAAAAACCCATTTCTTTGTTTTTTCTAAAAGCAAATTTAAGAGAAATACTTGAGAGCGCTTAAAAATGTCTAAGGACAAATCAATTTCAGAGTCAGAGTCATTCAGTTACAAGCAAAACTATCCAAGAATGGTAAAGTGATGACCAAAGATCATTTTTAAAGCAAAATTGAAGAAACTACTTTCAACGAGAGAAATTTTGAGGAGATGATGATTTTAAAATGAGGAAACACGAAATTACTGTTTGTAACATATTATTAAAAAACTTCAAGGTTTCAAAACTTCAACAAAACAAAAAAGAAGAAAAAAAGAACATTTTCATCACATCAAAGGTGACTTTGGGAGTTTAGGCCCCACTAGTAGTGTTTTCCCAGGGATGAGAGCTGGCCCCAGCACCACCAAAAACCCCGAGCGACAGCAACACCACCGTACTCTGACTGCTCCCAACGATCATCTTCCATACCTCTTCATAGATCATTAGGAAAGCTCATATTTGCTGTCCCATGACAATAAATTGCCCTCCACAGGAAACACCATTTTCTGATGCAAACCACAAGAATTTTGGTAAAATTTTAAGCGTCAATTTTGTGTTAATTTTTGTGTATAATCCTCCCCGCTGCTTGCTTATTTGATGTTTCCACTGCTTGATATGAGGGACGCAATGAGTCACTCAATTCTGTCAGGTTGACATCCTCCTGCCCCGCTGGTCTGGTTGATCCAGGGCTGCCAAAATTTGTGAGCGTCTCAAGAGAAGTGGTCATGGAAAAAGTGCTTCATATCTCACTGTAATATAGGTAGATGAAAGTGTCCGAGATTCAATCTTTGGCGACAAAAACCTTTAAAGATAGTTAGAATAATCTGGAAACCACATCTCGGTTCTGTTTACTTTAGTATCAGCTGATTCCATCTGTCTTAGAATCTTCGCTTGTAACTCGAGTGGCTGATTCTTGTGAACGGAAGCATACAGGACATTCATACTTCATGTCAATCATCCTGTTCGACTGAAAAATACAAGAGGAAGTAGTATGAAAACGAAAAATATTTGGATGCATCAAGAAATTGAACTTGTTTCTTATTTAATAAATTCTGTGGAAGACAGTTGTATTCAAAAACAGTTTCACATTACCACTAAAGGTGATATGACATGACAAGTTCCCTCATCAAACCTTAACGCAAAACAAGTTGAGCGCACTGAAAAAAGCCTTGCCAGTTGAGACCTGCCTTCAGGCCCTCAAAACTAAGGTTCAAGCCAATCTAACTAATTCCTTTCTGTGACCAATTGTTCCAATAAAAATGTCTGCTTGAGTTAAAGAACCAGTTTAAAGCAATTCAATGCGTAAGCATGATTGCTTCTTCCCATCAATTCAGCACACTATGGTCTGTGGTTCAACCATTTGGTCGAATCTGAACTACCGCATTTTATGGCATACTTCAAAACTGTTTCCTGACTGTTCAAAACAGAGACCCACGGGGGTCTCTGCAGAAATAGCTGATTAAATGAGAGAAGTTTTTTTCTGGAGAGCAGATTCTAGACTCATGCAATGAGCTTGTTAACCTGTTTCTAATTCTTGCATTTTCAGAAACTGCATTGTCTCCTGATCACGCAGTAATTTTTTCAGATTTTTTCGAGCCGTTTTTCCCTCCGAAATCGACTTTTGAAGTTCGAAATTTTAAAATGCCGCGTTTGCCCGCGCTTTAGCGGCAATTCAATATGGCGCCGGAATTACCCCCTAGCTTTCTTGCCACACATTCGACCGGGCGCCGTCAGCGGGACCTCTACGCGTTCGAATATCGAGGCTAATCAAAACCAAATCAAAACAACCAACTGGCTGTTATCAATTTCATCTTTTGACAAAGATTTCTCTAGTTTTTGGCATATTTTCTGAACTGTTATTCGTTCAACTAAAATATCTAACCCTGCTTTACGAATATCTCGACCTGCAATCTCCTTGGAACGTTGGAAAATCCGAAAATATTGACCAAATTTGTGCTAGTTTACTTAGTCATTTCAGTACACTGAGATGAGATACTGAGTTTCCATGGTAGTGAAGTGAATTTGGGAATAATTCTTCTTGAAAATGTTGAGTGCATATGTTTTTGCAATAGTTTTTGCTTCAACTTCAGAAACAACAACAGATCGACCGGTCAAATCCTGACACTGTTACTGACCATGTCGAAGCTTCATGATGCGAAGCCTTGTGCTTTGTTTCGGGAAGTAAATATTTTGGAGAAAACTTCCTACGTCTCATTTACAGCAATCTAAATAGAATCAGTAATCGAATGTCCTTCCCTCAATGGCTCTCTTTAAAGAAATATCCACAATATATTACATGTAGGTATCACTTGTTTACTCTTAGGAAGCCACCCAAGAATAAATAGCCTTCGACAATTTTCTATTCTGGGACCGTAAACTTATTAAACTGTTCGGTGTTCCATAATTATTACAGGTATATTGTGAATTGCTAGTGTGTGCCATTCTTTGATAGTTTGTCTCAATGCGAGATATAACATCCGTGATTTAATCTCAATTTCTCATCCACTCATTTTCTACGTAATCACATCCTCCACATGACTTTGATTCACTTTGAACCTGATTTTTTTTTGGTAAATAATGGCTCACTGTGCTGAGCGTTTTACCAGAAAGTCAGCTTTAAGTTACATTCTTCGACATGGAACTACATACAAATTTTGTGAAGATGCATGCCCTGACTCTGAATAAATGGATGTTATTAAAAATCCTGAAGATGAAAGGTGAGTAGCTAACTACTTTGTAAGTTCCCTTCTCAATTTCGATTACCTAAGTGTATGGTTTCTAATAGCGGATAGTAAGAGTCGTCCAGAAAGTAAGTTTACCTGTTAAATACTTCCTAAACGAAGATAGGTAGAGACAATCTGTAATAAGCTTTGAAAAGTCACTACCCTGGTTCTCTAATACGCTGTAGATTTTTAAATTTGGCTTGATAGAACTCTAGAAAAGTGGGATTTTCTGAACCCACCTCCTCTCCGCACGGGTTCAAAATTAGTGATAGACACAGTGGCTCATTTGCGAATGAGGCTCTGTAAAATTTTGGACCTGTGCAGAGAGGAGGTGAATTCAGAAAAAGCCACTTTTCTAGAGTTCTATCAAGCCAAATTTAAAAATCTATGGCGCGTTAGAGAACCCAGAGTGGTGGCTTTTCTAAAGTTTATTACAGATTTTCTCGAAGTACCTATCTCAGTTTAGGAGATATTGAACAGGTAAACTCATCTCTGGACAATACTCGTAGTTGTTCTTCCCTCTTTCTTGCAAATTATTTATTGAAATGAAATACATAAGGCTCTTTATCATTGAAATATCACTATGGAAGAGCAACTGAGTTTAAAGACTGAGACAAAAAAAGATAATGGTGACAGTAAAATGAGGTGAGAAAATCTACCAACTGGAGGCATCCACTTCAAAATATTGCTATCACATGAATTTGTTGGCTGGAGACTAGCGCATCCATCCGCGCATAATTGATTTTAAGGGTTTCCATGGGTGTACTGAAGGAAAATCTAGACAAATTTTCTCCGACTTATAATTTGATCAGTACCTAGACATTTCTGCTGTGAAATGGAGACCTCAGGTTTCCATGTCAATCCAGTGATAAGAGAATACCTTGGTGTGCCTTCGAAATAACACTTGCTACATTTTTTGTGATTTTCAATTACTGGATATTACCTACATTCATTGCACACCGCAAACATTTTTTATGAGAAAACTACATATGTTCCAAAGAATTTAAAACAAGTCATGTGCACGTTGGAGCAAATTTACTTCTGTTCTAGTTTGAACATTATTGGTACGTACCTTTCAATTTCAGGATTTACCGGCTTTTGCCGAAGGGTCTGTTGGTGCCGGCACACACAGTTCCAGGGTAGAGTGGAGATCCATGTCGAAGAAAATTCCTTTGAACTGATTTTTTAGTAAATAAATGCTCAGATAACTGAAGCATAATTTACTACACTATCAGACTTCAAAGGGAGTTGGTCATGAGGAAGTATTCACAACAGCAAAGGAAAGAATATGTGGATATACAAGTAGAAGTACTTAATGAGCAAATATACAGATTACTGACTTTAACACTTGCAAGAAAGGAGGAAAAATCTAAGAGTAAGTGCTTGGTATCAGATGTTCTAGCAGCATAAAGCCCGTCCAATGTGAAGATTGTTTGATTACCCAATCGTTGCAAGTGCAAGAATCTATGTATGACCGCAGAAAATGTATCATTAGAAGAACACTTATAAGTATATTTTGACTAACACAAACACTGTAAAAATCGTGTGCAATGTTAACCCCAACACCGAAAACACGGTGATTTCAACTGAAAAACCAAGCCTTTAGATACTTAAGTGATAGGAACACACACATATAACAAACACAGTTTTGGAAGCTATTTCCGGATTTCCCAACGTTTCAAGGAGATTGCAGGTCGAGATATTCGTAAAGCAGGGTTAGATATTTTAGTTGAACGAATAACAGTTCAGAAAATATGCCAAAAACTAGAGAAATCTTTGTCAAAAGATGAAATTGATAACAGCCAGTTGGTTGTTTTGATTTGGTTTTGATTAGCCTCGATATTCGAACGCGTAGAGGTCCCGCTGACGGCGCCCGGTCGAATGTGTGGCAAGAAAGCTAGGGGGTAATTCCGGCGCCATATTGAATTGCCGCTAAAGCGCGGGCAAACGCGGCATTTTAAAATTTCGAACTTCAAAAGTCGATTTCGGAGGGAAAAACGGCTCGAAAAAATCTGAAAAAATTACTGCGTGATCAGGAGACAATGCAGTTTCTGAAAATGCAAGAATTAGAAACAGGTTAACAAGCTCATTGTTGTTGCATGCAATGTTGGACAAACTCGAACAACTCAAACTTTTGTTTGTTTTTCAAGTTGGCCCATACATAGCCCTAAAGCATTTTCTTGACATTCATTCGTGGGATACTAAGCGGTCCCTGAGGTAAAGCAATAAACATGCCTTAAACCCACTTAAATAGCATCATATAACTAAATAAATGGGCCAATCATAGTACGGATGGATCTCCTTGACATGGTACTTAATTGTCAATAAGCTCTTAATAGAAAGAAAAGGACGTTTTCTTGGATAAAAACTTACCTCTAAACAATAGTAACAAAATATGTGAGAACAATTGATATGAACTGGCAAAATAGGAGTTTCGTTGCAAAATGCACATTTCGACCTGGTGGAGAAAGATGCAGATTCTCTGGTACTTGTCGAGGGTTTTGAGATCACTTGAAGAAGTTTCTTTCTGAAGTACTGATAATTTATTAGAGGCAATGCAAATCCAAGCATTTCCTGTCAAGAAGGTAGGAAAAATATAAATTTATTAAAACATTCTGAACTATTTGAACTCATATTCATACTTATTAGGAGTTATTGAAGTATTGTTCACACTGAGATTGACGACTCAATTGAAAAAAAGTTCTGACACCAATAAATTAGATGGCCAACTTTGATAATGCAACAGCTAAACAATTTTGATTCTTGCATTTAGTTTCAATGTGAATATGAGTACTATTTTTCTTGTCCAACTCTTGAAACGGATAACATTAGCACTACCTCTAAAAAGCACCGCAGAGACATGCGCAAGGGCAAAATTCTGCGGATAAATTCTTGCCTTGAGTCAGTATGCACTGAATTCTACAAATATCTCTTCAATGAGCATTACTCGTGGAGAGGACATAAGTCATTCTATGCCGAATCACCAAAAAAAAAAAAAAAATAATAATTGAATAAAGTTGCTCTCCACCAACCCCAAGTATTTTTTTCATTTTTTTCATTTCTCTATCTATTGGAAAGAGGCTCTTAAGCCATTGTTCCAAACTTTTGAGATTTCTCTTTCTCCTACAGTGGCCTTCTTAGGGTTGTGTTTTTAGCTGATTTTTGACAAAATTCACAGTTGAGGAAATGAGCTTACCCCTGAGTTTATGTTACTTACAGATCTAAAACAAAACTAAGATACTAATTTGTTTTGTGCTTTATCTTTTTCAAAGCACTTACTGTATTATCTTGAATGACATCAACCCAAGCATTCAGTCTCATCCCTCTATGCAGAATTAGGCTGAATATGGAGGTAAACTATTTAATAGAGCTCCTCCATCTCAACTTTAAAAGCTTTTTTTTAAGCTAAGAAGTTGATTTTAGACAAAACCCAGACGCATCATGAACTCGCTCCCAAAATTGGACACAGGAATAGAGAGTTGAATCAAAGATCCATCAAACATGCCCTACCTTTGTATCAAAGGCTAACCCCTCCTCCAAAAAGTGGTACAGGCAAATCCGTGTCAGGGGGCTGTAGGCTAGCTCCATTTTTTAAAGACTTGTGAACTCCGGCAGTCTTGCTGATATTACCTAGAATCACCAGCCTTCCTGGCAGTCTCAACCAGTTGAAAAAGAACAATACAACAATCTTCTTTTCCACTTAAAAATCCAAGTCACATGGTATATTTTATCTTGAATAAGAACCAACAAACAAATGTTATTTGTTGATTCTTACTATATATAAGAGGGACCACAAAATGTGGGACAACAAGGGTCACCTTATTTAATGGCTGATAAAAAGTCAACTGAACTTACAATGAAACCATGCCACAGTAGTTCTCTGGTCATGTAATTGTATCCTATCATTCGAGGACTGCGCGCAACAGAGACGATTTTGAGACCAAGTAATCGGTTGGTCAGTGTGGGATAGTCTCCATTTCGCAGGAACACTAGAAAATTGGTCAATCTGAGAACATCCATAGTGACGTCCACCCAATGTACAAATTGTTTGACCTGGAAAGAAAAATCACTTTTAAAAATATTCATGTATATATTCAATATTCATAGATCATGTACATTGGTAGAAAAGTCCTTCTAGAATCTTTTAAGCTTGATGTTAATTTTTTCTTTTTTTCTTTTTTTTTTAAATAGAATAAGGAAAAAAAAAGCTCCATGTGTCAACAATCGGTGTAAAGGACCAATCAATCCTTTAATTTTGTAATTTTTGCAGGCCTGCAACTATTCTTTTTGCTCTGACTGCTGTCCTCTTTAAAATCATCACTCTCACATCATGTTTCATTTACGTCAATGATTTTTTAAAAGGGCAGTTTACTCACGTGAGGAAAATGGTTTGATATTCGCTCTATCTTTAACCTCCAGAAGTCATTGAGCATTTGAAGAATTAAGAGGGCATATCCTTTGTGGGTCGAGAATGTTCCCTGCGAGTACTTTAGACTTAGCATCTGTTGGCCGAATGTGCTCTGAGACTGCAAGACAGACATCTGAAATCAGATGGAAAATCAATTAAAGCAAGAGAATTACACACAAGATGTTGTGAGTTTAAATGACAAATTATGAATATAATATAAATTAGTTAATTCTTCAAGTCAAAATGAGACATTTGGGTGGTATAATATTTTCCCCTAAAAAAGCATCCTTTCAGAGCTGTGAGTCCCCAAATCCCTGAGATATTAATTACTTGACTTCCAATTCTAACACCCATTTTGCTTCAAATGGAACAATATGAGGTTAATCCGTGTATTTATCAACACGCTTTCCAAACTTAGGATAAAATTAGGATTCCAACACCTAAAGGAGGTATTAGAGGTATTCTTCAATGTTTTTGAGGATTTAACCAAAAGTCATGATTACTTTACTTACTGCCCCCCCCCCCAAAAAAAAAACTCAAACATCAATCTTTCCATGCGATTAATCAGTTTTAAAATATGTAATTGCCTCCAAAATTGAAAAAATTTTGCCAAACCAGCATCATTGTTTTTGGGGGTAGTTTTTCTAGCAACTGGTGAGCTTATAAGAAAAGAGATGAGGAAAATAAAATAATTTTGCACGATCTATCAAATAATGAAAATGATACTAATGTATTTAATTATTTTACTTTGCCCTCCAGTTAGAGCCCCCTAAAATAATGAGTTGAAATCAAGAAAAAAACCATAAACGCCTTTTGGAAGTGTTGGGATCCTAATCTTGAGACCAGAACTGAGAGATACAGTGAAGCAACTGAATTTGCTCCCTTGTGGTGAAAAATTATGGGCAGAATACGACATATATTAATTGATTTTCAATGAGTCTTGGGGACATAACTCTAAAGGCAGCTATTTTTGGAAGAAAGTTAGGTAAGTATACCCTATACCACCACCCAAAAAAAAAAAACATGTTTGTGAATTCTTTCCAGTGCTCATGCTATTCTGTCACTGAAAACTTTAATTCATTTAACTTTGAAAGCTGTTAGTTTAGAAAAGAGCGTGTTATCTGGTATAAATTTTAAGGGAGGAGTCATTCATACATGATGCCACAAAAAAAAAAGCAAAAAAACTGATAATGTGAAAAATCACCATGGAAAAGTTTTTCAATTCTTCAGGCACATTGCTAAAGTGAGGAGTCCTTGAGAGTCAAGAAAAAAATTGGCTTTGAAAAATTGTTGAATCCATCGCTCACCTTCCATATAATTAGATTTAAGATGATATTGGTTTTTGTTTCCAGCCGGTCAACAATCCATGGCTGAAAATAAGCAGAGAGGGGGTTGCTTCAATATAAGATCAAGCTAATGGGCAGCTGAAACAATTCTTTGCCAAGGCAAAATGTAAATCATATTCCTTTGACTGTGCTGTTGAAAAATATCTCCGATGAGCTTGAAAAAATATTTACCAGACTTGATTACTATGCACTGACAGAGGTTATGCAAAAAAACGATTTTTGGGCTCACAATCGGCGAAAAGTAATCCAAACAACCGAATATGGTGCTTAGAAATTACCATGGTTCTAATCATTCTTAGTTTTAGATATGGATGCATAAACCCTTGAGAAGTGTCTTCCCAAAAAATGAAACACTTGAATATTCTGATTGAAAATACAGGATGTCATCTGTTATCATCATTAAATTTGAGGGAAAATTTTTGGGGCTAAAATACAACTTTTATATCATCAGGATATGCTGCAATTGTGGAAATTTCTAAGTCAAAGACCCACATAAGGCCTAATTTCAAAGCTAAAGGAAAAGATTCAATTTAAAGTCCTCGGCAAATCGCAATTGATGGGCTTCACAGTTTGCTTCAAAAAAAGAGGCATGTGGTACTTTTTGTATATTAACCAACTATTTCTGTTTTCCTCTACAAGGATAAAAAAGAGGCAGAAATCCTGCCATCATTTTTCGATTTAGATGTATTAATGAATCAGAATATACATGTTATAGTAAATAGATGAGAAGAAGAAAATAATCAAGAAGAGACTTTGAGATGTTTTTCCTTAGCTGACAATATGCTTGCATCTGATGTGTATCTTTGAGTGTGATGAAGTTAATAAAAATAAACTAAAATGCTCACTGGAAAGTACTTTAGAGCTGCTTGAACTTGAGACTTCAGGATATTCAATAACTCTTCATCCAACAAAAATGCATCCCACTGAAACAAAATTTACTATGTCAGTGTTTGCCAAGTGCTTTAATCGGAAAAGAACAGAGCAGGACTGAATCAAAACGTGAAAAATATTCTATTTTCCAACAAAAAAAAGGTAAGTAAATACATCTATGTGGAGTAGTTACTTGTTTCTTCTCTTGCCCGATTTTTCTGAGTTCTTTCGCACATTTTTAAAGTGTAAAGCTGTGATTTTCGTCCAGTGAGTGGAGAGTCCCGGGAAGCTTCTTCAAAGGATAAAGCTCCACTTGGACACTTTTTCGAGGAAAATGCACCTTGATCTCTGTCCAAAATCATCAGAGTGCATAAATCAAGGCTTAAGGATTTTCCCCTTGTCCAGATTTTTCATTACCCCGCTTAGGCGTCTGCTGTCTTGGGCTCAGTCAGCATCTCTTGTGTCGAGTATGAGGAGGGAAGAGAATGTAGGGTCCTAGGATTGGACACCATAATTAAGATATAAAGTTTCTTAAATTGCTCATGACTTACAGAGGCGAACACAAGATAGGTACATTAGGAGAAAATAAACTACGAAATAATTAAGAATACAAACCACACCATGAACAGTCCAGACCTAAGTACACTAAACTGCGATTAATATGACTAAACTTGAGGAGTCAACAGGTTTGACAAGATTACTGAAAACATCATAATTGTGGGGCGTCTTGTCCAAAGTCAACTGAATACATACGCCTTGTAGATTGTTGTTAACATTCCAATAATAATAATGAAAAAAAAAATAAAATTTTGGTATCGCATAGTCAGCAATCAACTTTGATAATGTTTTTGGCTTGTGTAGTATTCTGGGAGAAGTAGCAGGTGGGCGGGTAAGCCACTGCTTGCCGCGCAATTCGAACTTACGGGCGCTGCATACAGTGAGTCAACGCATTCGCTTCAAAGGGCTCTTCGAGGCAACTATCAGACGATTACCATGGGCACTTACTACTCAGTAGCTTATGCTAGTACAAAAAGCCATAAATAGTAATTTGAGCTTATGCTAGTGCGAAAAGTCATAAATAGGAACTTGAGTGGGTGGTCTCGTACTGTTACTGGGAGTCATATGGAGCGTACAGGTCCAAGATATAGGTTCTCTTGAGACGGCAAAGGTCTTGGCTGTTGTCTAGAAGGTTTAGTGCTTCTTCGTTTGGATGATGATTAAGCCTGGCTATGAGTACATGGCCAAGACGTGCCAAGACGTGCAAGACGTAGGAAGAGACGTGTGAGGTGTTCTTGGACAGTCTTCATGTTTGCATTTGAATGAATGACATCTACATAACAATCGTTATGTTAACCGGTAATTTTTCGCAGGAATTTGTTCCGTGCAACTTGTAGAATTTTAAGAGAGGAGGGGGAGCAGTTCCCCAAATTTGGGAGCCATGGGCCCAGATAGGTCTGATAACAGTCTTGTTGCCTTCGACGATGACTGATCAAAAGCTATTGTTGATTATGGAGCAAGAGGATTATTTTATTGGTAAAAAAACAAATAGCAATGAAAATTCTTAAGGATACTTACAGAGGTAACTCTTGATGCTCTTTTTTCGATGAATTTGCTCATTTTCTGTGATTATTTCTATAAAAAAAAATAATAGAACGGCTGTTATCAGCTTATCAGTTAATCAGGGTTGGAGGTTAGGTGTGTTACAGTTGAGGGTGTTGGTCGGTGCAAAGTCTGAAAGTTTAACGGTGCGCTAATTACGGCTGCGGTTCGGCCATTTTGTTCTGTCACAGTCATAGGAGCCGTTTCAGCGTTAGCCCGCAAATTTTCTTGATATAAGTTTCATTTCCTGCTTTTAGTTTTATTTTTCAGTAGTTTTTAATAATTTTAATATTTAGCATGGAGGAAAAAGCTTCATTGAAGGAGCTTGATCAGTGGATAGAACAACTTAATGAGTGTAAACAGTTAACTGAAAGTCAAGTCAAAACATTGTGCGATAAGGTATGTAGCTTTATAATTCATTATTTATCATCTTCTATCAATTTTGAACTTTTCCAGCGAAGCCTAACTCTTTTGCATTAGACTAGCAAAGATTCATTCATCTGCCTCTATATTTTTGCCCTAAATTGTTGCCCTTTTTACGACTTCATGACAAGAAGTCTGCACTCTTGCCTCATCGCTTTGAACGTTCAGTGGCATCTGTTCGGATGGTTTGGTTTGTATCTAAGGGTACTCTTCCCAAGAACTATTCTCCCTATCATTCCTCTGGCTCTAATCAGTTCGTGTAGTACAGCAGGCCCCTTGTTGCGTCAATCCCATCGGGAAGTAGTGTGCTCCAATGTTAACCTCCAAACCGTTGTGATTGGAAGAATTGATTAGTTGGTGTGGTCATTACCATTTTTCTTTATCTTTATCAATTAGCTTGTCTTTCACATAACCCCATCTTTGAAGTTAATGCTTTTGCCCACTCAACCCTTTTAATCCATCACCATCTTCGGTAAGCTTTGCCTAATCCAAGTTAGCACCGCCCTGACCTGACTTCATCACAGGAAGGGTCAACTCAAAGTTTTTCCCTGAGCCAGATTGATAATGAAGGAAGTAGGAAGCTGTCCTCATGGGTAAATCCTTGGCTACAATATAATTTTTAAGCTTAATTTAAGATTAAGGATTACACCTGTTGTTTCATTTAATGAGGCTTATTTTGCTGTCATTTGTAACTCAAAAATTAATAGTCTACCATTGGTTTGTATCAACAAACTTGTATGTCCGAACTGAAATTCATGAAAAACAGAATAAAGGTAAAAAGTAAGATGATTTGACTTACAATCCACAAGGAGAGGTTTATTAGGTACAGTTTCTGTGTTGGATACCTACATACTTCTGCTGCTCAGGGGCGCCTTGGTTGCAATACACCCAATCACCGCTAAATGAATTTACCCACTCGCTGAGTGAGACATGAGATCTGCCATTTTAATTCCAGTGTTCATATTCATTCCTGAAGAGTATGCAATAAATCCTCTATTGCACTCTAAAAATTGAGGAGCCTATGCAGCTTAAACATAAAATACGAGGAAATGAGTACCTAAGAGGATGATAGCTTAACATGTCAATAACCAATGGAATGAAAAAAATTTAAGAAAGATATTTGAATGCATCAGGCTTTAATTCTAAGCATTTACCGCGTTGCTGATAAATGATTAAGAACCATATGACTCGTGTATCACGAATCACGATGAAGGAAAGGCGCCATGGTACATTGGTGCATTGAATTTAATTTAGCTATGTATGTAAATAGGAGTTAGAAGAGTTTCAATGTCATCAGAGATAAACTGATGTTAAAAAAAAGTGTGCCCCACAAGAGTCGGTCAAAGCCTTAATTAACACCAAGCTCATCTGGAACCTAAAACTTCAGTGAGTGATGCATACGTATTGTAAAAAGTGAATCGGCAGACATTCACCTATCAGAATCATTCATATTTAAGCTCAAAGCTCATAAAAAGCTAATTTAAACCATGGTGTTGAGGCTTTGCTTAAACTGGGAGTTTCTGGGGTTTGTCAGGGAGTAAAAATTATCGGGGGATATTAGGGAATTTACCAGGGAATTGATGCCAAAAACCGGGAATTTCTTCTCTCTGTGTTTTGAGATTAAATTTTCAATTGGGAATTTTGTTGACTCGGCTGCAAAGAATCAGGCTAGAGATGAAAAAATTTAATTTTTCATACTTTGGTGAAGAATCATGTTTTTCCATGAGAACCTAGAGGAAAATAAGCGGAAATCTGGAGTTTTCACAAGGGAATTATTCCGTAATTATCAAGACAAATCAGAGGATTATCGAGGAATGGGAAAAATGTAAATTCTAGATACCATGATTTAAACTCACTGAGCAGCTTTTCATGTCGTGTCCACTGCGCACAAATTAGCACTGCCCAAGTTGCATCAACCGAGATATCAAAATCAAGTACATAATAGAATTCTACCTCCCTCGCACTGTATATCATTCGTCATAAGGTCTCATGTATTGTTTAATCACATCTGTCTCTCTGCACCAAACGCCCTCCTTTCCTATAAGTTCAGGAATTCTAGACTTTTTCCAACGGCAGGTGGACAAATAAATTAAGTGCCGACAAGTAATTTATTTCCAGATTTTTGTTTTCAATAGTTGCAGTAAAGTCTGAGACATTTTTCAGCCTTTAACTAGTAATTCTGCAGTAAACAAACCTAAGTCTACATGCATTGGATTTTAAACTCCCACTTTCAGGATCTAGGGTCTTGTCTTCCTAAAATGTTGGAATCTTAAAATTATGAACCATTTGCTAATGATTCCCTGTTAAATGTATCCTAAAGTTGCTGAAATGCCTGCCTGGAGATCAATATTAACCAAATATGCATTCTCATAACCTTGCTAAACTACCTCATACTTATTATTTCATTGAAAAATCCCTATTTCTTTTACGGTATCCAGGATTATTGTAAATGGATTCTCACTGGTTTCTGAGAGCTTGGGTCTCATATTTTACACAGTGTTGCTTGACTGTCCACACTCAATAAACTGTTCTATATCTAATCTAATTTTTTTTTTTTCCAGGCCAAGGAAATTTTGACGAGGGAATCAAATGTTCAGGAAGTGAAATGTCCTGTCACAGTGTGTGGAGATGTCCACGGTCAGTTTCACGACCTCATGGAATTGTTTCGAATAGGTGGCAAATCTCCAGACACGAATTATTTATTTATGGGCGACTATGTTGATCGTGGATACTACTCTGTTGAAACAGTTACACTTTTAGTTGCTTTAAAGGTGAGTGATTTTTGCAATAAAATAGGGCGTTAGGTTGTGTGGTAAAAACGCTGGATTGACAAACGTATGGAATTTCTAAATGGTTAAGTGGCAAGGAATTTTTACAGGGTTGCGGTATAGTTTTTCATTTGCAAAGTTTTGTGGAATAACTAAAAAAATTATTACCCAGAGGGGAAAGAAGCTAATCAAAATCCGATCAATTAAAAACTGACAGTCTATTTGATGTAGCAAGACAATCCCTGAATATGAGTTCAGCCAATCAGCAAACGCTGTTTCCTTTGCCTGGCTGCATACTCAGCATGCGCCAAACATATAATTTCTAATATGTTTCATTTTTGGTATCTTCCAAATGGGGTCCGTTGCCAATTAGGGATAAAAAAACAGGGTGTCTGCAGGTCTGGAAAACCGGGAAAAATCAGGGAATTTGATCACTGTCTGGAAAACCGGGAAAAGTCAGGGAATTCGATTGAAAACTGGTGAAAGTCAGGGAATTTTCGCAATCCGAACATTCCGCGGCTATTTTTGCTCGTCATAGCCGAATTGGCCGAGTAGCGCGCTCGCGTGGCTGATAATGTAAACTGCATTGTTCAACCAGTTTGCAACACGGCCGCTAGGTTCGCTAATGTGTGTTTTGAGTGACTTTGCATTTTTATTTAGATTTTCTAAGGTGAGTGCCCCAGTTTTGAGCAGATGCTTAACATGGGCGGAAATAGGGCCCCCCTCCCCCCCACAATGCTGATCGGCCCCTTCCAAAAATGTCAAGGACCCAAGCTAATAATTAACTTTGAGGTAAAAGGCATATGGAATGTAATAAATATGGGTTTAATCCCAATGTAATCGATCAAAGATGTCAGAAAAATGAAAATTACTTGCAAAGAGAGCAGCTTCCTCCGAGTAAGGAACATGGAATGCAGTTTGACTGTATCTGGTTGTAGTTTTTCGCGCATTTTAGCGCAATAATTGTTTTCACGAGAGTTAAATTAAAATATATTCAATTAAAACCCTCAGTAAGATTTAAAACAAGTCAGCAAAATTTCTGTCATCTTTAATATTTAATTCCATTTAATTTTTCATTGAGAATGGCTTTAAATTGCTCCCAAGACGTTCTAATTTTCAAAAATTTTCCGGGGGAGACCCCCTGGACCCCCCTCTGCAGGTGGGGGAGTCCCTCCAGACCCCCCTTAGCCCAAGCCATATATCCTTCTGTGCCCCCCCCCCCACAAAAAATTCCTAGTTCCGCTCATGACGGTTAATCAATTTTTTCAGTAAGTTAGGAAATTTAATGAAAGTGCTGGAATTTTAGTTTTTCTTTAACTGAGTAAAGAAATATTTAATTAATGTCAACTGCATTTTGCATGAAATTTTTCTGGTTCTTAAATAAACATGTTCACAACTGGTGCATCCACCCTGTAGAATACTATTGGTTGTTGAGTCTAAGACAAATTCAATACCAACAATAGGTTCATATAAGGAATGGAATCTATTGAATTAATTGACTTTTTTTTTTTTTTTTTTTTTTTTTTAAAAAAAAAAAAATCCCGAATCAAGCAAATTTACCTAAAATCGAGAAGAGACTCGTATTTCCTCTTGATTATAGCAAAATCTGCCTGAGTTAGGCACATTTACAACCCTTGTTTTATATTTTGAAAAAAAGAGACTTGTATTTTCAGGGCACTAAGTAATATGCCAATATTTATGAAACCTCCAGGGTAAACTATAGTTTGAATTTTCCAAAGTATACGGGGCGATATGTCACAAAAAGAGCGTAGTAGAGCTTAAAAATTAAATTTTGGAGTTGAATTTTGCTCTGAGTATACCATTTTGGAATTAGCTTTATTTTGAGTATTTAGGATCTCGTTCCTTTCAAAAGTATTACTCAACTCCTTCCAACGCCATGGTAATTCAGAATATGACTTTACGGGGTCATTCCTAAGGATAGTTTTTTTTTTTAATATTTTTTAACCAGCTCATCGTATGGCTAAACCCAAAAAGTCAGGGAATTTTGTCATTTTTTGTCATGGAAAACCTGGAATTGTCAGGGAATTTCATTCTGAAAATCTTGTAGACACCCTGAAAAAAAATCTGAAAAATTCCTGGGAGCTTAGTTTACTCCATTCTTACAAAAAATAAAGTAGAAAAAGTGGGTGCCTCCGACCTATTTTCCGTAAATCTGTACTACTGTACCCTGCATCTAGATCTTTGGATTTCTGAACAAGGAGAAAGAACCTTCATTTCTCGCAAAGAATTGAAGTTCACATCTAGTTTTGATCAGTTTTCACATTGTTTTCTCATGTTTGACTATCTATGAATAAAGTGCACAAATTTTATGTTCTGTTTCCCCCTCAGGTTCGTTATAGAGAAAGAATAACTATTTTAAGAGGAAATCATGAGTCCCGGCAAATCACTCAAGTTTATGGTTTTTATGATGAATGTTTGCGAAAATATGGGAATGCCAATGTTTGGAAATTTTTCACGGACCTTTTTGATTATCTACCACTGACTGCGTTAGTTGATGGACAAATCTTCTGTCTGCATGGTGGTCTCTCACCATCAATCGACACCCTAGATCATATTCGTGCACTAGATCGGCTACAAGAAGTTCCTCATGAAGTAAGTTTTTCAGCCATAACTACTCTCTTTCATCTATTATCACTCTGCGTGTCCATGTGCCCAGCATTGCATACAGCAAACGG
Source organism: Bemisia tabaci (assembly GCF_001854935.1). Taxonomy (NCBI): domain Eukaryota; kingdom Metazoa; phylum Arthropoda; class Insecta; order Hemiptera; family Aleyrodidae; genus Bemisia; species Bemisia tabaci. Next base: position 5,045,489 of record NW_017547115.1, read on the forward strand.
CTGTTTGAAAAATCCTATCACCGGACAAAAATGTAAATCAAATCCATCTCCTAATTATACATTAATTTGCTCACAACATTCATTGAAGGAGATCCCTATTGCTAAATCATATACAATGAACCTGTCGAAATATTTTATTTTTAATCTTTTCCTTCAGGGAATCATTCAGCACATTGTTGTAAAATACTTTTAAGCTTTTTCCTAATATTTGTTTCATTTGTCTTTTTCAGGGTCCCATGTGCGACCTTCTTTGGTCAGACCCAGATGATCGAGGAGGATGGGGAATCTCACCCCGTGGTGCTGGTTACACTTTCGGCCAAGACATTTCGGAAACGTTCAACCACTCTAACGGTCTTACACTAGTTTCTCGAGCACATCAACTTGTAATGGAAGGATACAACTGGTGTCATGATCGTAACGTTGTCACGATATTTTCAGCTCCAAATTATTGTTATAGGTGCGGAAATCAAGCTGCAATCATGGAACTGGATGATGGCCTCAAATACTCATTGTAAGTGCTTTTTGTCCGTCTCCTCTTTCTGTTTCAAACTTCCTGGTGGTTTTGCAATAATTGTTGACAACATTGTAGGAAAGAGTTTGAAAGAATCTAATCATGCTTTAGTCCACTCCTCCAGGCTATTTATCTTTTTATCTCTTGTCACGGAAGTAGATATTTCTCCACTACTTCATGCTGCAGAGCTAGAAAAGAACTCAGTTAAAGTAGTAATTACGGTCACAGGAGACTCAGGCCCTCTGTTTGAGAGGATTAAAAATACAGGGGTGTTGCAGTCAAGCAGACATGCTCCCCTAGGCTGGAATAACACTCTGGTTTCTCTCTGTAGAATATTTCTGAAGTTCTCATCGAAGAAGGGGCAACATATGAGAAAATAAGACCAGCTAGACTGTTTAAAACTAACCCACTGATACTGAGAAAATAATTTAAATTGGTAATGTGACTAATGTTGTTTTTTTTTATTTAAATTACAGCCTACAGTTTGATCCCGCACCTCGCAGAGGAGAACCACACGTAACCCGCCGCACACCTGATTATTTCTTGTAAATGGACCGTATTATAATTGATTGACTGTAAGAAATTACGCATTAATTTAAGTCTAAATTTGTATAGAAACATATGAATGAACATCTTTGAATGTGGAGTTAGTAAAGTGTTCTGTGTGAGAATAATGAATGAATAAAATAAAAATAATGTTTAAAAATAAAAATTAGAAGCGAGATTTTAATGAAAATCGTAATTTTTTTGCAAGTTAAGCGAAGTTATTTGTTGAATTTTTTTAACTGTGTGAGTTATGGACCATCTCTTTGACTCACAATTTTTTTTTTTTTGTTTATTTATTAATTAATTTTTATACAGAAATATTGTGTTAATTGTGTTTAGGTGGCTTTAATAAATGTCATAATTACTACAAAGATAACCTTCTGTCTCTTGGTTTAATGATGTTAGTCTCGCAGAGAGATTCCCATCTTGGTATAGATTAGTTTGATTTGAAACTTTTATCCCTATCCATCTATTAATTCATTTCTTCCCAGTGTATTTATTGTAAAGGACATCTGCTATTTACCATCTTGTACTATATTTTAATCTACATTTAATGCACGAAATTTTAGTAGCAGAGAAGTTTACACATACAATCTTCTTCACTCTGCTTTCTAAAGAAGGTTCTCCTTCTGCCTAAATACGTGTCTAATATGCTGATATCAAATAAATTGCTCTCCTTGACCAAGCAATTTCTCTCTAAATCAAAGATAAAAGCTGGTCTTTTATTTGATCATCGTAATGTCCATCGCAGTATTCATCTTTCATAATAATCACACAATTCTAACGCTGTCTTGATATTTTTCAAGATTATCATGTACAAGTGTAAATTACAATAAAATGTGCATTTTTAACTTGAAAAAGGTTTCTTCATTTCTCAATCTCCGAGGCATTTTGTGTGTATTTTAGCCTTGTTTACCCATTTTCTTGAGTTTGTTTCTCAATTGCTTAATTTGTGTGGAAAATCCTTTATTCTGTTTCTACCAGAACGTATTAATATTTGTTTCTAAAGCAAGAAAGGAAGGTAGTTTATCAAATGTTAATACCAGGGCAAGGAAAGTTAATGCTTCAAAGCTCCTCATGTAACTGAACAATTGAAGAAAATCTAAAGATCTGACTCAACAGAATAAGTAGACTGCATCCACAAGAATGCAAGCCTTGATCATTCTCTTGTTATCAAAGCCAAACTTTTTTAATGATTTCAACTAACCCATAAAGCAAACCCATTTTCGTCCGTGCTCATGAAGGCTCTCCCACTTCAGGCGACTAGGTCGACAGCAACTTCAGGAAATTTTGTTACCACTGTTCTATGCTATAACTGACAAGTCGACGGTGTAAGTCGGCAATCACATAACTCGGTTTGCGACGTTGCAGACGACCTGTCATACTTTATTCTTTAGACTGAAAACTACTCAATGGCAATTCTTTAAAACTGCTTATTTAACTTTTCCTCTCTGTGCGAAGAAAATTCTGCATAAACTTCAAGGAATGATGTCAATTTATTCTCCTTTGAAGTTACATACAGGCGGAGGTTTTCAGACACCGCAAATGAGATATGTGATTGTACACTTACGCCGTCTAAGTATTACAATCAAGCTTTAGACAGCAGAAAAAATAGAGAGATTACAGTTGGCATATATTTAGATTCGACCATAATTTAATTCATTTTTTGTGAGAGGAATAAGAGGGGCTTCTGAATATAGGAGAACAACCGATAAATAGTCGTCCCAATAAGAGAGGTTTCACAGTGATTAATGGTTTTTATTCTTTTTTATAATTAGGTTCACAAATTAATGAAAAAATTTTGTTTACTTTCACATTGACTTCATACAATTCTAAATTGTATAGGGAAATGTTACAGGTGATAATAATTTTTATTGAAAAAAAGAGGATACCCAAAATTTATTGATTACAAAATATAATATGCCAAATCTGTCATGCTAGGGAAAAAAGGCATAAGAGCCTTCAGACGTTGCCAAACTTTTTTGGACAAATTACCAATTTTCAGGCAAATTTGTGTTTCTCTTCCAAATTTACAGAGAATTTTGCATATGTAATATGCTCTGAAGTGTTTGAAAAATAATTATTACTTCCCTCAAAAATAGGTATTTGCTGAGAGTAAATTTTGCAACATTCAAATGTTCACATGTTTTTCCTTAGCATGGCAGAAATGGTGAACTGGGCCCGAATTTTGTTAGCAAGCTAGCAGTCGCAAGTTGAGGCGAGAATGTTGACATGGTTAATCGGTCATTGATTATATTTTGTATCCTTGATGAATTAAACAAGGCTCTAACCTGCCATAAAAAAGCTCAACTTGCAAACAACTTGAGTTAAGAAAATAATTTTTCCGACTTACAGTCAAATTTACAGGTTAGGTTTCACAACTTGTCGTTGACCGCAGCCAATAAAATTAGGACCCAGATCCTATGAGTTGGTCTTTGCTTTCAATCTCAAGTTTCTTTTTTATTTGTTTACTCAGTTTTTATTAATAATAGATTTTTTTATAAAGCAACTCACTTTTTACTGCGTAACATACATCAATGATGATACTTAATCTTAGAGTTGGATAGGTAAAAAATGTTAAAATTTAATTATTCATTTTGAACTTAAATTGAATAATATTTATAAATAACGTGATAAACGCATGCCTAGCTTTAAGGTTCCTGCTGAAATGAGGTAAAATTGGCACAGGGATGTTGATTTGCTGCAAATGTTCATGCTTCTGATTCGTTGGATACACCCTCTTCTTCTTCTGCCAAAATTGGAACGATGAGATTTTCTTTGGACATTAGATTATATTTTGTTACGAATATTGTAAATCTTCTACACAAGTAAGTTTCATTCTGAAAATAAATTAAGTATTTTATTAACATATGGTATTAATCATATTTGCAAAACTAACGTAACTGTCCAATAACATTAATACTCTTCACCTCTTAGGACATCTTATCCAGTCAACAAACACGAGATTCCAACAAATGGCCGGAGGGTTCTTTTAAATGGCATACCAAGAAATACAATCGAATGGTTTTGCATTTTAGTGCCAAGATCAAGAATGGTCACACATGGACGTATCATCACTTCACTATGACTTCGTACAAAAAAAAAAGAAAAAAATTATCAGCTAACACAAATTATTATTTTACTCCTTAGAATAGTAGGTAAGGATTTGCGACAACTCAACTGCTTGTTCCCTGACATCGAAAGTTGATCTTAGCAGCCACCAAACCACAAATGTCCATTCATAACATTGCTTATCTCCATTCTCATTTCCTCAAAATTGTTTTTGCAAAAAGCTTTCTTTGATTTTTATTTGTTCTCTCCACAATATTCTCTAAAAATTTTGTGGAAAAATGTTGATCAGTATTCTTTGGAAAACATAAAATATGAGTTGAAATTTTCTAACAGCATGATCAAGATCCATAGTTAGGTAGTAGCACCATCAATAAATGAGTAATATGATGTCTTTAAGAGACCTTGAAGGACTTACCTCAAATTCATCAAAAATATTCCTATGGTGATAGTAGGCATGAGAAAATATTCTATAAACTCTCCTACAAACTGATCCCAACTTCTGGACTGAGGATTCTCGTATGTTGACTCTAGAACAGACAAAATTTTTGTCTATTATTTATTTACTATGTACCCAAGCACATGAGAGGGTAAAATTGGTTTTAGTCAAGAAGACAAGCAGCCATCACACTACAGAAAATATAGTTTTACACAATTCCATCAAGTATTAAATGAACCTACAGAGGATTTCATACATTACTTGATTATTATGTTGCAAAATTAGTTTCGAATTATTTCAATTAAGTACAAAAAAATATGTGTGTACTCACTTTGCCCCGCAGAGCCTATCAGTGAATTAAGTACGACTAAAAAACTCTGCCAACTCTGTTATACCATTTGTTGTGACACTTGAGCTCTTTATCCTTAAAGGCTACTTTGAGAAATGACTTACTGAATAATTTTACAAAGGTACAATGAAACATTCTGGTCATCGTCTACACTTTGAAGTTTCAATCTGGACCAATCAGTAGATCTTAACAAATATAAAAATTTGATTTGGTTAATTCTACTTAGGCACCTCCTTACTTTCATTCCTTCCAATTTATCAGGAGCTGGAGTTACTTTGGGTTCATACTCAAGTAATAAACCCTCATGACCAGAGAAGCCTTATTTCCAGCCAAAGATTACAAAAGCTACTAAAAGACGTACAGAGTGATCCTAGAGTACTGCTCTCTATAGCATAGCTCTCAGCATTCTAGCTCCTTTTTAGCATGATTCCCTTAAAAGTGTTAGGGGGGTCCTAAAAGTTGTTTCCATTGACCTACATGGACTCACAAAATGTCAAGTCTCTGTTCCAATTTGTTCAAAAGTTACGCCCCGTGCTGATGGTGAGGGATTTTGGATCACCCTGTATGATTGAGACGAGCCTTACACTTTGTGGGTTTAAATTTTGGGAAATAGTAAACAATTTGGCAGGTCGTGGAAAACAGAAAAATGAAAACCAAGCAGACATCACTGCAAACCAACTAAATCAGTATTTTGCCACAGTTGGGGAAAAACTAGCAGAAAAGATCCCGATAAATGACAATAAGAAGGACGCATTAACGATAAATAAAACACGACAGAATGAAAATTCGATTTTCCTGGCTCCAGTAGATAAATACGAGGTGGAAAGAATCATAGGAGAGTTAAAATTAAAGAAAAGCTCTGGATCAGATAACGTAACTATAATATTACTGAAATATTGCTCCAGAAGTATTTCTACACCTCTAGCACATCTTATTAACCTGTCCTTCACCCAGGGCCTATTTCCAGACAAACTCAAGGAGGCGACAGTAACCCCAGTTTATAAAAATAAAGGATCTAGAGATGAACCATGCAACTACAGGCCTCTTTCAGTCCTATCTAATTTATCAAAAATTTTTGAAAAAACACTAAAACAAAGACTGGTCAGTTTTTTGACCATAAATAAAATAATACCAACAAATCAGTTTGGATTTCAAAAAAATAAGAACACAGTCCAGGCCGTAGCAAAACTGATTGATAAAGTGATACAACTCCTAGAAAATAAAGAGAAATGTGCGCTCCTACTACTAGATGTAACCAAAGCCTTTGACTCAGTGTCACATACAATTTTACTATCTAAGTTAGAGTATATAGGTGTTAGAGGGGTTGCTTTAGATCTATTTAAGAGCTATTTATCTGGGCGCACTCAGAGAGTGAAATTTAGAGATTTAAGTGAGGAAATGGAAGTGGGATGGGGAGTTCCCCAAGGATCGGTATTGGGGCCGATCCTCTTTATAATCTTTACAATAGATCTTTGCAGCATTAAACTAAAAAATTGCTACATATCAGCTTTCGCTGATGATACCTCAACGCTGTTCAACGAAAAATCATGGAAAACATTAAATGACACGGTAAACCAGGGGTTAAACCAGGTAATTAAACCCTGGTTTGAAGAAAACAAACTAACGCTAAACCTGTCGAAAATTATTTGTATTCCATTCTCAACCAACTATGATGGGGTTGAAGAGCTGAAAATAAGATTCCACCATTGTAATGCAAATCAAAATTGTAACTGCGAGTATCTCAAACTAGAACATCAAGCAGAATATCTAGGGATAATGTTAGACAGAGGATTAACATGGAGCGAGCATGTCAAAAAAATTGAAGGACAGCTCAGCAAAGTCATATACTCCATCATCTTTCTGAAACGTTTCCTTAGCCTGGACTCTCTGCGGATAGTCTTTATGTCCTTCTTTCAGTCTGTTCTCAATTATGGCATAGCAGTCTATGGAGGCGCAAGTAGCAACATCCTCAAGCCAATCTTAAGACTTGAAAGAAGGGCAATAAAGACTATCCTAAACCTACCCCAGACCTATCCATCGGCAGAATTATACGACTTGTTGAATGTTAAAGGTTTCCATGAACTTTACCAAAGG
>NW_017547115.1:5053340-5119841 GCF_001854935.1 Bemisia tabaci
ATTTAAAAAACCGAGCTGGTCTGATGGGCGCGCGGGAGCGTGTTAGGGGATGAAGGGACACATTCGCGCTCCTAGCGAAGATGTTTTTCAACAGTCAGAGGGATTGTTGGCCTTTTCAAAAAGTTTCATCGATATCTGTGGTTTAGTTTCTTTTACAATGGACTCTTAATGGAGCTGGACGTAAACGGATGCGCAGCGCTGCAGCGGTCGTTGTTTGTACTATGGTCGCGGGCCCAGAGACTTGCCCGGACGCGGGCATGCCCTGGCATGTTGTTCATGCGCCGGTCTGATAGAGGTCTGATAGATTCAGCGCGGTTGAAGATTACACACTTTTTTATCAGTGGAATGAGGGCCAATGAGAGCTGAGATCATTTTTACGTCATTCAAATCAGACTATATCATTGGCCCATCCGTCCATTCGCAAGGTAGATTTACACCATTGACGTATAATACAATCTAGACCGCGCATTGGGCCCGACTTTAGGCGGGGAAGGTAAGACAGCTAGGGGGGTAAAGACGCGCCTTCAGCCTAGTTGATACCGCCGGATATACGAGCTAAGTGTACCCGTATCAGGCAACGGCATTGGCAAGACTGGCATTTCCACGAATTCCACCATTGTCTCGCCGGTACACTTGCTGTGTGTTGCTGGGTTGCCTATCGTCTCGCTTGAATTTCGTAATGCGCGGTCTAGATTGTATTATACGTCAATGATTTACACAGGTATGGAAAAGTTGAAAATTTCCCATGAGCCTCAGTACGTGTCACATGACCTCGTGACGTAGGTTAAGGGGCCCGTTTTTTAATTAAATTACAATCAAATTAACATTCAAACGTTTGTGCGTTTAAACGCTAAAATTAATATCGCATAACCAAAATTGTGCAAAAAATCCCACAAAATTTTGACGAACGATAGACCGAACATAATAAATCAAAATAATCAAAACATCCAAAATGGCTGACGTTAAGGGGCCGCTGGAGAGCCAATCAGAGGCCAGTTGTTTAGTTCTGTCCCATCTTCCGCGATTCACAACCGCATGGCGGTGCTTTATTTTGTTTTTATTACTTTTTATCCATTTTATCACCCGAAAATTAGGAACTGTAATCCTGTAATCAGTGCCAATCACGTTTTACCTTGATTTCTCGTTTCTTTCTATTTCCCTTGACTTTCTGAGTGCTTAGTGTGAAAAGAAATTTCCCATTCCTACTTCGGTACTTGTTGAGGAGGTTTTTCTTTTCGAGTAGGACGATGAAACTCCTAACGCACAACATGCTTTCTTCGAAGTGTTTGAAAGGTGTCGTCACAGGATATCCTTTGACAATAATTGTAAGCTGATGTATATCTTGGTTTTTTTTTTATTTGTATAATGTAAGCCATCAGTAGGACAACTCAATCGTTACTCTTTTGAGTCCAAGAAATATCACTCGTAAAGTCTGGCCATAATTTTCTTGAGTCAGCCCATGCCCAATTGTTGCCAATGCATGTTTGCACATTCGTCTCTATCCAAGTTGACTAAACATTTCGCAATTTGAATCAAGAAACAAGCATTGGATTCTTTTGTATGAGTGTCATTGCAACATGTGCACTCCACTCAAGCAGGTTTTGATTCGATTCTTAGATTAAGAAGAACATGTGCAGGCTTCTTCTTCAGGTGATCAGAAATGACGCCATATCCTTTACCACACTTTTAGACTGTGTCAGTTTGAATATAAATATAGCCACTGGAAGCATTGCCACTCTGTACCAATCCTTCTTATAATGTAGCAAAGGTGTTGTTAGTTAAGTTAACACTTTTTCACATTCTGTCTGATAGGCATTGTGATTCAGTTGTCTAATAACAACTAGGATTGAATCTAGTCCCATTTTGAGGGTGTTCAATCCACAATTCCTAATGGACAACTGCAATGTGGTCGCTTGCAAACGTAATGTAAACAAGTGCCAATCATCTCCATGATGGGCTCCTATTATTTTCAAGCAGTGGTGAGGCATGAATGATCGATTATCGATATTCCCTCATTTGAAACTTTGGTGAACAATCGAATATTAAAGTATTCGATGCCAACACCCTGTTTATCAATCCTTTTCATAGGTTTAAATGGACTTATTCCTTCGTGAACCACCGCTAGCGCTTAAAACAATGAACGAAACTAAAAAACAGCGAACCGATTAAATCAACTAAGGCTAAAATCAAACTAAATTAAAAACTCAATTCGCTTACGTATCTAGTGTGATACCGCTAGCGCTATCTGCCGGAGAATTTAGAATGCTAAGTTCCTCCCCACCCGTTTTAATATGCCAGTGATCATATTGTGAGGCGTCCTATCCAAAGTCAACTGAATACATATATTGTAGATTGTTGTTAAAATACCAAAAAAAAAAAAAAAAAAAAATTCCTGCCAAATTTCATATTTCTTACGACAAGAGCCATATTATGCATTTATTCTTAAGGGTCTCAGCAGGGCTCATGTCTCAATGCACCTAGTGCCGTTTGGCAGAAATATGTCAAAATGACAAATCAAATGATACATTGCAATGCATGCTGCGCCATAGTTTTCAAGCAAGATTTGTTTTGTAATTTTAAAGACAAAGTTATTCATGTTCCTTTCAATTCTTTCAGGCAAAGGATGTCAAAGTTTCAGAGGTAGACTTCAATCAAGAATTTGTTTCTCGAGTATTACCTAAATTAGATTGGAATGTCCTGTGGAAAGCAGCAGAAAGGGTAAAAACATCAAATCTTGTAGTCCCTATTCAAAGTTCGGTGTCACCTTCCTCGCTAAACTTTAATAAACAATAAGAGTATTTTGGTGAGAGGAGCCTCTTAGTTGTAAGAGCATCTAAAAAGCATATCAGATAAGTTGGAGACGGTTTACTTTCGGCAGTTCTGCTTAGTCGATGTATTCACCAATCTGTGCATGGTCGCAGAAACTTCTTGACCATGTGATGGATGTAACTGGCAGATGGCGATTAGCGATGTGCCTAGATGTTAAGGCTCCAAAAATTGGTTTTAAAATGAGGAAAGCAGTATGCGCTAGTGTTAAGATGAATTTTTTCTCTCAGGAATGAGGTGAAAATCATATTAGTACCCCAGAGCCAAAAGGTACCTAACTCCATCTTACCATTTCGAGATATCAGGGAAAAACTGCATGTCAACCCTATTGATTCCTATGTAAATCGCAATTTTTGAAATTCCGTGTCTCATAACTAGCGAAAGAAAGGGTGATCAAATTTTCCGCACACACGGAATTGTTAATGGAAATGGAAATTTCGAAAAAGCCACTAACCCGATTTCTCCAAAAATGTGTGTCAGGTACCTTTTGGCTCTGGAGCAATGATACGTCTCTGGATACATTGCCATCTTTTTCACTACATTGTCACAATTTGAATGTAATGAGCAAATTAGAGGGCAAGGTCAGCCCTTCTAAATTTTTGCAGGAAAAGGATCATGACTCTATGCCGTAAGCATAACTTCATGAAAGGTCAAGGGTCTAGATATAAAAGAAATTAAAAGAAAGCTCCTTCATTCACATAGTTGTAGATCATGGTAGTGTTGGTGCCCACCATTGTTTACTATCTACTACTTTTTTATGTTTTTTTAACAATTTAATTTGCGGCGGAAGAAAACATTGAATACATTTGCAGAAAGAAGACATGTTTTTCGATTCGTTGAAAAGCTGATTATCAAGAAAAATTTAGCCGGTCCATGCCATTTACATTGGTTTTTAAAGTTATAAATAAGTATTCTCAGCTCTCAACAATTTTTTTTTAAATCAGTATTGCAAGGAAAGAGGTTCCTTTCAGTACTTGAACCTAAAGACAACTAGGTGATCAGTTCCAAAGGTTAGTTTGACTTCATTTTGCAATTCGGAACCACAACTTCTGGCTAATACATACAAACACCCATCTACAAAGGGAAACCAATGACTTATATGTTGTATCCACAATGAGTTAGAAATTGCTGTTCCGAATTGCGAAATGTGGTCCAATTTAATGTAGTCCATATTAGTAAATGAGACTCGCAAGAAAAACCACCCTCTTCTTTTCGGCAGCTCTTCAATCTTAATTTAAACATATTCAATTACGGTTACAAGTTCTAACCTCCTTATTGTGTTTTAAACATTCTAGTTGGGACATGTTGGAGAGTTACCACAAACGTTAATTGAAAATTATGAAAATGACCCAGAATTTTTAAAGAAAGTTCATCATGTCTTACTAGAGGTGAGTTGCAACATTCCTTTTGTTATTTTTCATTTATGCATGACCACCCGCAGGATAGAAATCCTAGTACAGGGGCCAATCAGAAAGTAAGTTCCAGAGCCTCATTTCTTCGAAATCTTCAAAATTAGTAACAATAAATTAATGTAGTTTAAAAGACATGTTTGCCATACTCTCACCTTTTTAAGGAGCCAAAAAATTTGAAAAATGGCTCCTCTGTCCGCCGTGGAAGTTTGTTCTACTAGACTGACCCCTCTTCCGCATAGGTCGAAAAAAGTAATTTTGGAGTGCCCATAGAATATTGGAACAATGATAACATATCAAGCTGTTGCCACATATATTATATATATTATATATATTATATATATTATATATATTATATATATTATATATATTATATATATTATATATATTATATATATTATATTGGTGTCTTGGGCCAAGCAGTCAACTGACAGAAACGTTGGGCAACAATGCTTGGAATTCTATCTAATGCAGTTCTGATAGAACTGCCCGCCCGTTCCAGACCTTATTGACGAAGATTCGTTGAACACCTAGCGCATGTGCCTGCGATCAGATTCTCTTTTTTGTCCCTCTGTCAGAGCGTGGCTGGTTTCGTCTTATCTGCCCAAAAGTATTATTTTTTTAATGTTTTACTCTCTTATGACCGATTGAAAAAAAAAAAAACACACAAGAACATATCTCCAATACAATTGTCCAAAGAATTTGTTTGGAAAACTCAAACCTACTCTGAGGCTGCAGTTTTTAAAACACTTTTCTTTAGTTCATTATAGCACCAAATGAAGTTAGGTGTAATTATGCTTAATCAAGTGGCTATCCTGAATCTAAGAATGATGAATATTGTTTGTTTCTCAACTTTGTGTGAGGTATTTGTTTCCAAGAGAGTCATTATTTTCCTTTCTACCAGCAGAAGTCTCATCAACATTGATAATGATGAATTAATGTCAGATGCGGTGCTAAACCCAGTGAAATCGTCCCAAAAAAAAATGCCCGCGCTCAATCAATTGATTGGTATTGCTAACCGATGCATCATTTTGAAGTCATAAAAAATGTAAGCAATAACAAATCAAAGGTCCAGCGCCCACTTTCATCAGAATTTAACAAAACTCATTTTCTCACTCCATGGCATGGGTTTCGCACAATCTCTGATGAGCATCGTTGAGTGAAACAACTTGTTTGTTTGTTTGTTTTTTTTTTAATTTTATGCAAATCTAGTCGGTAATGGACCACTAGACAAGGTACGAATTGAAGCATTCAGATACATGTTTTCTAATCAGAATTTTACGTAGAACATGATTCGCGCAACGAAAATTACTGAAACCAATGCCTAACGGAGATATGAACGTTTTTATTTCACATTAGTTACGAGGAATTTGAACAGCCCGCTCACAAGAAACTCAAAGCTCTACGTGAGTCAAATCGCGCACTACAACGGTTTCAGCAAGCTTCTCAACCAAGCAATGTTCATTTCCTGCCATGTATTTTTTAAACTATAAGCAATTCGCTATAGCTGAGCCAAAGCGTCAAGATTGAGGTTGCCAGATTTTTTTTATCGCAGAGACGTTCATGACAACGTTTAGCGCGCGATGTGAATCACGTAGAGCATTGAGTTTTCATGAGCGGGCGGTTTCAATTCACACACCAAGAATCATTAAATATCTTCGGAAGGAGTTGATTTCGGTAATTTCCGTTGTGCGCGTCGTATTCTACGTGAAATTTTGGTGAAGAAACCTGTATCAGAATGCTGAAATTCGTACCTTGTCTAGTGGTTCATTATCTATCAAACCAAAAAAATAATCAGAATTTAATTTTTTTTCCCCAGGTTGAAGTTATAAATGGAGAACTTGTCTGTCCTGAAACTGGTCGCAAATTTCCAATCACGTCCGGAATTCCTAATATGCTATTGAATGACGATGAGGTTTAATATGTATTAATCTTGAGAGTGACAATCTACAACTAGTCAAGGGAAGAAAAGAGAATTGGCAAAATCACTGAAATGGTCTAGATACAATTACCCAAGGTTTATTTTTGTAATTGACTACTTATTTAACTAAGAAAGTTGCATTGGTTTTTAGAGACTGTGAGGAATCACACTAGATGTCTCATTCAACAAGAGGAACATGCTAAACTATGACCTTACATTTAAATAAATTTTTTAATTTCACATATTGATGGTAAAACTCCCAAACCATGTATCTCCTTTGCGGTGTTTAAAAATCTCCGCTCCAGTTTCATTTTTTTAAAAGAGAACCAACCAACCTTATTCCTTGAAGTTTGCTCAGAAATTGCTTCGCACAGAGAAGGAAAATCATTAAAATTCTCAAGACTTGATGTTGAGCGGTTCTTTATTAAAAAAATCAAGTATGACAGAAGGTCTACGACGTAGCAAACTGAGATATGTGGTCTGGCAGTTTCACCATCAGTATGTAATTCCTTGTTTTCCCCATCAATATGTGATTCCTCGTTGTCCCCGTTGTTTTTTAAAAAGAAGATGAAAGACTCAAAAAACTCGAAGTAAGCCTATTATCTTGTATTAACAGTGAAACTGCAGGAACAAGTATCCCAATATGCAATGTTGTAAACTACCTGTTACACTTTATTTTTTAAATGAAAAAGTACCTAACGACATTCCTTGAAAACTTCTTTGATTCTTCTCACTCTGGAGGATACTCAATGGAAATTTCAAGCAATGATGTTAATTTGTTCTCCTTTGATAAAATAAAATGGGAGCAAAGATTTTGAAACACCACTAACGAGATACGCATTCCTGCAGTCTCATCGTTGATATTCAGCTTTGTCTCCCTGGCTGTGGAAAGCGGGTGAGGCTTTATCTCTTATGAGGCATAACTCATGAACAGTGCTATAAAATAGATTAATACAAAATGAAACCAGGAAAACGCGTATCTCAGTGAGTGAGGATGTTAACCTCCTGCTAGTAAAATGCAGGGAAACCAATTATTCCTAACTCATGAAATTTTTTGAATTGTTCTTTCAAAATTTAATGCAAACTTTTTTTTATTAACTACTCTCCTTATGAGAAATGAAGTCAGAATGGAATGCAAAAATATTAGCTTCTCTTCTCGTCCAAAAATGTATACAAAACGATTTCTTGAACCAGGATTTTGTTTTTTTCAAGGGTTCAATTTTCTATCTTAGGCATTTTTCATTTTTTCTCCCTCCCTAATCTGTTGTACTTATCTCATAATTTGTCTCTCCCCTAGCATGAGGGCACAACTACAGTGAGATGAGTGTTGTCATCAATAGGATCCGTGCCCTCTTGGGCTCATGTGGAACTTCAAGATGGGCCTTTACACCTAAGTAGCGACAGATGGTGTGAAATATTGGGACAATTTACTTCCATCATCAGTTTGTTCTTTCCCTCTCATTTCGTTCCAAACCTTTTTTTCCCATTGTTTCTCTCCATGAAACAGTATCTCATGATTTGAGTATTGAATCAGGTTCAGTACATCAACAATAGCTATGATGCCAATACAAGTCAAAGCATGTACATACTAGCTTTGAATCTCCCCCCCCCCCCCNATTTCCTGTATTCTTTTATGTATGTATTATTTTGCTCCTTGTAGGCAAATAAGTCTTCGTCTGTTTTTACTTTTTATATTGCAAAAATATATTTTTTTTTTTTTTTCACGAAATAAACAATTTAAACTCCTTGAATACTCGGTTGTTCGTTTCTCAATTGAGTCTCCAGAATATTCTAATGGAACAACTCATGGAATTAGTTCAACGCCTATCAGAAACTGAGCAAATCGTGCAGAATTATTTCTTCGATTATTAGTCCTCCAAGAAAGGGAGGGGAACTTAAAATCAAGGATTTCAGAGTAGAAAGTTAGTATATTCAATTTCCAGGTATTAAAAATAAGTACTAGCTTTTCACCAATTTGATGACCTTGTGAGTATTTCAGTCTCTGTTTAAATTTCGAAATGGTCCCATTTTTGCCACAATACCCTCAACTCATTCAAAAAGCAGCTTCATTTTTTTTTGCTAGCACCCCATCTTTAAATTTTTGGCAAAGACATACTTTGATGCATTAAAAGAGAGACAGACAAATAACTAAAGAATTTTAACAAATTAAAAAATTTTATTTTACATTTTAGTATGTAAATGTCAGATAATCATGCAGACAGAGGAAAATTTTAAGCTTAAAGTCACTGCTTGCTGTTTTTGGCGAGGATATTTTGATGGAAGAAAATCTATCATTAGGAAAAAAATTAAAAAAATCAAGATTAGAGAAAATTATTTAAGACTCGTATCCCTTGATCTGTAGGTGATGCCCCTACTCTTCATTTCTCTTATTATTGGGTTCGGGAGCCGTCCAGCCACTGATATGGCGTATACACCCCTGGTAAATCGATCTGAAACAAAGAGGTCACACTTGTAAAATATCAGATAGTTTGTGAAAATTTCATCAGAACCAGGGATTTGTAATTCATTTACTTTTCTCAAGTAAAATCTTGCAAGAAACAATGGTACCGCTGATTTCCTCTGAGATGAATTCCAATGCTCAAAAATAGCTCTCTAAGTTGAGGCTGTAATAGGGATCCTAGCACTACGCTCGAGTCCACCTCCATATCCAGTCAAACTCTCCAGGCGCAGATAGAGAGCAGAGAGATGTGTTGATCGGGATGCCGAAGTTCTAGCCTTGGAGTCCCGAGTTAAGTGGCAACCCTACCAATGTATTTCCTTCCTATCCGTGTATGAACCGTTTGACTGGATGGTACTGCAGTCCTCCAAATTTTAGGCTGAGAATGGTTATAAAAACGCATTTTGCTTTTATTTTGGGTCTTCAAATATGTATTCAATTTCCTTGATAAAAACAAAGATTGAAAGGGAGGTTGTGACAGGATGTAATGGGCCTCTCTAAGGTTGAAACTTGATTTCTGGCAACCTACCCAATGCTCACTAGTAGGGCTGTTCAATCGGTTGTCGGTAAGCTACCGAAACAGTTCCGTTAAGAAAAAGTTACGATAAGAGCGCTCTTGCCAATAGCGATCAGAGTTTTCGGAGCTGGCGAAAATAAGCTGTTGCCATGTGTACATCTATTTCATGCGCCGCCGCGCCAGGCAATCTGATAAACCGACAGAAGGGGCAACAATGCATTGAGTGCGAGCTCTCAAAAATCCGATAAGGCCGGTTGTTGTTGATATCATAGCCACTGTCGGTACTGCCGCCAGTTTCAATAAGAGACGATATCGATAGTGTTCCGGCAAGAATTCGTTTGAACACCCCTACCCACTAGTGACAATCCTGACCTAAGTAAGGGTCAAGTATTTGCTGAAAAGCCTCATGTCAAAATACCTATAAATTGTAATGAAGCCTTTTCAGAAACCATAATTAATAAAACTGTTGTGGAGGCAGAATACTTACTTATTCGTTGCCATTTAGCTACCCAGCTGTCATCTGGACTCATCAAACAAATCATACTGAAAAAAAGAGAAAAAAACATAAAATTAGGTTGCTTCGACACTAAATATTCTGTAGTGCAATCTTGAGTACTGTGAGTGTAAGGTCGAGTGAGGCTTCATAATGTAAAACTATGTGATGACGTGTTCAATAGTTTTTTTAAATTATAATTGGTTAACATGAGGTTCATTGATGGTCATCCAGGTTTTCCGTTCAATAAACTTAAGTCTCATGCCTCATGCCTTACTACCTCCTAAATGTGTACTTCATCCGATGATTTTTCAACGACGTCAATTTAAGATTACGTAGCTTTTCCAAGCATGGTTTTTTACTTGATCTGTCCAAAAATGTAAACCTCCAAAGGTAATGAACTTTACAAAAAGAAAAAAAAATTATTCTCTGCTAATAAAGGTTAAACTTACCCATCAAAATTAGAACTGGTGCAGTCATAAACATTGTCTCTGTTGTTTTTCATGCGTAAGAATTCATCGCAATTATCACATCCATCAAATTCAAACTGTTCAAAAGTCTGAAAAGTTCCCAAAAATAAGAAATGTGAGATAAACAAGAAACGCTTCATTCACATTTATGAGTAGAATTTGGGAATATTTAAAGTTTCCATCGTATTCCACATGAAATTTAGATACGTAAGCGAATATTGTGGTACTTAACTTCATGCTCATTTACATGCATTTAAATCAAAAGGAGCTACATCCATTATGACATGAGCCCTGCAATCTATAAGAGTACATTTATGGCAGGCACCGTTGTCAGCCCAGGCCAACAAGATCATATATCTGGTTGTAGTTGTAGCTTTTAGTTTTGCAACAAACAGAGGCGAAATTCTAATTATATTACGTAATGAACTCTTTTTACTGTAAAGAAATCTAGTTAATTAAACTACTAATTTGGTGAAAAAAATTAGTTATGAGGAATTCATCTGCAAATATTACCTATTCAAAAGACACTCCTCCCTGAAATGTATTTTAATGAATTTGAGAAACCCATCCACTTATTTAATTTTTATTTACTGCATGTCGTGAAAATTAATACAGACATCTACGCTAATATAATATGCAAAATCAATTAGCAACCAGGAGGATTTCAGCCTCCAGGCCCTAACAAAAAATTTCATACAGAAATGCTCCTCTACAAAATCCTTCTTTTGTTGGAGTTTCCAAATTTACAAAAAAAAACTTCATGACACAGAAAAAAAGATGTTCAGAGAGAAATAGTTCCAAAAATAAGAAACTTTATGCACTGGAACAGACCTTGATTAAAGAACAAACAAGACAGGCTCGGGCTGTTCGCAAATCCTTCGGTATTGAATCGATAGACATTGTCACCTGTAAATATTATGAGAGAGGAACAATTTTAGAATGATTGGGAGTATAATAAAGAGGAGACAGCAAGTTAAAATAAATGAAGTGAAAGGAGTGTGTTCAGGTAGCATTCTCCCTTATCTGATCCAATATTGATATTTTTCTTGACTTGGGACGTGAAAAAGTGGCACAAAAAGGGATGAATTTTTCCCAGGAAGATACAACAGTACCAGGAATGGGAAATCCTTAGAAATTTCTTGGTGCTTCCTCAAAATTAAATAAATCCTAAAAATTTATAGGAAAAAGGAACTTCTACAAATATTGCAACACATGTGCTCAATTAAAGTTCTGATGCCCGTAGGTACCTGTATTTTCCTTGGTTTGGCTTTGTAGCAAATCGCAAGAACAGTATTTTAGTCTCCTGAAAAAATGAGCGTTTTGAGCATTCAACAGCTTGACAAGCCGCGCAAAATCTCTAGACCAACAAGTTCACCAACGCAGTTCTTGGCATATGTTCAAAACCGTAAACTCTTAATGAAAATCAAATAACTCCATAGTTACGAGCAATTTGTCACTAGGCATATAAAAGCTGACATGGAGAAAAAAAATTTGTTTCCATAACATATGTGGGCGACTGTTGGCAAATTTTTATGAATGATGACAAATGAAAATTTTGTAAGAGGTGTTGTCAGGTAAGTTGGCCCTTGTTTACATTCTGTTTGCAAGCGACCGTGATACATTCATCCAAGGATCAAGGATTGACTACGCTAATGATCGGGCCACAGTCAATCTTCGATCACTACTGGAAAATTGCATCGCGATTGCTTGCAAGCGAAAAGTAAACAAGTGCCAACTTGGCTGATGACACCTCTATCATGAGTGATACATCTTTGTGGTACAGATCTAGCCTAGTACATTTTGCATTTCTTAATGGTGATCCTGGGTGCATGGTACGCCAAATCTGAGAATATGATCTGCCAACAAACTTAACCTCGATGACTTGTGTGCACATCTATTAGGGCGGTTTAATTTAGGTGCTATTCCCCCTATTAATGTGAGATTCTTTTCAAAACTATTAGCAGGGGCAGCTCATGTTTTAAATACCATCCGCAAACTGTACATTTCAAGCAGATCGTAAGATTGAGGTGTGAAAGATCTGCCGAGTTGTCATACGGACAACCTTACAATCACTAGATATGTGTGTGTATTTATCTGAAAGGGAAATGTAAAGAAAGAAACGTACCCGGCAGTATCGCGGCAAACTGGCGATGAGGAAAAAATCTCTAGAAGTCTAGAGGCTCTTCTTACATGGGTATGAGTGAAGGTAAAGTAAAAACTGTGATGCGAGGGCCCCTTCGAAACTGTGACTCTACAGTACTTACGAAATGATGATTATTATTCCTAACTTTTACTCTAAAAAATTATAAAATCCAATGAAGAGTATACTATCTTCTCACATAATCCAAACTTAACGCCAATTTTTCTAGAAAAACTGATGATAATGAGAAAAATAAAATTCGTCACATACAATTACTGGAGAAGCAAAACAAACAATTTTTTTAGGTTAATAAGAAAAGACCAGAAGACGCATGGTAACTAACGACATCTATACGAGAAATTCTGAAGTTTTGATTTGATCGAAACCCTATTATTGTTTTCAAACTCCGATAGATGGCGTTTGAATCTCTAAGCTCCGATTTGTTTTGTTGTGTAACTTTCCTTCCCTGTAAGCTAACAGTGCAAATTTACTGGGAATTGTTGAATATGTATGTAATTTAAAAGAATCTGGAAATTTAATGCCTGCTGCTAGCTAAGTTTTCCAAATTTAATCCTTATCACGGTGAAAAAGTCTATGCGTTACATAAATTTGCCCGTCTGTAATACTCCCGAACTCCCAATGAGTAGAACTTCGAGTAAACTTTCAACCAAGTGACCTACATAATATTACGTTATTATGAAATACATTTTAATATATTGGTCCATCCATTAAAGATACGCATTACGAGCACGTAAAATTTTTTAAAGTTCATAGATCAATATCCGCATCCGAATTCCAACGGTCTAGAGTCCGAAAACTTGACAAATTCGGACGATCGAAAGTGACATTTTCAGTTTCCATCTTGATTTATTAGTTGTGTCTCCCTGATGCGAAGTGCAAGTGAAGTGGCCTAGAGACCTACATTTATCGTATGTGTCGCTCGGTTTTTTCTTTAAAGTGAAAATAATTGGCCCGAAACGCCACTTAAAATCTACATGTTGCTGCTTTAGTCTCGGATTTTTGAAGAAATAGGTCATAATGCACGAGGAGGATACTAGCTTGAGTGTTCCCTCGAACTCAACTCCGGCATCGTCAACCCCTCTTGATGTCGATCCTTCCATGGCTGCTGATCAAAACAGTTCCTCAGAGCTACAAGTGGCATTACCGACCGATACCGCAGGTAGATAATTCAATGTCCTTCAATCTTTCATCACGCTCCGCCCGCAGTTTACCTCGGCAACACTTGAGCTCTGTATCTGAAAACTAACCTATAATGCCAGGCTTGACCACAACTAACTCAAACCTGACCTTTCTTTATTTATATGTCATTAGCTTCCCTCTAATTCAGGAACTCTTTTTCTGGCCAATACCTTTGTGTCAGACTGGGTTCCATATTACTGTGTTCAACTTGTATCCTGCTGTTTCTACTTCTGAGCATCGGAATAATTCAATCGCTAGTACCTATTGTATAATTGCTAACCTCCAAATGTATATGCCAAGCAAGACGCTCCTCTGAGGCTTTGTGTTCTTTAACACATTAGTCAGCTAATCGATGTCGTGGAAGGCTAACTATGTTCTCCACATCATGCTTTTGCTTTTGACTCAAATAGATGCCCGCGTTTAAGGTTAGAAGCAGCAGGTTTACACTGTGAAGTAAATCTTACGAGTCCTAGAAATTTGTCGCTGCATCTGCAGGGAATCGTTATTTTTCTGGGTGAAGCATATAGCTTCTAGACCCAAGGTTTACTTAGGAAAACTATAATGATCCGAGAATTCAGAACTCTTAGAGCTCCATTTGGCCGCAGTCATGGGTCAATTGAAGTGCTGGGTGCGAAAAGGGCATTTCTTTGTTGCGGTGTTTCAGAATCTTTCGTAACATTTCGCCTATTATAATCAAAGGAAATGCAATGAATTCGTTGCAAATTTTACTGAATTTTCTTAATGATTTTACAATGCTAGGTATAAATGAAAGATTTCAGAAAATTCACCCTATAGTTTCCTCTTTAAAGCATAAATTAACAGCGGTGATTCTGAAACGCCTCAACCAAGATATGCCCTTTCTGCACCCAAGGCCTCAATTATCTGCGCGTCACAAATGTAATCGACAATAGGGAGCTAGCGTACATTTTTCTGAAGAACGTAAAGGGGTGGGGGGGGGTGCTCAGATAGGAAGGGATATAGAGCTGAAGAACAACACAACTGGTATGCTGGTACTGAATAAGTATACTTGTTGGTGCTAGCAACTCCTAGCCCTCTCTTCGAAAGCGGCTTCTCAGAACTTTAACTCTATATCTTCACTAGCTCCTCAACTTGTAAACTGCACTTCTCCACAACTCTTGTGTGCATGACTACAGACCTGTGGCTATACATTAGATGCCGACACAATGATTTATCAACCATATAATAGCATCAGACAAAGCATTCCATGGGCACGACTGAATCTCGGGCCCGAAAAGCCTCGCGCCCTTACCCAAAATAAGCCCAGCCAAAACAAGCTCAGATAGAATGACTGCAAATTCTGTGGGTGAAGCAGCCTAGAAGCGACCAAAATGGGACGATCCATCAGATGAATGGCCCTGGTTCAGTAATGACTAGTATCATTGTTGATTTCAGACTTCTGAAAAGTCAATTACTTTACTATCAGTCAGAATTAATCCCATCTCTTGAAATAAGGCTGTCACAGTCAGAAATTCTGAGTATTGTGCTGCAGATACTTCATTGGCTTCTTTTGTTTTTTTGCTCCAATTTTTTTTTTAATTTTAAGTAAGTAAGTTCAAAGTTCAAAGGGACAATATTGAGATTTTGAGAAAATTAGGAGAGAACACCATCATTTTGGAACTTCTGACTTCTCAATATTACTGTTCACGGGAATGGTGCAAAACAATTTTTAGCTCTACAGTCGGGTGCGAAGGAAGTGGAAGAGAAACTAAGTACATGACTTTTTATTTTCTGTTCCCCTATGACTCATTTTCACCTCCAATCTCCACCGAACTTTTATTAAGTAACCTTATTTACGTTTCATCATCTCCATTCTCCACTAAGTAATGAAGTTTGTATCAAGCATTCACAATAGTCGGGGATTTCCTTCCTCTCTAATACCTAATTTGCAGGACTATATCTGAAGTTACGGGCCAAAAAACTGCAACTAAATTTTCACTGATTCGAGAAATCAAGGCAAAAGCTTGCTACAGCTCAGTTGACAGCGGCATATTGCTCTACTTTTAAAACCCTGTATCTTAGGTCTGGTGTTAAATATCAAACCCAATTTTTTATATTAGACAGATTCCTTATCAAGTAGGTAGGTATGTTTAAGTAGAGTGCAAATAACTTGATTTTGCCACAATGTTTTTTCATGCTTGTTTGGCTCTTAACAACTGATGTAAGGGGCTTTTGATATGTATGCAGCACCGCACAGTGCACAGTCTTTATGGATTACCGTGCCATGAATACCTTATGCCATAAATGTTTACTAATTAATTGAGAGATTTGTGACAAAAAGTCTATGGAGGTCTGCGGCCCGATTATTGAAACTATTTTGCCTTGACACGACAAGACATAGCCCTATCTTAACCATGCAATATATCGCAATTCAATGTCTTATCAGGCTGCTTTAAATTTTCAATTATCGGCCCGCTGGTACCTGTTAGATGCAAGTAAATCCTGAAGTGCTGATGTACTTACATAAATTTCATTACCTGGTCAAAAGACTAAAGAAAATGGTTTTATTCTCAGCAATATGATAGCATTGTTTGGATAGGTCATTAATAAATTTTTGCTCAGCTTTTCTGTTAAAATTGAGCAGAAAATGTTTCAAAGTATGTTGCACTGTAGTTTTTAATATTGCGATGGCCAAAAGGTGAAACCATGCATCTTCATCGCGGTGTTTCAAAATTTCTTCTCCTATTTTGTTTTTTAAACACAATCAAGCCCACTCTATGTAGCCTGGAATGTTCACAGAATATTCTGCTAACAGAGCAGAAAAACAAAAATAAAAAAATTTGAGAAATTACGCTGACTATTTTCCAATAAAACAATTAAGTATAACAGGAAGTCTCCAGTGTTGCAAACGAAGATACGTGGTTTCGCACTGTAACCATGGATCGGTGTCACAATTTCACTTTGGAGAGCAAAAATCAGCATTAAGTCAGTGCTTTGTAGGGAATGCAGCTTATTACTATAAATGGTAGCACCCATCTAGATGAGTATAATTAACTAACGCAGACAGGTAGAGGGAGAAGGGGCCATAGTACAAGTACCTCTTTTTGACCTTTCGTCATCATAACGTCTACAGGGCCGGATTTACCTATTTGCCACCCATGGGCCACCTGTATTTTGCCGCTCCCTTCTCATTCGTTTTGAAACATCAATAAAAACCATCAAGTGAAGTACCGGAGGGGGAGGGGAGGGGTGCATAAGACGCGTTCACTCGTGTTGGACACATTTTTTGCGAAAACCCTGTCAACACTATTAGCAAAATTTCACGGAACTTTGCGCGAAAGTTACATACGTAAGTTCCGTAAACTTATCTCTGTGTGAACAAGGCCTTCCATTTGTAAGAAATGAACGTAAAAATGATGCAAGAACAAACATAAATGTGGTTCAATAATTTTAACCTCCGCCGCCGCGCCGCGCTGACTACACTGTTTTTGACGCAATGCGTGAAGTATTCCTACAGTCTTGTAGGCGCTATGCGTTTCACGCCGACCGCTGCTGAACGCACTATGTTCGACGCAATGCGTGAAGTATTCATGAAGTCTAGTAAGCGCTATGCGTTTCATGCTGACCGCACTGTTTTTGACGCAATGCGCAGTTTTGATGCAGTCTTGCAGGTGCTAATATTTGTTACATGCCGACCTCCGTGCTGAGGGCTTCTCCTTTTCATCTCAAGTCCTATTCATCATCATTGCTCTCTGCGCCGCGTCGCTCCATACCAAATTGTGTGTTTGGTTTATCTTTTCACTCGACTAATTAAAGGTCGACTCTTGTGTCACCGAAAGACGCTTCTCTCGTTTGTAATTTTTATTCTGAATCCGATTTTTTTATACCTATATTTAAAAAAATTGCAAAATTTGCCGCCCCCTAAATTTGCCGTCATTGGCCGCGGCCCATGTGGCCATCCCCTTAATCTGGCCCTGAACGTCCAAGGTAAAATCGATGAAATAGATGCAATTTAATTTCTTGAGGGAGAGAGAAATTTAATAAATTAAAATAATTAATTTAATTTAATAAATACGTGAACAAATACACACAAAGGTAGACGTCTGGCGTCGAATCAAGGGCTTCAATCGCTATTACCACTAATTCACTTTTCCCTCAAGCAACTATTTCAATTCTTCGGAGCTCAAATTGCATACCCCAAGAAATGAAAGAGCTTCGATTGTATTTTGTGACATTTAGTCCGATGATCGGCGGTGTCGTGATGCTGCAGAAAACAAAAACTCAGCCGACCACATTCCAACCCATAAGATTCCATAGTTTTGAAAAAGAGTAAAAAAACCATGTATCGATTATGACACTCCCAAACGACGCATCTCTGTTTTCGACGTTGCAGACTCCTTATCATACAATTTCTTTTTTACATGGAGAACTACTCTGAGTCAATTCCTAAAGACTTGCGTGGTTTTTCTTCTCTGCGCGGAGCAAATTCTGAAACAACCTCAAGGGGTAATTTTGATTTTTTTTCTGCCGTAAAAAAATGGAATAGGAGCGGAAATTTTGAAACGCCGCAAACGAGATACGTGGTTTGGGAGTTTTATCGTCGATATACCGTTAGTCTTGCTCGGTTTGGAGTCGACCATTTTGCAAGAGAGTGGTTGAAACTCCCGACCAAGAGAGTACAACTTTACCAGCAATCTATATTTATTGAAAAAATACCTCTTTGCCGAATGCCCCAATAGAGAATTTGCACACAAAAATTGTATTCCTTCATATGAGAGTGCCTAATGAGCTGAGTTCGCAGTATTTATCATGATTTTTTTCTGACAAGGGAAATTGGAGAAAACTGGTTTTAAAAGTGAGAAAATGCACCGCGTAGTGACGTCATTTGGCGGCATTTCCCATTTAAACGCATGTATTTAAGCAGATTAGATCATTTCGTCATATCTTCTCCGATAATTGTTCAATTCATGAAGCAAGGGTATCTTCGTGTTCAGTACACTCAGTAGTTACCACTTAAACACGAACTTCATAAAATTTCAGACACCTGCAAATTCTCTATTGCCACGCTGTTGCAAACCCTTGAGGCTATTTTTCAATGTTTATCACGAAAGTTCCTCATGTCGTTTTTACGAAAAAATCACCTTCCGGCCAAAGTATCACAAGCGCCATGCGACGTTTAAAAATTTCCGCCGCCATTTTATTTTTCATAGAGAAATTGCTCAACGAAGCTGTCCGAAAATTTCACTGAATTTTCCGTGTGCCGCCGATAAAATTCAGTGAAATTTTCAAACAGATTCAACCAACAATTTCTGTGGGAAAAAATAAAACGGCGGCGGAAATTTTTAAAACATCGCATGGCGCTTGTGATACTTTGGCCGGAAGGTGGCGATATTTTCTGTGCTTCTGTACCAGACCAAAATTTCCAAATACGTGTACGTGTTAAGCGTGACCTGACTCTTTCCATACAAGAGACACCCTGATTTTTTTTTCTTCTTCTTCTTTTAACGTGTTTTGTTGCTAGTGTCTGACGTGGTTCAAATAACTATAAACCGGATTACCTTCGTATTTTGAACACTTGTTAGTCGCGAAGAAAGCCAGCGTGCGAGGAAGTTTAAGGGTGGAAAGCTGCGTACGCGCGGAGCTCACGCACCCCTATAAAATAAATGAATTGGTAATCCTCCCACCCGGTGCGGGGGTTGTTTTATTTCCCAGAATAAGGTCACCGAGTCAATGTCAAAACTTTGACCTAGTTTTCGGTATAATTGTTGAATTTCCCCTCCCGAGGCGAGCGCTCAATTCCAACCGCTCGCTTGCTTGATTAACTTCGTTTCCATGTCATCTTGTACTTTGATACTCTTCTTTTCTCGGGAAACTCATGATTTTTATATGTGTCCTGCTCGGTTCGTCTCTGATTTCTTCCTCCTTTCGTAGCCATGAAGGGAAGCTTTAAGGCCACACTGGAAAAAACAAACACATTGTATCTAGAGTCCAGACTCTTGAAAACATTGACAAGAAAAAATACTCTTGATTCAATCGGATTTTTGCTTGAATCAAAACGAAATCCGCTTAAATTAAGATGCTTGGTTCTTGATTTAAGCTAGATGCTGATTGAATCAAGAGTACTTTTCTTGTCGATGTTTTTAAGAGTCAGGACTCTAGATCCAATGTTTTTTTTTTTTTTTTNTTTTTTTTTTTTTTTTTTTTTTTTTTTTTTTTTTTTTTTTTTTTTTTTCCAGTGTATCGTTTTTTGATCTTGTAGAAATGTCTACATTTTCCTCTCCTTCAAAAACTTATCTTGGTAGTTCCTTTCGCGCTTTACACTCAACTAAGGCCGTTCAAATTACCCATGACTTTTTTTGTTTGCTCAGTCCCAAGTCAGACAAATTAACCCGTATTTAAATACCTACATTGATTCTGGAACGTATGTTATTTTCATGTTTTTGAAGGTAAAAAATACTTTGGAGGGGGGGGGGGGTCCATATTTTCGGCAACACTAGCGCTTTGTCACCATATGTATGTAACTCCCCCAGAAGAGATAGTTGGGTCAAGCTGAAGCGGTTTGGGATTGCTAGGGGAAGTCGTCGATGGAAACTGTTCTGGCACCACACAACCCTCGCCAAAATACCTTCATTTAGACTTGCGCCCTGTGGGGCGCTCAGGTTAATTTTTTTTTCCTTTTTCTAAATGATTATTGATCTGGACGCATACCTCAAGCAAATTTAACCTCAACTTATCTCAAATTTCAAGAGAGAAACTCAACGCGGGTTGATGACAGTAGCAGATAAAGAAATATTCGTGCTTGGTGGATTTCCGTGTTGTATCTGCAAAATTGAAGGCTCGATGACGAGAGGCATGAGCTCGCAATGCTCCGCTGTTTACCGTCAGTGAGGTGACGTTCATATTCGAGAAAAAATTTAAAAGACGAGGCGGTCGTCTTTCCTATCTTTTGCTGTGTTACACACGGAGCGCTCGAAGGACTACAATTTAAAGAATACACTAACGGAACCAACACAATATGGAAATAGAGGTAGGGAACTGACGCGCTTTGATGACGGCGCAAAGATACAACTATTCGTGCCTGATAGATGTCCGTGTTGCATGTGCAAAATTGAAGGCGCGAGGTGTGAACCAATGCTGAACTCAAACTGAAAATATCAAAAGTTTATAAAATTGTCGAATTTTAAGGACTAAGTTTGCAACTCATTTCTGCTATTGAGCAAAATTTTCCAAATGCAAATTTTGTGCAATTTTGGCGAATTAAGCAGAACTAACCAAAGATACATATGAGTTTACAAGCCAGTAGACTTGTAAAGAGCAATCTTGCAACTCATATCCACCGCTTAGCCAAATTTTGCAATAGACACGCGACATTGGCTAGTACTGGATATTTTGTTTCTTTGCCACAGTAAATCGCCCTGTGCGCAGCCATCTAAATCATGATGTCTAGTTTTTTAAAAACCGGGGAAAACCGGGATCCATCTGGGAATGAAAATTTACCGGGAAAATCAGAGAATCTGCTCCAGAAACCGGGAATCTCTTTCATTGACCAGATAATATCAACATCAGGAACACTTTTTCAATTAAAATTTTGAATGTGCGCCAAAGGAATGGCCGTAAGATGAATTAAAATCGATATTCATATCTGAAAGTCTGGAAAATTATATTCTTTTCCTCCAGAAAGTCCCGGGAAAGGAGGAGAAAATTTCGGTATCTCATCAGGGAATGAGCTCCTGATAACCAGGGAAAATCAGGAAAAAATCAGGGAATGAGCTTTGCCATGAAAACTAGACACCATGATCTAAATTGAATCACCGATGATAACCCTTTTTTAGCGTGGCTTAAGAGAACTTAGAGAGCAATGAAAATTTCCCCTTCCATCGCTCCAAAATGAACAACGTCTGCTCGGCTTCGCGGACGCAGGTAATTTGGCGGCGTCGGCCATTTTTTTTTTTAATGTTCGTTTATATCTTATGCCAGACGCATAAATCAAAACGTCGAGCCGTTGGCGCGCCGCGAAATTTTTGAAAAAGACAGAGCCAGGAAACTTTCACCTAATTCGGAGCAACAACGGTAAGAATCGAGATAATCCAGGCATTGTTAGTCTCTAGTCTCTCTCGAAATAGTCATAGCCTCTCGCGTCACGCCCCTGCCTCTTTGTTGGTAATACTGCCGTGCTAAGGAAAAATGCCGTAAGAACATTCGAGAGTTGCCAAATTTCACCGGATAAAATAAGTATGTTTGAAGAATGTTATGCATATTTTCCCTTGAAATTCTCAGATAATTTAGATCAAATTGCGTACAAAATTGTCCGAAAATTTGGAGGAAAAATATTCACGTACTCTCTTAAAAATTAGCATGTTGTCTAAAGAAATTTGGCAACGCCTGGAGGTTTATACGGCGTTTTTCCTTAGCACAGTAGAATATTCTACCAACTCCTGCGGGGCGATCATTTATTGACGCATCATAAATTTGTTTCTTTCCTTCTTCTCCCCTTTTCCTCACAGTGAAGAATTTGCTAGTGTCTGAAATATGATGAATTTCGTGTCTAAAAGGAAACTACTGAGTGAACTGAACACGAAACTACCCTTGGTTCTTAAATTGAACAATTATTCGAGGAGATATAAAACAAAATTATCTAGTCTGCTAAAATACATGTGTTTAAATGGGAAATGCCGTCCGATGACGTCACATGGCGGCGCATATTCTCACTTTTAAATCTATTTAAGTACATGCTATTTTCCATATTAGCAAAAAATTATGAAAAACACGTCAAGCTCAGCTCTTTAAGCACTCTCAGATGAAGCAATAAAAACTTTGCGAACAAATTCTCCATTGTATCCAAATACAACGCAACCATTCCAAACTAGTACAATTTGTAACTCCTAACTCATTTTTTCACAAAATACGACTTGGTGCGTCTCCTTTAAGCTTGGTCCATATCACCTTCCCCTTCCCCCAAACAGCGTTACGTATTTTATGAACTCCTAACTCATCTTTTCACAAAATACGACTTGGTGCGTGTCCTTTAAGCTTGGTCCATCCATATCCCCCCCCCCCCCNAAGTGTTACGTATTTATTATGAACTCCCAACTCATTTTTTCACAAAATACGACTTGGTGCTTTTCTCACAAGCTCGGTCCATATGGTGTGAACCAGTGTTGCCTTTCCGTCGGTAATCTGGCCATTTATTGTTCCTTGCATCGGTCGTGGAGTCCGCGGAGCCCAGCGTGAGGGAATAACCCGACTTGCACTGGTGCGTGTTCGTCATCGTCGGAGAGCAACGCTCTCATTTTATAAATATTGACTGTTAGAAATTCAAGAGCCGATGCAGTGTGTTTAGTTTACGCCGCGCGTTCGTTGACTGCCCCTCTCGAGCGACTCTTCAGTTCCGAAACTGATGAGCGTCAGCAGTCAGCTGTTCGCACATTCGAACTGCGCTGATCCGATGCTGATGCTGAGGTCTGCTGAAATTGCTGATCGGCGGTTTCAAGGTTTTTCTGACTCTGATTTTCCCTGGATCGCGCGCAACAACGCAGGGCGACAATTTCCTTCGGGCAATCGGCGGATCCAGCCAATTGGCAACATTGTCTTTTCTCCATTGAAACCTATGGAAATGTATTATTCTTGGAGGGGTCTGGTGCTCCGACAAGAACCGATTATTTAGCATAGGTTTTAATGGAGGAAATATGGTGTTGCCAAATTGCTGGATCCGCCTCTGCAGATGTTGCACGTGTGAGGAATTTGCGATTTGACTGTTGAGTCTTATGTAAAAGTTCGCGAGAAACACGATGGTGCCACTGATTTTCTCTGAAATCAACTCCCTAGCTCAAAAAAAGCTCACAAAGTTGAGGCCAATATGGAGGGGATATCCCATGCTATTCTGAGAGTCCACCTCTAGATCAAAACAAACTCTCCATGCAAAGATAGGGAGCAAATACATTGACAGGGCTGCCACTTTCTTTGGGGACTCTAAAACTGAAAACACGGCATCACTGCTAATGTATTCGCTCCCTAGGTTGAACGGATGGCTCGTTTAGAATAAGGGGATAGTGAAAGGCTGCGCAGCTATCCGTTGTGCCTAAGAAAGCTTGAGCGCCCGTAATTTATGGTATATGCAACACGGACATCCAAAGAACACGAATAGTTGCATCCGGCCCTAACCATTGAAAAAGTCCGAGCGCCTTTGATTTTTTCTGCTTTTGATAATCGCAAAATGCAATGTTTTGGCTGAGCCATGGGTTCTAACGTACACTTCTTCTTCTTCATTTTTTAAGGGAAGAATAAATTGGAGTTTGCCAGAAGCCAGCTATTAGGCAACACCAGATTCCCTCCATTTAAACCTATGATAAATAATCGATTCTAATCGAAGCTCCTGGCCTCTCAATGAATCGATATATTTCCAAAGGTTTAAATGGAGGAAAACAATGTTGCTAATTTGCTGGATCCGCTAATGCCTCCTGCGTTGCAAAAACCACCTCAAAAATGTCTTCGAAGAATCGGTCGATGCTCCCGTAGATTTCTTGCGACCGACCTTCGATCGTTCACAGCACATACCTAGTTTGTTTAGCGAAACGCCCTGGCTCCAAGAACAATTATTTTCCGAAACATCGCGCTGTTTTGAAAACAAAATCTCGACTGATTTCTTTATTTTTCAAGTCTTTCATTTGTCGTATCTGTTTTCTCCGTTTTAAGATGAGTTGAGTGACCCGCGGTCGGCTTTTCCTATTGTTTTTCTTTTTGCATTTCTTTCTCTCTCGCTCTTCTTGGTTTTCGATTTTGATGCCCCGGAGCTGAGGTCAGTGTGCGTTGGAGTTCCATCTGGTCGGTGGCACTGCCGCGTCCCGTGGGTGCCTTTTTTTTTTTGGTGTTACAGCCCCATTTTAGCGAACTGATCGACTTTTGTGCTTTTCAATGAACCCTTTATCGTAAATAGTAACTCCTACAACTGACCACGAATTTTCGAAATGTGTACGCTAATCTCGTGATTAGAATCTGTGTTTGTCTCTTGTGTAAGTTCGGTTAAGGCGAAGACATTTTTGCTTCTTCATCTTTCATCACAATGCCTTTCAACGCTCAAAATATCTCGGTCGAAATGGAATACTTCCCGAATTTTGAATCGTATTTTGATGTGGAATACTGTGGTGAGTCGAATTTTTATCCTAGTGCCTGTGTCATTTTAACTTCCTGGCTCCCTCCCAAGTTTTCTGCCACTTTTCCGTAGCCTGGGTCAGTCAAGTTTAGTTTTATAAATTTATCAGATTAAGCACTCTAATTTGAAAATATTCGCCTTTATCTTTATGAGGGGAGTCCTGAGAAATCCAAGAGCAAGTGCGAACCTCAAATTGCTTCGAAGTCTGGAGCGTAACGAAAGTTGAATGTTCCTTCTTTTTGGCACTTACGCTAATCGAACTATACGCTGAATTTTTTCTACTTTCCACCCCAAGCAGTTCAGCTGCTTTAACTCTTTAATTAATATGGGCGCAGCTCTCCTCCTATGTATTCATTGGTTCATATTTTCCCGCCTAATTGTCTCCAAACCAATAAGCGGGCCGGAGTCCTCAAGAGGCTCACCATTGGTCGATTGTTAGCTGCATGTTTATTATGTTCGTAAGGCAAGATCTACTTTATGAACATTACTTTTTGGAGAGAACATTATGCTCTTTTTATTGCAAGATTTGTGAACGGTTAAGATGGGGCATCTACAGAATTATTAAGTCGATTTTATTCGCATTAAGGAAAAACAAAATTATATTTTGACGTCGAAGACGGTCTGTAAGGGCACCTGTGTTTATGTATACCGCCGCGCCGTCAGGGACCAAAGTGCAAAGTGTATTTATTTTAGCATTAAGGATATACTTTTGGGAACATTTTTCTTCAAAAGATAACAAAATTAAATAAACAAACAAATAAATACAAGAACAAGCCTACGTATCACACGGTGTGCATTAGATACCATTTCCCTGATGATGTATTGGTAGAACCTTGGTTTTCGTAGCGTGCAAGCTGGTGTATACCATGTGCACAGTATACTGCCACTTGCCGAGAGTAGTTGTGAACTAAAACTGTTGGTTTGGTATCCGAAACGGGCCGTCTGCCAACGACAAGCGGTTTGGCGTCTCTTGAGGTTGGAGTAAAAGACGTATTACTAAAGAGCAAAGGAACGAGACAGCAAGAGTAGTCTGCTCTTGGCTCTTTTGCACATGCGAGATCATCAAAGCGCGATCTACACACTCAACTAGTTGCTGTGCCTAAAATTCAAATTTTCTCGTAAAACGAAAATCTGGAACACCCGGAAATATTGATGAAGATTAAACTTTATGAAAATTGTCAGGATCTCGTTCAAATTAGGAATACCGTAAGGAATCCTAGTAAATACGTAAAATTTCAGCGTATTTTCATCCTAAATTTTTGACAACGAACTCGAAATGTATCGTTAGCTAAAGCTGGTGCATTACTATTATATGTGTGATCTGTTTTTAACTGCACTATTTCTTGTAGAAAAACTGTCGTAGGGACGAAAGAAGAATGATAGAAAAATAAATGTGCCAAAAAATTCTGTACGAAGTCTATTCGTAAAGTAAGACCGGATTTTCCTCATCTCCACCACTAAAAAATACGCATAAGCGATTCTCTCAATGCTCAGAAACGCGATCGTTTTTTTCAGTTCGGTCCATCAGTTCGCGAGTAACACCTTTTTTCTGCATCCTCGCAGCCTGTAAAATAGTGGATTTTCGCTAAAAATGAGAGATTTTTAGAAAACTATAAGTAGACCGACGACTGCTTCTTTCTAATGATTTGTCATTAGTTCTGGAAGTTATTTTATTAATTTTCCGTGTGTTAAAAACTCTTGGTTTATCTGGAGCAATCACTGCTAGCGCCTTCAACATGGCAAAAATACTTCACACATTGCCCTTACGGTACCATCTGCAGTAAATTGTCATGTTCGGATTCGGAGGCTCTAAAACACTCTATGAAACACACTCGGCCATACTGCCGTGCTAAGGAAGAACGCCGTATTAACATTCGAGAGTTGCCAAATTTCCCTTGATAAAACATGTATTTTTGACGATATACATGGACATTTTTTTTTGGACATTTTCAGATATTTTAGATTAAATTGCGTACGGCATAGTCTGAAACTTTTGGGGAAAAAATATTCAAGATTTTCCCAGTAAATTCGGTTTTTATCGGAGGAAATTTGGCAACGCCTAAAGGCTCATACGGCGTTTTTCTTCAGGACGGCAGCATACTCCTGAGAAGCGGTCAATTGGCATCTCTGCTGAACGATTTTGCTATGACGTCACTAGAGTCTTCGTCAAGTTGTCCATAAACTAGTTTAGTTCCAGTTCATTTATTGGCCGAGTACGGTCAATGAAACAAAAATAAATGTGCATTTATTTCGGTACGGTATGTTTTTAATCAGTCGTTTCATTAGGTGCTGCCTTGCCTCCACTTACACTTCGAAGCAGTTACATCAACCATTGTTAAATTTAACTTGGTAACTTAATTTCTTAGAAGAGAACGTTTGTACGGGTTCCTTTAAAAATTGTTAGGAATTTGCTTCCTACTCTGCAGAAAATTCACTGAAATTTGTCCAATAATTCACACAATTTTCTTGTACAAATTAAATTGCTCGATTAACTTTGACAATACTGCCGTGCTAAGGAAAAACGCCGTATGCGCCTTCAAGCGTTGCCAAATTTCCTCAGATGAAATACGAATTTTCAAGGAAATTGTTGGATATTTTTCTTCAAAATTTTCACAATTTAATGTAAAATATCTGAAAATTTCAAGGAAAGATATGCATAACAAAACTCAAAAATACATGTTTTATACTGAGAAATTTGGCAACTCTCGAATGTTCATGCGGCGTTTTTCCGTAGCACGGCAGGATAGCTAATGTGGCTTTGAGTCCCTTTATACTGAGAGTCAAGACAACACCCTCTCATGGAGTCGCAAACGGAAATAAAGATTACACAAATTGAATGTTTCTCGTAATCTTTGATCGGCCCATTCTCAAATTCCTTTCTCCGCTCCCTCTCTAATTCCGTTTGTTCCTTGTCGAACACTGGAAAAAAAACACATTGGATCTAGAGTCCAGACTCTCGAAAACATTGACAAGAAAAAATACTCTTGATTCAATCGGATTTTTGCTTGAATCAAAACGAAATCCGCCTAAATTAAGAGGCTTGGTTCTTGATTTAAGCTAGATTCTGATTGGATCAAGAGTACTGTTTCTTGTCGATTTTTTTAAGAGTCTGGACTCTAGATCCAATGTGTTTTTTTGTTTTTCCAGTGCGTAATTCCTCGGTCCATTCCAGATTCCAGTGGGTGGCCGGCGCGGGGCCTGGCGGCTGGCGCGCTCGGCACGAAAAACATAGTAGCCCCTTACAAGGCCGCAGGAAACTTCATGCATTGCGCGCAGCGCACAGTAGCGCCTTACAAATCTGCATGATACTTCATGCATTGCGCGTATACCACGGTGCGCGCTCAATTCGTTGAAAAATCGTATTTTCTTGGTGTCGAACCCACCCCGCTGTACAGCATTGCCGAACGGTCACACTGCGAGCTTGCAATCCTGGGATCACAGGATTGTAGGGCTTTGTATTTGCAATCTTTTATGTTTTGCAATAATCTTTGCAATCGGTGATAATTGAATCTTTATTCCCGTTTGTGACGCTGTGGAGGCCTAAAGTACGGTATCTAATCAGAAATGGATTCTTATTGGCTTGACTCTCAGTATAAAGGGACTCTAATGTGGCTTGGTTCCTTTTAGAGTCCCTTTATACTGAGAGTCAAGGCAACATCCCTCATGGAGTCACAAACGGGAATAAAGATTACAGAAATTGAACGTTTTTCGTAATCTTTGATCGGCCCATTCTCGAATTCCTTTCTTCGTTCCTTCCCTCATTCCGTCTGATCCTTGCCGAACCCGTAATTCCCCGGTCCATTCCAGATTATAATCTTTGCAATCGGTGAAACTGTAATCTTTATTCCCGTTTAGGACAAAATGGATTAACATTGTCTTGACTCTTATACTGGAAAAAAAACCACATTGGATCTAGAGTCCAGACTCTTGAAGACATTGACAAGGAAAAATACGCTTGATTCAATCAGATTTAAGCTTAAATCAAAAGGAACTCCGCTCAAATTAAGAGGCTGCTGGGTTCTTGATTTAAGCTTAAATCTGATTGAATCAAGAACCAAGCCTCTTAATTTAAGCGGATTTCGTTTTGATTCAAGCAAAAATCCGATTGAATCAAGAGTTGTTTTTCTTGTCGATGTTTTTAAGAGTCTGTACTCTAGATCCAAAGTGTTTTTTTTTCCAGTGTTGCCTTGACTCTCAGTATAAAGGGACTCTAATGTGGCTTGGTTCCTTTCTGTTCAACGCGGTCCTAGGTGGATTAAAAATTGAGGAAGAGCCTGAGCCAGGGTTGACGGGGGGATCCCGGGAGCGGCCGAGTATTAAATTAGCGTTTCGGAGGGGGCTCGAATAGAGGTCAGGAGGAATCTCAACGGCGTACTCACTACGGCCGAAGGATGACGCAAACTGCGCGCGGCCCGGCCCATGCGTGCGCCGCCCCTCCCCACGACCGACGGGGTTGGCGACGGCCGCGGCCGGCGTGCCTTGAAAACGCAGCGGAAGGGTGAAAGGGAAATCTGGAACAGACAGCTCCCGAGCGATCCCCGATCATCCGGGGCCCGTCCGTCGGAGGGAAGGAGGTCAGACTCGCCGGGACTTGACCCGTTTTCCCTCCGAGTCGGCCCTGCGCCCTGCGCGCGAGGCCCAAGGCCGCTGGAGACAGGTCAGGGGATTCCTCCGCCGCGATGACGCATTTTTATCGCTGCGTATGCGAGCCGTACGCAAACCTGCCTCAAGTTATTCCAGGTCAGGTATCCAGGTCATTTTTATTATTCATCCCGGCCCCTCACCCCCTCCCCCCGCGCGCTCCGGCTCGGGGGTTGCGCCGCACAGTGGATCTAGAGTCCCTTTATACTGAGAGTCAAGACAATGTGAATCCATTTCTGATTGGTTCCCGTATTTTAGGCCTTCACAGTGTCACAAACGGGAATAAAGATTACATTTTCACCGATTGCAAAGATTACAATCTGGAATGGACCAGGGAATTACGGGTTCGGCAAGGAACAAACGGAATGAGAGAAGGAACGGAGAAAGGAATTTAAGAATGGGTCGATCAAAGATTACAAAGAACGTTCAATTTCTGTAATCTTTATTCCCGCTTGTGACTACATGAGGGGTGTTGTCTTGACTCTCGGTATAAAGGGACTCTAAGTGGATCGAGTCAATAGAGAAGATGCAGGTGTCTGGAATTCGATGAATTTCGTGTTTAAGTGGGAACTACTGAGTGAACTGAACGCGAGGACACTCTTGGCTCATGAATTGAACGGTTATTGAAGGAGGTATGAAAAAATGATCTAATCTGCTAAAATACATGTGTTTAAATGGGAAATGCGGTTAGACACTAGAATAAAAAACGCATTGGATCTAGAGTCCAGACTCATGAAAACATTGGCAAGAAAAAATACGCTTGATTCAATCAGATTCAAGCTTAAATCAAAAGGAAATCCGCTCAAATCAAGAGGCTTGGTTCCTGATTTAAGTAAAAATCCGACTGAATCAAGAGTATTTTTTCTTGTCAATGTTTTTAAGAGTCTGGACTCTAGATCCAATGTGTTTTTTTTCCAGTGGATGACGTCACTATGCGGTGCATTTTTTCACTTTAAAATCTATTTTTATACTATTCCACAAATCTGAGAAAAATTAAAAATAACACTGTGAAATCAGCTCTTTAAGCACTTTCAGATGAAGCAATAAAATTTTTGTGTGCAAATTTTCCATTGGAGAGGTCATACACGATTGAAAAACTTCCAAAGCGTATATCTTCATTAATATGAAATTTTGATGTTTTGAAAGTAGTTTCATTGGTTTTCTCGTAAAATTTTCTGAAAAAAGTACCCCTTTAAATTAAAACTGTTACGAGATAAGCTTAAAATTTTACAATTTTTGTCAAAAATTTCATGTCCGAACTCTTCCATTGACTCGATCCACTGTGCGCGGCGCCTTCCCTTGCGTTCACAGCGTTTTTAGGCGCTCGGACCCCGGTTTTAATCGCCCCCACTTTTATCAATATTCCTCCCCCTATTTCACGTATATTTCCCTGTGATCCACTTTTGGAGCGCCCTCTCATCAGAGCAGAGTGAGCGGAGGGGAAATTTCGATGAGTCCATATGAGATCATCCACGCGAAATGGTGGGTGTAATTTAACGGCATGTCCAAGCGTGCGATTGAATTTATAACCGCTTACTTCACGATTACCTCTCATGCGTTGATTACCGTTTTTTTGCAGAATGGAGAACTTGCACGAACAATTTTTATTGCCTCGTCTAAGAATCCTCAATGAGATGAGTTTGAGTGATTTTTCATACTCTCTGAGATGGGAAATTGTTGACAAATATATTTAAAAGTGAGAAAACGTACCGTCCTGTGACGTAATCTGGCGGCATTTCCCATTAAAGCTCTTGTGTTTTAGTAGGTTAGGTTTTTCTGTCGTATTTCCTCCTATGATTGTCCGATTTATTTACCAAGATATCCTCATGCTGAGTCCAGTGGCGTTGCGTGAATTGCGATGTATCGATTGTTATGCCATTCAAATCTATATAAAGAATCGATTATCTAGGTGTTCGCTGCGAACACCCTGTCTATCGATCCTTTTCCATAGGTTTAAATGGCATAACAATCGATACATCGCAATTCACACCACGCCACTGAACTAAGCCTCTTTTTCTCTCGTAAACCCTTTAAATTATAGCCAAATTCGTCAACCACCTCCATTCGAAAGTTGTTTTGTTCTTAAGTAAATTATTAATGCCGTAATTTTCAATAAATTCCACCGTACAATTTTCCCCATTGTTTTTCATTTGTTTGTTCGTTTTTTTCGCGTCGTCT
The DNA here is from genome assembly GCF_001854935.1 of Bemisia tabaci. Classification (NCBI taxonomy): domain Eukaryota; kingdom Metazoa; phylum Arthropoda; class Insecta; order Hemiptera; family Aleyrodidae; genus Bemisia; species Bemisia tabaci. The sequence goes on from NW_017547115.1 coordinate 5,084,701, forward strand.
GCTCGTTGAGATATAGTTTCGCAGTGAAAGCTCGGGCATGCTTCGCTGCCTCAGTATCGACCGCGCCCAAAAAGCATGTGTCGGTGGTAAAGTATTTCATGTTTTGAAGGTGCTCTGAACACGTAGCTCATTCATTCGCTCGCTCAACATCTCGCAATACGAATGTTCGTGTGTATTTATCTGCTCCACAGCTCCGAAAGATCGGCCAGGTTCAACATTTTAATTAATGTGAATATTTCATTCCTGATTATTGTCCACACTGACAATTTTATATTATTCTGATTTGGACTGCATTCTGCAATTTGGAACTATAAATTCTGGCCCGGTTGAAAAACAACGTATGTGCCATTTGTTTCCCTATGCACACAAGTGTTTTTTTCAGATGAGCCAGAATTTATAGTTCCAAATCGCAAAGTGCAATCCATTTAATCAACCTACGAACTTATAAGACTACGTTTCTTGGCTCTGAAATTTTAAAACTAACGAGTATATTTTATTTGTTTTTTTTTTCTTTTGTTGTCACACGCACAAAAAGAACCATTCGATCAAGTGTTTCACGCGATCACGACTTTTTTCCTCACTCACTTCCGACGGTTTCCTCACTTTCCCGTTTTCTTCAAACTGATGACTTTTTTCTGCTCTTCAATTTTGAAAAGACTCTCCAAAAGTCGAAAAAATCGATAAATTCTCTCTTTTTTCGGTGAAAAAAAGAAAGGCGTAACCGCCCGATATCCAGAAATTGGGGGCATTTAACCGCCAGAAATGCGCGTTGTTTAGAAATCTCCCCACAAGTTCATAGAAAGTAGGGACTAAAGGAAAAGAAACGTTTTGCAACAATTGCCTCGAAAACCAAGATGAGCCATCTCGTTTGTGGCAATCCCAGGATTGGATTCGATCGACATGAATCGATCGAAAATGAAAACGTGAATCAATCGACGCCGATTTGATCGACAAAATTCGATCGATTCACGGGCTTGTCGATCGACTCACGGGTTTGTCGAAGTTACGAGTTCGTCGATCCATTCACGGGTTTATCGATCCATTCACGCGTCTGTCGATCGTTTCACGGCTTTTGTCGATCCATTTACGACTTTGGTCGATCCATTCACGCGTCTGTCGATCGTTTCACGGTTTTTGTCGATCCATTTACGACTTTTGTCGATCAATTCACGGGTTTATCGATCTATTCACGCGTCTGTCGATTGGCTCGCGGCTTTTGTCGATTGATTCTCGGGTTTGTCGATCCATTCAAGGGTCTATCGATCCATTCACGCGTCTGTCGATCGTTTCACGGCTTCTGTCGATCCATTTACGACTTTTGTCGATCCATCCACGGGGTTTTCGATCCATTCACGCGTCTGTCGATCGACTCGCGGCTTTTGTCGATTGATTCTCTGGTTTGTCGATCCATTCACGCGTTTGTCGATCGATTCTCGGCTTTCTGCACCCCTGGAAGCGATCGAAACGTGCAGACACCATGGCCTAGAATAATTTGGGTCCCCGAAGATGGAGACTCGGAAACGTGCAGAAATCGAGGCGAGGACACGGCCCGAGGGAGGGGGGGGGGGGCGGACGGCGGGATTTCGGGTGACGAACGCGGCGACGCGCGTCGCGCGGCCGTGAGCGTTTTGCAGGAGCCAGGAACGAGCGTCGAGCGCTCGGAGTAAAAAGAACCGTGCGGATCACCGTTGCAGTGGCGAGGCGTGAACGGTCGATTATCGATTTTTCCCCGTTTGAAACTATGCTGAAGAATCGATTATTGCGAACACCTTGTTTATCGATCATTTTCCATAGGTTTAAATGACATCATTCGATATATCGCAAAGCCCGCCACGCCACTGCACCGTTGCTGGTGCCGTGCACTGCGTAGCGGCATAGTTATCGGCGCGAAGAGCAAGTCTGATCTTTCGCAGACCTTGGTTCGACGCTGAGTGGGGCGCCCATCAGAAGATTCATTAATGATAAAGCTTCGAATCATGTGTCATGGCGAACAACTTGCGTTTTTTTTTCTCTTTTCGAAAATCTTACTCTTCATAATGTACCGTCCGACGTGCAGCACAGCGCCGCCGCGGCCCGTCTCTTGACCCGCGTTGTCAAGTTGACCTCGATTTTGATTTAGTTTTTTAAGTGCATATTGCACCTGTATTGACTAGATTTAAAGCTTTTTAACAACTAATTGTGCCTTCAGGAAATGCGGAATGCTATTGGCTTACACATAAATTTCCATCGAAATCGCACCTTTGTACGTGTTCGACGTCGTGTTTGTCGTGTCCTACGTTTTTAAGTAACTCATAAATATGACCAAAAAGTACTTTATTCTATTGACCATTAATTGGACCGCGTTAAGTGGAAAGGAACCATGCCATATCAGCTATTGTCAAATTTTCCGGAAAATTTAATTGTTTACAAGAAAACGTTTGTACGAATGCCTTTGAAAATTTTAAGGCATTCGATTCGTGCAGGAAAATTCACTGATATTTGCACAAAAATCCTTACTGCTGTTTTCGTGTAAAAAATTAAATCACCCCATAAAATTTAGCAACAGCTGATGTAGCTTAGTTCTTTTCTGCTCAACGCACTGACTAATTGTATTGATATGTCAAAATCGGTTCAAACTGGAAACCGTACTCATGAACTTATTTTACGACGTTAAGGGTTGAATTTTCGTAAGACCATCTCCGAAAATACTTCTTCAAATAATCGGCCTCTAGACGGACTTTTCGGTTTGTCAGAAAAAAATACTGATAATGACTGAAATCCACGAAAGTGTGGGAATCCCTTATCTTTTCGCAGTTCTAAAACGGGAACAACGTTGACGCTGTCCACAAAAGACGTCAGTCACCTTAGGGGTGGGGGTTTATAAGAGGTGCCTGACATGTGCTGAAAATTACATTAGTGGTAGGTCCTGGACGTGGCAGGATTGGCGGGGGAGGGAGGGGATCAGGAAAATTGCCAGGCGTCATTTCATTCGCTCGGCCGACGTAAGCGTCTAACTCAATTTTTACATGAGAACTGGAACGCATGGATGTATACGGACCTTAGGGTTCACTCCGAACTGTAGTCACGTACCTATACGTCGTCCAGTGGGGCGAGTCCACGAGAGAGATTCTACGCGATGCGGAAACTTTAAAAGCTTATATCTTTATTTATAGACTAGGGGGCTGCGCCCTCTGACCGCTCCGAGGCGCGACAGCACATGTGCAAACACCCGAGTCAGGGAAATGCTAAGATAGTCAGGGGATTTGAAGATGAAGAAAGTGTGGCAACCTTCCACGGAGAAAAAAACTTCGTGCATGGGACCCGAAGTTGAGGTCATATGGATCTCTGAAGTTTTCTGATCACGCATCCGAAAACTTGAGGTCGAGCTGCCGAAGTTCGGGTCAGACATCGAGGCACTTCGGTATGTACCGGAGTACTTCAGATGTGTGACCAGAACCCTTCGGTATTCATATCGAAGTACTTCAGACGCCTGACCCGAACTTCGGCAGCTGGACCTCAGGTTTTTAGATACGTGATCCGAAAACTTCAGAGATCCATTATGACCTCAACTTCGGGTCCCACGCACGAAGTTTTTCTCTCCGTGTAATACTCTACTGATGGGTTTTCGGGCTTCGCCCACCCCTGACGAAACGGAAGCCAATCAGAAATGAGTTTCGCATGTGCGGACTGTCTATGGAAGGACTGTGACTTTAAGCGCGGCGCACGGCTGATTGCCGTTGGTAAAACGGAGTAGCCATGGCAACATTCTATTATTGTACGGCTATGGGGAGCGCGCTATGGTGTTGGCGTGACGCGGTGCGGTGGCTTGATGGCTCACTGACTTAGTGGCTCTGCGGTTCTGTAGCTTGGCCCTGGCCCCGTTAAGTATTACTCGCTCACGGTGCCATTCCCGTCCGTAGCTATGCTCCGCCGTTGCCAGCCCTCGCTTGTCCACCTCGAATTCTCACCACTGAATCGTTGCACCGCTGGAAGCAGTTCTGGTCGACAGAACGGCTTATCGTAATACCTGCACGAATGCGTTTCTATCGAATCAATCGTCAAAAGATCGATGGGTCAGTTTCGACTAGAGTACCTTTATAGAGAGAGTATGGACCACTCGATTTATGTAGCTCCTAGGGCCCATAAGGGCGACAACGTGAAAAACGAAAATCACTAGAAAAGTGCCGCTGCCAACCTATGCATTTGAAAGAATAATCAATCGGACTGACAGCGCATTCTAAACAAGCGTTTTGAAGGATCAAGACACTGAAACTAAGAAAATGTATACGAAATCAAAATTTTATACGTTCTTTTATAATGTTTGATCAGTGTACCTACTCTCGGAGTTTGCATTAGTGCCACTGGATAATTCGATTTCAAAGGTTGGCTGCCTTTTTGAGCCCTAAGAGCTACATGACCTGATCAAACCTAACCTCCAAATTTTCGAGTTGTCCATACTCTCCCTATGAATGCACTGTAGTCGACAGAACGTCTTATCGCAATACTTGATCCCATCACGAATGCGTTTCTATCGAGTCAATCGTTAAAAGATCGATGGGTCAGTTTCGCCTGTCACAGAATCCTGTTTCGGTGCTTTCAGAATGCATCAGGGGTGCAAAAACTACTGAGGGTTCCCAAAATTAAATTTAGTTCCCCTATTTCCAAGTTTTCGCAGAATTTTGCCCGACCCATAAAACAACGCGGTCGACAATTTTGTTCCCTCAATACAGCGCGCTTGAATGTTTTGTTCCCCCAAAAACAGCGCTCTTGAATGTTTTATTCCCCCTGAAACAACAATTTTTACATCGCACAAGAAGGGGAAAAAAATAAACACCTTGGTTCCTCTATTTTTCTGGTTCTCACATGGGTTCCCCCATTGAAGTTACTATACCCCTGGAATTCAAATTTTAAATTTACAAAAAATATCAAGATCCGTCCGAAACACCGAGTTTCCACGTCCAGTATCAACTATGAACTAATGTATCGATCTTCAAAAGAACATGGTGTATTGCCTTATCATAAATTTTGAAACGAGAAGCTTGAAAACGCGTTAACTTGTATATCGTAAGTCAAGCTGAGCATTATTTGTACACGGTGCCGGTGCGCTGTTACCTCTTTTTTTGTATTATTCCCAAAACACTCGTTTCTCTACCTACATCTGCCATTGGAATATTCTTCTAGTAAACTATTAAAAACCTCATTATTCTGGAACTTTAGACCCTCTTGGTAACTTCTATGCCTTCGGGTTTGATTTCAATGAATAGAATTTTTAACGTGAATGTCCCGTTTCTGTAATGGGCTCGTCCCAATGAGTGGTGTGCTTTGCGATGTATAGACTGATCTGCCATTTAAACTTATGGAAAAGGATGAACACACAGGGTGTTCGCAACGAACGATTTAATAATCGATTCCTTGCCACAGCTTTAAACGGGGAAATATCGATAATAGATCATTAACGCCCCCCAACCGTAACGGAACCATTTAAATTGTCTCTCGACGATACGAAGGTGTGATGCGTCGAGGAGCGTATTGCTGGTGGCCACTCTCGGACCGCCCGGCGCTGTTTCAGCACCGAGATTGCGGAAAATCAAACCTGTTTGTGCAAGCAACTTGTCAGTCGAATCCATTCCTGTCATATTGCGTCATATCACGTCTGCATAAATTAACTAATACGACCCGCAGTCTCTCTCTCTCGCGCCCCTCGGGTCCCGCTTTCTTTCTCTGTCGTCTCTCTCGGTCCTCAATAATTTTTTTCGTCTTTACTTTCCCAACAACAATGGACTTACTTTGTGCGTCTGGGACCACCCGCGACCCATCGTCTGGGCGTCCTCCTACGCTGACCGTCGTCGTTTGCGATCCTCTTCGCCGCGCTGTGTCCTGAGGAAAAACGTCGTATCAGCTTTTAGACGTTGCCAGATTTCCTTCAATGCAAACGGAATTTACTGGGGAAATTTTGAACCTTCTTCGCCAAATTTGTCTCACTATTTTGTTCGTAATTCGATCTAAAATATCTACAAATTTCAAGCAGGGGACTTTCCGGAATTTCCAGGAAGTCCGGAAAAAGTACGATTTTTCAAGGACGGTCCGGAAGTACTAAAAAAGTGCAGAAATTTTGCTCGAAAGTCCGGTTTTTTTTTTCATTTTTGTCGCAATTTGAGCGGAAAATTGAAATTTTTCGAATTTCGTCGATTGGAGATGCTGAAAAAGTACTGAATTTTTCTATCGAGGAGGTACTGAATTTCTTGGGAATGTAACGAAAAAGTACTGTAAAAGAACTGATTTTTGGCCAGCCTGTTTTAGTAGATACCGTGTAGGAGGAAAGTGTCCGTGTTACTGGTGCGTTCCCGGAGCGAGGGAGCCAGAATGGGCGCATAGCATCGATTTTATAAAATTCTGATATGAAAATTTACTGTAAGATAACAATTTTTCTTCCCCAATCAATTCCAAAACGATAATCTGAAGAAGAGAAGTCGAACCGAGCATTACGTTTTTTTTTTTTTTTTTTTTTTTTTTTTTTTTTTAGGGGGGCGCATACCCACGTAACGGGTGTGTAACGAAGGGTGGGGCGAGTCAACAAATTCGATTTTCAGCGTTTTGTATTCTACGAATGGCCCCTGAGAGGGTCACGTACTCCAAAGGCCCTTTTTGGGAAAATTCAAACGGCAGCGCTGGAGTCGGAGCGGTGGTCCTTAGCGGGGCGTTGCAGTGACGTCACGGCCGACGACGGAGCTTCGACCGATGAGCTCATCGGTTGCGTCGAGCGATTCATCGCACGGAGCGCTCTCGCTTTTGTCGTCGGCGCGCGCAGCGTGCGGTGCGCCGGTGTGCGTGCCTATTTACCTTAAAACCGTCGAGCATCGATTCATGTATTTTCCGCCAAGGTCAGCGCTGCTCCTCGGCCCGGCCCGGAGGAGATGTGCCAATTATAGGAGGGGGTGGGGAGGGGGACGAGAAGTTTATTATATAATATCGAAACCGAAAATGGTGCTGAGTTCTACTGACCCAGTTACACACTAACAGTGGCCTCAATTCGGATCCCCCTCCTCCCGTCTCCCAGTGGACACAGCAACAAACAGTACTCGAACGACAGTTCAATGTTAACTTCCACTTGTTGCTTCTTCTCGTTCTCCTCCTTTCCTCAGCCTCCACGCCGCGGACCCGGAGGAAAGGAGAAAGTTCTGTCTCTCCCCCTCTCGCCGGATTGTTTCGAATATTATGTGTCACTTCTCTTCGTCGATAAGTTGAGTACCTGTTGGGTCAGGCGTCATCAATGAGCTCTCTTTGCTGCTTATTATGTTCATCCGCGCTCTCGTCATCGCTTCCCCGAAGTCTTATGTAACGAGTGGCGTGGCGTACTTTGCGATATATCGACTGATCTGCCATTTAAAGCAATGTAAAAGGATCGATAGATAGGGTGTTCGTAGCGAACACCTTAATAATCGATTATTTACCACAGCTTCAAATGGGGGAATATCGACAGATCGCAAAGCTCGCCACGCTGCTGTATGTTACCGCTTTTGAGATCGCTCCTTTTGTCCGCCCGTTCGATGTTTTTCTCCGTTTGTCTCCCGTAGAGGCGGATTCGGCAATTTGGCAGCATTGTCTTCCTTCCATCTAAACCAGTGTTGAATAATCGATTCTTGTCGGAGCACCTGGCCCCTCCCAGAATCGATATATTTCCATATGTTTAAATGAATGAAAACAACGCTGCTAACTTTCTGGATCCGCCAGTGGTCTCCCGTTGTGAAGGAAGCGCTTGTATCTTCCCCAACGAGCGGGATTATGAAAGTATCCAAAATAAGGGAGAGTCTAAATTACCCTCCTCCTTTTTTGTCTCAAAAAAAAGGAGAAAAAAATCCCAATTGGTCCTTGTTAAAGAGAAGGATAAAAAGCACAGTATGAATCTCAGCGAGGGAAGAGAAATGCGAAGAGGTGGTAACTCTATAGTCTTGAAGAAAGCTTGCAAAGGAATTGATTTTGATATAACCTAATTTAATTGCAAAACACCGCGGAGTATAACGTATTAACAGATGGATTTCATATAAGCGACGTTAACTTCGATGAGGTCATGTTAATTTTCTTCCATCCGTGCGCAGGCCGTTTAGTCCTTGCTTAAGTAAACGATATTCGATGCAGGACGTACCGTCAGAAATAGAAATAGGTGACCAAGACAACAGAATAGGTGACCCCTACACTGGAAAAAAAAACCACATTTGATCTCGAGTCCAGACTCTTAAAAACATCGACAAGAAAAAGTACTCTTGATTCAACCAGAATCTAGCTTAAATCAAGAACCAAGCCTCTTAATTTAAGCGGATTTCGTTTTGATTCAAGCAAAAATCCGATTGAATTAAGATTATTTTTTCTTGTCAATGTTTTCAAGGGTCTGGACTCTAGATCCATTGTTTTTTTTTTCCAGCGTATGTTCTCAAAGTCCTAAAAAAAGAACCAAGTTCTTCGGGGGATACACTAATCGCTCGTGATGAAAACCAGAAAGAGGTCAATCAGGTCAGTTCCTTCGCCTCCCACCCTCGGCCAATGTTGGTGCTACAGAACTCATTTATTAGTGGCAGCTACGCGTGCATTGTGTTGAACCGTTGGCCCCCAACATTTTCCAGGCGGCGGTGTTGTTGGCCGTCTCTGGTTTTGGTCCGCCTTCCAATCGCACCCTCCGACTGCCCGAGCCGTGAGCTTTCAGTCCCCGAGCCCCTAATACATCAGCCGCGCGGTCGATTCCTTAGGTCCATAAATCATTGAGCCCCGGTAATAAGTCCTGTAAATTATTCATTCTTGTCGGCCCTTAAACGGTTCTTTGGGAGTGAGGCGAACCAACATTCCTCGACTGGGCTCGGTGCTGGTGAACCATGTCCGATCAGCTTGATGCTTGAGAGATTTTGGGTTTCCGATACTGCCGCCTTATCGATGAGAGCAGTAGCGAACAAAGTTTCGAAATCGAGTTTTCTCCGAAAGCTTATCAAAATTTAAGGGTCGCCTTTATAGTATTTCCTTGAACAGCCCCTTCCTTCAGGAAGCCGCATAGGGTTTTCATTGAGATTAAGGGAGGTCCAATGAGATCCTCTATATGGCAGCTTAAAAAGGACGATTTTTTTGCTCCTCGAGCGAAATTCAGTGGTACAACTTTAGAATTGGGTTCAATTGGCAGGGATTGAAATTATTTACAACCACACAAAGTACGAAATCCGGAAGGAAATGTATTGCCAGTTTAGTTAATTTCAAGATAATTCAATTCGCACCCACCTCAAGGTTTGTAAAAATCATACAATTTTCTTTTTCGCATTTTGAACTTTTTGCAGTGGTGAATCATTGTGATTCCTCGTAAAAATTCATTGCCTAAGGTAAACTGCTGAATTTTACTCTAGATTGTCAAAAATTCTCATTTTTATAGCGGTATTTTGAGAGCCTCCTTAATTCTCTTTCAATCTCTTTCAGTGTAAACGATACGGGGCCTTTCTGCCTCCTCGCACTTTGAAGTCTCTCTTTTTTTGTTCTATAGATCGTTTTCGATAGTGGTTCGATCTATCGTTTGGTTTAAAACAATAGAATATAACCTCAAACAAAACTTTCAGGATTTCAGTCGGAAAAGCTGAAAATGAGAAAATTCCTAACTATTTCACCTTGCGATGCCACTTAGTACTCATAAGAATCAAAAATCTATCAGGAAAACCCCGTTTCCTCAGATTCCTCGATTCACTTTTGAGGCTATGTTTACAGGTTGAACCAATCGATATCGATACAATCTCACCTATTTGATGTATCGAAAACGATCTATTGTGAAATGAAACGGCAAGGATGTAGGGATCGAAGAGAATCTGAATCTACCAGTCAGAGAATGTAGCCCATGATGGGAATGGACTGGACGTCTGTTTTCTCGTAGGTTTTCTCAATGAGATTAACGGATCACGAGGTGCATGGATCCACATGCATTGGGATTTGCATTAACGCGGGCACGAAAATATGATCGCCCCGACCCCCGCGCCCAGCGGAGCGATAAAAATATCCCTTCCCAATCAGCGGGACGCTCAAAATAGCGGCGTGGTGACCATAGCGACGCCGTCCGTTACTTCGGTGGGGCGCGCCGACGCCGACGCGCCAAAGCGACGTCGCAGCGAGCCGACAGACTCGGTTAATTTATTCACTGCTCACTGATTTGAACACTAGCGCCCCAAGGTTGCCGCGCTCCTAAATCCGAATCAGGCGAAATTGGTCCAATTACGTTTTCCCGTAAGAATCAGGAGCAGCACACTCTCCGCAATTCTGCCGTGCTGAGGGAAAAACGCTGTATGAGCCTTTCGACGATGCCAGATTTCCTTCGACAAGAGCCGAATTTCCCGGGAAAATTTTTAATATTTTCTTCGAAATTTTCACACGATTTTGTTCGTAATTTGATCTATAACATCTGAAAATTTCGACACGGAGAAAAAAACTTCGTGCATGAGACCCGAAGTTGAGGTCATATGGATCTCTGGAGTTTTCTAATCACACATCCGAAGTTCGGGTCAGATATCGAGGAACATCGATATGTATCGAAGTATTGTAGATGTCTGACCCGAACTATCAACTACGGCAGCTGGACCTCAAGTTTTTAGATACGTGATCCGAAAACTTCAGAGATCCATATGACCTCAACTTCGGGTCCCACGCACGAAGTTTTTTTCTCCGTGGAAGGAAAATATGCATGAATGTCGTCAAAAATACATGGTTTATCACGGAAAATTTGGCAACTCTAGAATGTTCATGCGGTGTTTTTCTTTAGCACGGCAGAATCGTACACGGGAAAAAAGACTGATGCCTACTTTACGATCTCGGTGCCTTATTCAGGCTGTCGTGGATCTCTGTATAATAGGTCAGTTACCTAAATCATATAGAATCGTGTTTTGATGGTCTAAGCCTGTAGGATAGCAGAAATACCAAGACCTCTTCAAACGCCAATTTTTTACTTCAAATATTTCAATAGAATACGGCGTATGACGTTATCCACCGAAAAAGTACTGAAAAAGTACTGTAAAAGCACTCATTTTTGGCCAGCCTGTTTTAGTGGACACCCTGGACAGCAGCGACCGACTAGTTGACCGAATTAAACGACACGCTCGAGAAAAACACCACTTGAATTCCACCGTTAAAGCCGTGCGCAGATCTCAGATTTCGCCCGTAATATCGAGCGTATGCAACCCGGCCCACCGCAGAGTTAAAATAGTTGCATGTTAGGTTCAAACCCAACTTCGAGCATTCCTCTATTGCATCAGGTTCCGCGTATTATTCAAATCATGAGTTTATTTCTCGGAGAGGTATCTCAGTTGGTATAAACCGCGTAATTTTTATTTCTGTGTTAATTCTAGAATCATAATTCTTTAGAACATAATTCCATTTGTTGTTATAACTGTCTCTCCGGAGATATTACCCTTTTTATTCCTCCTCGTTTTGAAAGTAATCGGAAAACTCATCGATTTTTTTTTCTTTCGCAATTTGGCGTCACTTCGTGCCGACATCTCACGTGCGCATTCGGACACACGCATGCGCATGCGCGCACCATGCGCACCAACACACAGGCAGACCCTTTGAAAACGCGAAAAACACAAATGAGATTTATTTATCTCGGGTTTGTTGTAGTTATGCGTGCGTATATGTATATTCACAAAGATTGTGCTCGTCATAAGTCGCTCTTGACCTAAATCAATTCTTTCTCGAATGGCTCTATACTCTTTTTGCTCGGCGCGCGGCGTTGTCGCTCTGGCGCACAGTGGACCGAGTCAATTAGAGAGGTCGGACGTGGAATTTGCGACAAAAGCTGCGAATTTGTATGTTTATTTCGTCTCATTTTAAAGTTCAAAGGGTGCTACTTGAAGAAAATTTCACGAGGAAGCCATTAAAACCACTTTTATAACCTCAAAGTTTTATGTAAACCGAGTTATAAGCGTTTAAAGTTTCCAAACTTTGTCCGTCCTCTCCTATTGACTCGATCCATTGTGCGACGTCAATCCCGCGATCACCCAAGTCGACGCAATGATTGTTATTCGAACGATACTTTTAAGTAAACGGTGACACGAGGCAATACATTTCAGAGACTCTGGCTTTTTATCGCTCCTACAGTAAGACAATTACTACATAGACTATGAATGGACGCGAATTTTTGTTCTAGTTTCGTTCCAATTGTACAATTTAAAAAACCCGGAAGGTTTCATATTTTTGTGTACAGAGCTCTATGAATTTGGGTTTCGAATAAAATGCGCAAAAAAAGATTTGCCTCTACCGAAGAGTTTCCCTTTCAAAAATTTAGCCTTTTTCTGTTTCTTTGATTTTTTTCTCGCAACGTTGGGCGCTTTGTGGATCAAGCAATACAGTTCACCGCGGAAATTTTCTAGCTTAATTTAAGCTTATTTTATTCTCGTTGCTGTCTACGGCTCAAATTGGTCCTATAGTGGCGCGGCATGGCGCGTCGCGATTCGTTGCTCAGGAATCAGCGCTGTAGGAGCGAAATAATCTCTCTGAAGAATTGTATTGTCTCTAAGTCCGGACGTATTATGCAACCAAAGCTAACTTCCCAATATTTCAAAACGTGGCCTTGCTGGTCTAGTGAGCACCGTTCCCACTTCCAAAAACACACGAGTCCCAACTTCAAATTCTAGGAATCTCCTGTCTCCCTGTCCTCACTCGTGAAATTCACCTCTCAAATCTCACGACTTAGCGGTTAACCGTCGGTTCATTTTTAAAATGAGGTCACAACCATACGGGGAAAAGACAGGGGTCCGTTAAACGCTGTTTTATCATTATCCGTTTCTGTGCTCCTCATTTTATTCCGATCGCTCGCCCAGAAGTCGAGTAAAGGTTTCCAATTACCTTATCGACTCATCGCGCTCAAGGTCAAAGGTGGTGATGCAACGGACTCTATTTCAGGGGCTCGCCACCTTTTATAGATAACTTGTATCGGGGGAAATGAGTTGAGAGTAGCTAGTCAAAAATTCGAAGTCGAGGAAAAATATTTTAACATGAAAATAGATTGTCAGAATTTTTCCTTGCCATTGAGTTCGAAGGAGGATTAAAATTTCGAACCTATTTTCTCCGGTTCAAAATTCCTGCGACTTGGCGCGTCTGCAGGGTTGCCGGTGGTCTGGAAAACCGGGAAAATCAGAGAAAGTCAGGGAATTTGAAGATGAAGAAATTATGGCAACTCCGGTTTCTGTTTAACGCGGTCGACACGCTGGTAGATCGCTTTCATTGTGGAGGTTAGGGAGTGTCTAGGGAAACCCAAAAAAAAGATGAAAAATCAGAATCTTGAAAAATGAAGATACTATGGAAACCCTGTGAGGGAATCTTCCGATCGCAAGTCGATCCCGCTAGTTTCCAGTCGCATTGCATAGGGCATAGGGACATCTAAACGCCACAAGTGTCTGTCTTCCCAAATTTAATAGGGCAACTGACAACGCAACATCTCTTCGTCTACGCCCTCCCGCCATCCCTGCATGGGACGTCCTCATCGCCTTTCCCCAGATGATACCCAATCCAGGACTTGTTCGGGTGTCCATATTTAAGACTAGAGTACCTATATTGAGAGAGTATGGCCACTGGGGTTACCACCTCTGATTGGCTCAGCCATGGATCCCTTAGGACCCAAAAATGGCGGACGCCATAAATTAATGTAGTGCAAAATGACTCAACATGTAGTTTGCTTTGCTTTATCGTAACGAGAAATTTACTCAAATGCACTATTGCGACATCTTTACATATTTTTAAGGCTAATCGTGTGCAATTTTTGAGAAAAATTATCTTAGATGTAGTAAAGTTGGCAGCAAGTGCGGTTGGTGATAACCGTCAAAAGTTGGCTATGACCCCCCTCCCATCCACAAAAACCTGGCCATACTCTCTCAATATAGGTACTCTACTTAAGCCGGTAATAAAGCCGGTAACATTTAACCCCGTCATATATATATTCGATCGTTGCTATCGATGGATACCGATTTTTGTACGCTCGATCAAAAGGGCCTCTCTCAGTGTTGCCAACTTTGAGGGATCGTCGCTGACCCGAATTCGGATCGTCGGAGTGTCTGTCGTCCGCCGAAGGAGTCGCGCGGCCGAGCAGGGGGCTGCCGAGCCGGTGACGGTGACACTGTGACAGAGCAACCGAAGAAAGATGGCGTAGCGAGGTGTTGTAATTGTTAGACAATATCTGGCAGTAAGTTAGCTATGGTTCAGTTGAAAACAAGGCCGCTTCTCCGCCGGCGCGGCGCTGGCGCTTGCGTTCCAGTCAACTGAACCGCGGACCGCACTCGGGCATACCGCGCCGCGCAAAGGAACAACGCATTCGCACCTTGCCGAATCGCACCCGATCGAATATTTTTCCCCGGAAAATTTAATAATCACATCTTGTTGAAATTTTCAATTTTTTTAGAGAAAATTGCAACGTAAATTTATACACATTTTGACGGGGAAACCATTGTAAATTTTCTAGTGAATTCGTATTTTGTGAGGATGAATTTGGCGGCGTGCGAATGTTGTTAGGGCGTTTTGCCGTATAGCGCGGCGGCGCGCGGCGTAAGAGCGGCGTCGCGGCGCTGCCTTCCCGCTCGGGCGCCCGGCGGATCCCTCCGAAATCGTCGATAGTCGGTCGCCGACTCGGGATCTAGCAACCCTGGTCGGCTCTTATGTAAATCTAGAAGAAGCAAGAATTTGAAGGCCGGGTTCGGTGACGCGTAAAAGGAGCGACGCCGCGCGCGGCCGCTCTGCCCCGGCCGCGCCGCGCTGCCTGTCGCCCCGCCAAAATTCTCAAGGTCGCTGAAATGCCTCACAATTCTGGTTTTGAGGCAGTAATCGGCGCTCGCCAATTTTTTTTCTTCGGGACTCCCCGGAATGGAATTTTGGGAGGATGGTTGGGAGCGACTTCTTCAGGGATAATTTTGAACAATTTGAAGGCTTTTTGGAGATTTTTTGAAGTTCGGCTCCCCCCCCTCCCCTCCCTCAAGGTGCTGTCCCTATAGTACGTAACGTACAGTAGGGAGAAGAGGGGTCGAGAAAAGCTTTACGCCATTTTGTTTTTACGTGTTTAAAGATAGGGGCCTACGTCACGAAAACGTCACAAGGGGGAGGAGGAAGTGCGGGAAAAGTGCGTTACGTAATTTAGGAATGGCCTCCAAGATAATCATCCCTCCTCTGAACAAAGTCCCCCCCCCTCCATAACTAAAATGTGGCTGAAACTGGAACAATGCCTTTGCAATCTTCAGGCTTATGGTCTCTCCTAGGTTCTTTCCGCCGGAGAACGATCATTCATCATCGTTTTTTATTATGGTGGCTTTATTTTTTTTGCATAACTTCAATTTTGCATATGGCATTTGTTCAGTTGTCAGGATATTCCAGCAAAATGTCTTAGTGAAATGTCAGGGAATTTAATTTTCCAAATTTTGTGGCAACCCTATCTGTAAATCTCGAGCTTAATTTTTTTCCTTTTTCTGTTTCAGGTGAGTTCTTCCAATCCATTTGCAAAGCGACGTTGTCGTGAGTACATTTTCCCTATTATATTCACTATCAGCGCCTCCTTCTGGTTATTTTTTCATCCGTCCTAATTTTCTGAGCAATAAGGTTCTTCTACGGGTGTTTAAAAGCGTATAGAATAATTGGTTTGACGAGCTGTAAAACTCAATAAACGCAGATAAATGAGGGAGTGGATATCGATTAAGGTACAAAAATCTTAATATGTCAGCGGACGTAGATGAAACCCCAATATTTTTTTTTTTAATTTTGTTTTTTTACATTCAGCGTATTTTAATTTATCGCTCGCTTTGGCAACCATGGAACCGCGGTTTAGTTAACGATGGTATTGGCAGAGCTCCATGATTTCAGCTGAAAGCTGGCGAGCGTCTAAACTATAGCACGAACAGCACGGAAAAATTAGCCACCTATTTCAAGACGTTCTCCAGTTTATATGCATACACTTTTACCTAGGTCATGATCAGTTTTAAAATTAGAAACTCGCGCGTTGTTTTGCTTCTAATCCCCTCCATCCCGGCCGTCTATTATTTTTATTACGCTAACATTTCTTTGTTATTTTTTGTTGTGTTTTGATTCTTCTCTTTCAGTCAAAAATACTCAACGTTATGCATCGACCACAATGTACATTATCAGCGTGATAGTGTTGTGCTTTCGTGGCTCCTTTGGAGTCATAATTTATTCCCTAAAAAAGTCAATTTTAGTGGAATATCAAGAATGAAATTAAAGACTCGTTACAGTAAAAATTAATTGTTTGGTAACTATTCCCTCTATCCCTACTTTTCCTCCATTTTCGCTAGGTTGTTTTTAAAAATAAACTACCACTACTACTACTACTACTACTACTACTACTACTACTACTACTACTACTACTACTACTACTACTACTACTACTACTACTCCCACTACTACCACTATCAATACCGTTACCACTACCCTTTTAGTTAAAGTTTTTGGCACAGGTTGAAATGCCCTGTTCCTCCTGTTTAGATAGATCTAGTCGGATCTGTAATGAGATAACACTAAAATTGGGACTTAGTATTTCAGTGATCAACATTTTTCAGTTCGAATCCAACCATAAATCTTGTTTTTGCCCACTATTTTGTTTTTCCTTTTCGATGACAGCAACAGCCGCGCTGACGCGCACCGCGGTCAGCAAACAAGCTGTCGTGCACGGCCGACGGAAAAAAATGTCGGCCCGATCATTTTATATGATAACACGCTCTCGTATAATAAAGGTGTAATTAGATAAGTAAGCATGACGGAAAATAAGGTCACCAAACTGGGATTCCTACCATAATGCTGAATACCGTTTGTAAAAGGTCATTCCGAGCGGAGCATGACATGACATCGTGAGCGAGAGCGGAGATCGGTGCAACCCGCGGTGCATACACGATAGACCGAGACACCTTCCAAGGCGTAACTGCCGCTCATGTTGAGCCCCGTCGCCCGTATAACTCCGTGTTTTCCAGGGCTCATGAGGCAAGCTAGTCGGGCCCTTACGCCCGCGGAGGAGCGATGATATTCCCGCGGAATGCACGACCACACCATCAGCGCAGAGTCCATCTCCAAGGTGTTCGCCATAAGGAATGGTAATTCGCACAGGAATGAATACTAATGTGTAAAAATCCTCGTGAGGCTCCTGGATGAAATGCCCGTGTGGTGGATTCAGAGCAATTTGCTGGGTCTCGCTTAGTCCTAATTTTTCCAAGTGTCTAGGTCTTTTTAGTATTCCAGGGGGTGCGCCCTCTGCCAACTCCCCGGCCCAGCTTCCAGCTTGCAAGGTCTAGAGTCCCTTTATACTGAGAGTCAAGCAATGTGAATCCATTTCTGATTGGTTCCCGTATTTTAGGCCTTTACAGTGCCACAAACGGGAATAAAGATTATATTTTCACCGATTGCAAAGATAACAATCTGGAATGGACCAGGGAATTACGGGTTCGGCAAGGAACAAACGGAATGAGAGAAATAACGGAGAAAGGAATTTGAGAATGGGCCGATCAAAGATTACAAAAACGTTCAATTTCTGTAATCTTTATTCCCGTTTGTGACTTAATGAGGGGGTGTTGTCTTGACTCTCAGTATAAAGGGACTCTAGCAAGGCCTAGAGTCCCTTAGAGTCAAGGCAACCCCCCTCATGGAGTCACAAACGGGAATAAATATTACACAAATTGACAGTTTTTCGTAATCTCTGATCGGCTCAATCTCAAATTCCTTTCTCCGTTCCCTCTCTCATTCCGTTTGTTCCTTGTCGAACCCGTTATCCCCTGGTCCATTCTACATTATAATCTTTGCAATCGGTGAAAATGTAGTCTGTATTCCTGTTTGTGACACTGTGGAGGCCTAAAATACGGGAACCAATCAGAAAGGGATTCACATTGTCTTGACTCTCAGTATAAAGGGACTCTAGCAAGGCCTACCTCGTTGGCCCTTGTGAGTTAATTTAAATTGAGCGGGCCCATATGAGGACTATCTCCCAGCGATGACAGCAAAAATAATGAGAATCGGTACAATATATTTTTAGAGAGAGCTGTGACAGAAAATAAACAAATGGGAGAATTCGCAAATTTTTCACGCGAGGTACACACATTCAAAGAATACTTATTTAAAATTGTTTGTTTAATAAGTATGAAGTTAGTAAGAAAGGCAGGGCCGGATTAAGGGGGTGGCCACATGGGCCGCGGCCCATGGCGGCAAAATTAGGGGGCGGCAAATTTTGCAATTTTTTTAAATGCAGGTACAAAAAAAGCGGATTCAGAAAAAAATTACAAACAAGTAAAGGTAACAAAATCTCTGATTTCCTGTGAGTTCTTTAATTTCTAATTTTTTTTATTTCGGTGATACAAAAGACTGGGCACCTTTAATTAGTTGAGTTAAGAGAGAAACCAAACACGTAATTAGGCCTGGAGCGGCGCGGCGCAAAGAGAAATGATGACGAGGACTTGAGATGAAAAGGAGAAGCCCTCGACGCGGCGGTCGGTATGTAACACATATTAGCGCCTACGAGACTGCATGAATACTTCACCCATTGCGTCAAACACAGTACGGTCAACAGCGGTCGGCGCGGCGTGAAACGCACAGTGCCTACAAGACTACATGAATACTTCACGCATTGCGCCAAATATAGTGTGGTCAGCGCGGCCGGCACGGCGGCGGAAGTTAAAATTATTAAACCACATTTATGTTTGTTCTTTCTTAATTTTTTAGTTCATTTCTTACAAATGAAAGGCCTTGTCCCCACAGAGATAGGTTTACGGAATTGAACTTTCGCGCGAAGTTCCGGGAACTTTTGCTAGTCGTGTTGACAGGGCTTACGCAAAAAATGTGTCTAACACGAGTGAACGCGTTTTATGCACCCTTCTTTCTCCGGCACGTTCACTTGATGGTTTTTATTGATGTTTCAAAATGAATGAGAAAAGGGCGACAAAAAAAAATGATGATCAAGTAAACCAAGCAACCGTTTTCGTTCAATGAAAAAAAAAAAATTATATTTGGGTTCAAATTTTAATTTTTTCATAATGTGTAACGTAAAATATATTACATATGGATATATTTATTATAATATATTAAGTGTAGATAACACGGCCCATGTGGGCTCAGGGTCGGAAACTAAACGGCCAGTCGGTGCAAATTCAAGGATTCAACATTGGAACTAGTGACCCACTTTCGGAAACAGCTTTTTTCTAATCGCGAAGCTGCAAGGGGGACGCAAATAAAATGTGAACTGCGTGGACTTTCTTTCTATCTCGCACAGCCGTCCTAACCTTTTCGGTTTATCTTTAGGTTATCGGATTCTCTCGTATGTTTCACCTCCCTCTCTTGATATAGTCTCTGTACCATCTGCCTTTCTCAAGCACCTTCATGATGGGATGAAGCCGTTTTTGGTTATAATTATTAATCATTAGAATCGAAGATTTCGGCTACAATGCTGCCGTGCCAAAGGTCCAGTTACACGATCAAATTGAGCCATTAAATTGGGCCTCTCATTGGTCGCATCCTCGCCTCAGGTCTTTTTCCACCAATCAGAGCTTCAGTTTGATGGCTCAATTTGATCGTGTAACTGAACCTCAAGGAAGAACGCCAGGTTCGCTAAAATCATGAAAATCTGCCTGATAGATATTCAGAACAAACTGTAACAACAAAATGAAAATGTATATAGTTTGAATGGGAGACTTTTAAGTCTCTCATGCATTCAAAGAATGTAATATATATTATATAATATATATTATTCCATGGTCCCTAACGTAAATGACCTGGTTGCTGATCGTCGTAAATTAAGTAACTAGCTAACTATTATTATATACAAAGTATAACTCTTATCACGTATTGTACAAAAACCTGGGTCATATACTTACAAAATTTCAATTCGACCGTCGTTGCCGCAAAAATCCTAGAAATCATTCCTATGGAACAGTAACAGTAGAACAAACTGTGACAAAATATAATAATTTAAAGGGTCTGAGAGCTTATAGTAATGATGATGACAGTATGATGATGAAGGAAGTTTATTTATATGAGATGTGATTATTGCTCTCGTATTCCAGTGTGAAACTCTTGTCCGGCTCGATTTTTTAAATTTTTAAGAAAAGTTGTAGCCCGTTAAAAGCTCTTGAGAAAGCTCAATTGTGCCCGACCTTTTTAATCTTTTTTTCATGACCTAGGATCCTTGCTGGACAAAATATAACGATTTTGACGTAGTCTTTTTTTTCTTCAACCGCAAACTGTGGATGTTTCTATATATTTTTTCGTAACACTTTTTCTTGCTGACTTTTCAAACAGTTTTTCGTGGCCTGATTTCTCAGAATTTGATAACAGCTTCAATTTACACCTCTTTTGTCTTCCCAGAAAATGTTAGCGCCAGATAAGAGCTGTTGTTGGCATGAATCTCTCTGGCACTGAGCGCATTCAACACACACATTATCATTGTCATGTGGCGCCCTGATTTTTAAAACAATTGAAAGTTTGAAATTTTATCTTTGCCACAGTTTTCGGAACTCTAATATGTTACCTCCAACCCAGTTCTCTGAAATGCTGCTCAAAGAGGTTAACCAAGATACTGACAATTTTTCTTCTTCTTGTAACCGCTAAATAATTGAACATGGAGCTGGTCAGAACTACAAAGAAATGTTCTAAATCAGCCGACACCATTTCTGAAATTGATAAATTATCTCATCGCCTCCCCAATGTACAATTAGTGTATCCATGATGATCGTTTGACTTGACCCTGGAAAACTTCTGACCCGCGCGTAGCCAAATTTTTTTTAGAATTTTGTTCGCTATATTTCTCGTTTCGGCAGAGCTGCATGTCGATTAAGTACACTTTCCTAAGAGGAAATGCCGTATTTTTAGCTTATTTTAGAAACAGCATTTATGCATTTATTTTCTTCACTCAGATTTATCAAATTGCAGCTTCCGAAGAGAAATCTGCGTAATCCAACAGTGACGCGCCTTCGTTTCCACGTGACACCTCCCGCATTGCCGTGAAGTTGATTTAGTTGCGTGACCCAATCTAACCTAACTCGAGTCTTCCATGACAGTTTCACACCTCCGCGACAGATTTGAATCGGATCTGCATTATCATTAAAGTGGATCTGTATCCACTAAAACTTAGGTTAATTTAATTTAATCAATAATTTCATTTAATTAACTAATAATTTAATCAAAACAAGTTAGCAAGTGTTAACAAATGCGTACCTCCATCGCAACGACTACGAATCATCGATTATGTTTTCTTTTTCTTTTTACTTTTGAAACAGGAGGTTAATCGAAACCTCTTCTCGATAGTGGTGTGTCCGTGATTACTGCAGCAGTAAAAAATCGCTTTGATGTTCACATTTCAAGCAGCGATCGTTGTCATTTTCATAAAGCCCCTGCTATTTTTCTTTAATATTCTCATACAACAACTGGCGCATTTTAGACATGGTGTCTAGGACGGTGAAAAATCGAGATTTATCAGGGAATGATCGAGAATAAATAAGACAAAAAATCAGGGTTATTTCAATGTTCTATGATGTAACATAGGAACTATCGTTTTTTGTCGTTTATTTTAGATTATTAAGATAGTTGGTGCAACTTTTTAACCATCGTTCTTGTAATAATGTTTAAATCTAAGGACTAATTAGGTAAATCGTAAATTCTTATCCAAAGTTTTAAAAGAGAGAATAATGAAAAACCAAGTAACGACGTGGATGCATGAAGGTGCAACAAAATGTAAAATTGTGAAACCGTACGCAAACCGCAATAAAAATCCTCGAAAATTCTGCCCCCTCTATTCTGTTCTAATTTTGGTACCCTTCTTTTCCCTTTCGAAAAGTTTTGTCCACGCTTTCTATCAAAACTTAGTATTGCCGGAGATAATTCGGCAGAAAAAAATAACGTTTCCCGGATCTTCGAGGAATCGTTTCTCATACTTGGAACCCCATGCCCCCTGTTCGTCCAATAAGCTTTTCTCAACGACTTTTAGGGCGAATTGATGGTTTGAAGCAAAAATAAAACAAGCAGGAAAAACAAGTAACCACGCAACTTTTCACTGGATTGTAATTGATGGTCCTGGGGCTTGAATGTAAAAATGTGTGTCCGGAATTCTCAACGAGACATTAAGTTTTCTCAGCCGTGAGTCATGCCATTTTTTATCAGAGCCCTCGTTTTGCGTTGTTCTAGAGCAATAATGTAAGAATTCGCGGCTGACCCATTTACTCTCTTTTATCAATACTTAACCGCATTTTACCGATGTTCGAGTGTAGTCGCGCATCACCTTGGATGTGTCTCTCGTGGGATCGCGGTTGTAAATCGCTGATTTTCTCTTCGAAACGGCGTGGAACACGCGTATTTTACGAATAATTAAGATGCTTGTCTCCTGGTTTTCGAAACTCAGGACGAGTCCAATGCCTCTCCTGCTCCCGGGATATCAATAAGGACTCCGTCGGAAGTTTTCCTCTCTGTAAAAAAAAAAAAGTAAATAAAAATAAAAAATGGAATGAAATTTACATAAATATTTTTGCGTAAGAACGTCGAAAAATTCGTGACCTACTTTCCGAGAGGTGACGTAAACGAATATATTATAGGTAGTCTGCTCTGTGCGGTTCATTTTATTCTTCGGATTAGCGGTATTTTACCATGTTTTTTCTTTTTCCCCCTCCTCTCCATAAGGTAGGCGTATTTTAAGCAAAGGCTCTGGCATGCGCGATTTTTTCAGCTCTCGTATTGCCGATTAAAGGTATTCTTCAAATAATGCACATCAAAGTATTTATTTACGGATCATTAACTCAAGTGAGCAATATTTTTTCAGTCTAGGTGTGTTCAAGACCCCTCTTATTGAAATGTGAAATGTACTGAAGGAATGTCTGTTAAATGCATCCTTAAAGGAACAGTATAGAACCACAGACGAAACACTAGCTACAAACCGTGCAGCCGTTAAAATTTTAATGCTCAAAATGATGTACGTTTAATTTTAATGTTTTAATGATCACTATGAAATCAACAAAACCAGTATGGGGTGGGTATTTGATCCGCCCTTCGGCCAAAAAATGGATTTTTTTCACACTTTGCCGCTTCTTCTGCGTGCGCCTTCTCTTAGTCCAATAATGCACAGCGACAGCCTCTTTTGCTGACACACCCCCTTCTTAAAATCAAAATACTTTTCTCGACTATTTCGCGTTATTTGGCTTGGAAATGCGAACATTTATCAACAGGGCCTTTGAAACTTGTCTATCGTCGTCTCTGTGAGTTTCCAAAGGAAAAAGGGTTCTCAGCATCATTCGCAAAATCTTTGAAACGACGCGCGCGGAATTTTGCCAAAAATATCTATTTTATCTATATCCCCCCCCCACCCTCGTCCTAACCTAGAGTGTTGCGTATTTTACAGTCGGCCCCTTAGTCCGTTCTCTCAGGATTCTCACCGCAATGAGCGAGGTAAAGGAGCATCAGAGGTGAAGGACGAATTTTTTTTTATTTTCGCGGAGGGTTCGCTTCTTTTTTTCAAACTCAATTTTTAAACAAAGAAAGCGCGGGAAATGTCTCTGACATGCAGGCGTANATTGGGGGGGGGGGGGCTAATTTGGAATCAGCATCACCAGCTGCCCCGCGGTTGGTCGTCTCGCGGCGCGGCTCATCAACAATCGCATATCCGAATTCGGTTGCGCGTCTGTGACGTAATTCAGTAGGAGCCGGCCGCTGTTGTCGAGCTCGCCGCGCGGAAAGCTCGCTCCGCATCGATCCGGTGCGGATAACCGCTAATTTATTCCTACTATCTGGCAACCGCGCGCCGGATTAGTGTCACGGTTAGCCTCCCAGTCCTACTGAACTAGACCTACTTTTTCAAGCAGCCAGTAAATCGGTCGATTGCGAAATGCCTCCCCCCCCCCCCCCCCACGACTCCCCTCCCCCCGAGCTTTCTCTTTCATCTCCCATTTCCCCGCTCCGACTTTTGCTCTTTTTTACTCTCACTTTCGCTCGGGTATTTTGTCCATCAGTCGAACACTGACTCAGAATTATCAACCTCACGCTCCAGCGTGTTGTAACATGCTCGGGAGTGTAATCGATTTTACCTGATGTCATCTCGTTTCATGAATGATGGCAATAGACGCTATTAGTGCAACGTCACAGAAAAGCGATATATATATCGATTTTTTCGCATTGGTAGCATTGAAAGAGGTTATGCCAATGTTATTGTTTGGATCCATTTCGATATAATGGAGAATCCCTATGATGACGTCGCCACTAATAGCGTCTATCATTCGAAAGAGACCGTGATACACATCACCTCATACCTCTGTGGGATGTGTACCTTTGACATAGACAATATATTTTAGAAGCATCGCATTACTATCCTCTCAGTTGTGAAGAAGTTACTTTCGGAAGAACCGATGAGTTGTCCTTCGTGATTAGTAGGATCAAAGCCATGAAAATCAACAGAAAAAGAAGGATAAAAAGCAACTGAAATCTTGCCGAATATCTCTCCTTAGAACAACGCTGGTACTCTGTTTTCGAAAGAAAAGTGGAGAGTAACACAAGTCTCGGGTTTAAATGAGTGAACCTAGCGTTACTTAAAAAGCTAAGATTGTAGTAAAATTGGACGCGTAGATATCTTGCGTGAGCTTAAAATAAAATGAGTATAATGTCGGTTTCAAGAGCTCTTCGGTTTGATTTCCTACGCTAGATTGTATTTCATATTTCAGCTCAAATAATTTTTGTCCAAGTCTTATTTTTCTTTCTCCTCCTGTCCTCCTCCTCCTCCTCCTCCTCCTCTTCCTCTTCCTCTTCTTCTTCTTTTTCTTCTTTTGGGTGTAAGTCTTGATTGTCCAACCATTACCGTATCAGGGGTACCGTAATCAATGTGATAAAATTGATAGAAACGGTAAAATTAAAAAAAAAAAATTGATAGCATCATGTCTTCATTCTGAAGAACAGTCGTAGACGTGCAGTGATTTAGTTAAAGTGTATACAGGTATATTATATCAACTACTATGGATCCATGCCACTCTTTATTCCCCCATTGTTGCTACAATACGCACACACGTATTATGTATTGCCGTTCGGTGGGACCTTTTGTGAGGCAGCTGTGTGGGCTCCCTGTCGCCTCGCTCGAGTCTTATGATCTTTTTGTGTCCGCGAGAATCACGTTTTGGGAGCTACAATTATATTTTTCCTGACCGAGTAATTGAGGCACAGTTACATGACTGGACTCGGAGTGATCTGCCTACTATTCCCAGTTCACATTTCGTAATACATGATTAGGAGGACAAAAAAAGAAGTATGAAGGTATATGCCAACCGCACCGTTGCCGATTGTTTCCGAAACCTCCGCATTTTTAAATACGAAGTCCTCAGTGTTACGCTATCAACCGACAACGCCGCGCCGATCCTATCGCAAGACTGATAATTAAGAGATGCCAACGATTTTTTATTCCACTCTACAATTGACCCGTCCCCCTCTCTCGGTTTTTAAGTTTTTTTTATGCTCTGCTCATTTTCTGCCATTTTGTCGGAGATTTTGTTCTTATTCGCTCGGATAATCTTCTCGATAATCTAGACTGACTTTCAGAGAAACAGCGACCAGCATTTTCCATAAGAAATTAACTGTGGACAGTTTTCAGTCAATTAAATGGATTACATTTTAGAATAAGGAACCACTATTTCTGGCCCATTTTAGAAACAACATAGATGCCATTGGTTTCCCTATACAGATGTGTGTTTTTATGGAAGAGCCAGAGATAGTGGTTCCTTATTGCAAAATGTAATCCAAATATTTAGCATTATTTTCACTGATCGTAAAAAAAAATATATATAAAACAAATTCGAATCCAAAGCTGAATTCTAGCCTTTTTGGCTCAATTTCAGCCCTACGCGACCTTATCTTTCGTACATTTGACCTAATTTTCAAGTTGAAAATTATGTTTTCTTCGAAATCGGTCCATGTATGAGTCGGTCGGATTAAAATGGGAAATATCTCCATAAGCTTTTATGAGGGTCCGGAGCGAAAATTGTTCTAGTCGAGGAAAGGCTCGCTCCATGTTCGGTCGCTGCTTTAAAAATCAAGAGGGAGAAATACTGCCAACTCTCGGCCTGCTCGGCGCCCACTGGCGTGGCGCACTTTGCGATATATCGATTGATCTGCCATTTAAACCTATAGAAAAGGATCGATAAACAGGGTGTTCGCTACGGACACCTTCATAATCGATTCTTTACCATAGCTTTAAACGGGGAAATTTCGATCATCGATCATTCACGCCTCGCCTCTGTCGGCGCCAGAACTCTAGAACTAGGTTCGAACAAGAACTTTTGTATTTGTTTCTCGATGTTCGTTTAAATGACTGTGATGACTTAGAAAATGCATGGATTTCAATGAAACGGTTAAGCTATCGAATTTTGGTTTAATTGCTCATTACCATGGATGTAAAACCTAGTCTATGACATGTCTCTCAAAGAAATTGGAATGGTGTGAACTAGGAATGAGCTGGGGTTCGGAACTCAACTTTATTGTTGAATGAAGAGCTAAATTTTTAACCGAATTTCCTTCCTTGGCAGTGCGCACCATCATTTTTGCAAGATGCCTCGTGCAAAGCTGCGCACTTGATGCGCCTGCTTTTCTGGGGATACTCAACGCATTGCCGCAACGTTAGTTTAGTTGCTCGACGGGATGGAATCGAACTAACACTGCTCCCATCTAATTAGACGCATTGCTGCCGAACGGAATAATGCGCAGTATGACGTGAGCCCTGTTATGCATTTATTCTTATGGGTCGCAGAGCTTATGTCTTAATGCGCATTGGTCCGTTTGATAGAAATGCGTTCAATGGAGAATTTGCACGCAAATTTTTTATTGCTTCATCTGAAAGTGCTTAAAGAGCTGATTTCACAGTATTTTTTGTAATTTTTTTCTGACATGGGAAATGCTTTAAAAATAGATTTAAAAGAGAGAAAATGCACCGCCTAGTGACGTCATCTGGCGGCATTTCCCATTTAAACACATGTATTTTAGCAGAATCAGTTCTTTTGTCATTTCTCCTCTAATAATTGCTCAATTTATGAATGAAGGGTATCTCAGTGTTCAGTTCACTCAGTAGAATCCACTTAAACACGAAATTTATCAAATTTCAGACCCTTGCAAATTCTCCATTGATGATGACACGCCTTCTTCAGTAGGTGGTTTTGAGGTCTCAAAATTCTGTCAATTAAATATGTATTATCGTTCTTAAGTAATCCTCAGAAAAAACTAAGAATAGGTAATAAAGTAAAATAAGTATTCATCACTTTCGGAGAAAATTTGTTTCCCAAACTTAGCTTTATAATTTCCTCATTCCTTCGACATTTCCTCACCCTGCCTGAGGTCAAAAGCACTAGTCGAGCCAAAAAAATTAAAGGAATCTTGTCGCTCTCTAGTTAATTATCAGTTTTTGCCGGAAAAGACAAAACGTAAATCTCTTAGTCTGTGCTTGCGCGTTCGGGGAGTTTCTGTATCCTTACCGAAAATGAGGCACACTTCTCAGGTTAAAAATGCAATTATAGTTTTAAATCATGTAGGTATATACTAGAAAATACTTGTAGTAAGTAGTTACGTTGTACTTACAATTAGATAAAATTTCCTCAAAAAAAAAAAAAAAAAAAAAAAAAAAAAAAAAAAAAAAAAAAAAAAAAAAAAAAAAAAAAAAAAAAATAAAATAAAATCTCAGGTCAGCCTGTTGTGAAGCACGATCGATAGATTTGTCGTAGTATGTCGAAGGAGTCAGGTTTCGGAGAGTAAGGTGGAACCCCGCCTTGCGTCGGCGCAGACAGATGGGAGGGGATCGGAGGTAAAAGGAGGTAAGGCGAAGCAAAGAGACCTGATTTATCGAAACAAACGGTATAATTTGATTGTTAAATGAGACACAAGAGGAGGGGAGGATTTGTTTTAAAAAGGAGAAAACGAATTAACGAACAAAAGAGATGATGGAATAAAGTTTGGCCGGAGGCACGGCTTTCATCATCTGCTCCGCCAGACCGGGCCGTCATAGGCTTCGACGTGTGATGTCGGATCGGTCTTCGGTCGGCCGGCGAGACCTTTAGATAATACAGTTTTGTTACTTCATTGCCGTTCGGTATTAGGAGTAACAGTTTTTTCGTCGCTGGTCCTCTTCTTTGGCTCATAATCTCTTTTACCTTCTCTCCGCCCAACACTCTGCCTTCGTCTCGAATAAATCAAAATTGGCACTTTATTTTGCTAGGAACATTGAGTCGAAGTTTGAATAGGTAAAAGAATGGATGGATGATTTTTATATTTTTGTTTTTGGTTTTTTGAAGATTCATTGCGGCGTCCTACGATAAATTCGTGATTGTCTCTACTGCCGTGCCATGTAAAAACGCTGTGCCAGCATTCGAATGTTGCCAAATTGCCTCTCAACAAATATTTCGTTTTGAGGAAAGTTGTGAATATTTTTCCTGAAAATATTCCTATTTTCTGAAAAATCGGAAGCGAAATTTTTAAAAATTGTCCTGAAAATTCGCGATTTTTCGAAGGAAATTTGGCCACGTTAAATTGTTCTTACGGCGTTCTTTCTTAGCACGGCAGCCTAGCACAAAAGTCCCATCCTTCACTAAATTCTTACTCAGAAAATGTTTGGACGTAAATTTAATCAAATAAAAAGGAATTATCACTAGTGTAACATGAGTCAGCGTCGCTTCTAGGACTTTATGTCCACCTACCTTTCGTCCATGAAATAAATGTCCACCGCTATTAATGTCCACTAAACGTTAAGTCCAGTCTTTATTAAGTCCACATGATTTAATGTCCAACAATGAATATGTCCAAAATTGTCCTAATTGTCCAAATTGTGGCATTTTTTCTTCTCATTTAAATGGCAGGAACCACCTCAAAAATAAATGCATACTACTACTACCTTCATTCTTAAAAACATTTCATTCATAAATCAAGTCATGAAAGAGAACAGACTCTAAGAACAGATAAAAACATATGTTCATGTGTACACTGTACGGATATGATAAGATGAAAACCAAAGCGGGAGCCTAGGAAACACTCCAATGCCAAATTAAACATTTTTCAGTAACAGATGCAGTCAAAATTGAAAGTCCTCTTTAACTAGTTATGTCGTGCGCCTTCAATCTTGTAGGAGGCACGCGCATAGGCGCCTACAAACCTAACGGGATACTTCACGCGTTGCGCAATGCTTGAAGTATCCCGTTAGGTTTGTAGGCGCCAGTGCGCGTTCTTCGCTGCAAACACGCCGCTCCGCTCTGCTTTAGGCTCTAATATTTGAACTCGCAGAGTCAGCGTTTTTCAACTCATGATTTTGAAATGTTTGCACTCTCTGCATTGATTATTCCCTTTTAAACTGATGAAAAAGAAATATGTACTACTGGAAAATATAATGTGTTTTTTGTAAATATAATAGTGGTTTCGTGTCAAATTTAATGATTTCCAAAGCATTCAAATTTATGCTTTTATGTTTTGGCCTTTTACTGTATATTTTGGCATACATAAGTTGTTTTCTTACCTCCTAAACGCTTTTGATAATAGTAGGTGACCATCGCATCACACGCCACGCACGGTTTGTTTACAACTCACGGTTTTTACGTTTTCCCCGATGATCGCATGTTTATTTAAAGCAAGTTTCCTACAAACTTCGCGACTCTGTACATCAATCAAGAACTAATCAAAACAAAAGTGCTTTAATTCGGTTGAATCACCCATAAAAAAGTCTCCAGTGTCAATAAAATTTTGAAGACTGCTGTTGTAGTCAGTGGCCCATATTCACAAGTCACCCCGAAAACTAATTTATTTTTTTTTAGCTGCAAAACTAATTTTTCTTTGTTTCTTCTCTAAACATTAAATTTTGGTTTCTGTTTCTTTGATTTCAGGTGAGCAGTGCAGTATTTATCCTGAAATTGACGTATACGAATACAGTAAGTAAATTCGAATAAGAAGGTTTAATATTGAAACTACATTGGTCAGCTAAAGCAAAGATTCAATTGTGATACACGAGAATAAATGGTCTTATTTTATGTTTAAAGAAACTGCTTATGTACGGATGAATTAAATTGAAAGGACCTAGGGAACCCCGCAAATCTGTTGCACACAGTTCCCTATTTGACCTAATTTATTTGTACACATTTTTTTTGAGCCTAAATACGTTTGAATTGACTACCAAATGTGTTTTTAATTTTTTTTTTTTTTTTTTTTTTTTTTCATATTGTAAAAATTGATTTTTTTTTCTGTGTGATTGTTGGTTTGCTGCTGGTTTTGTAGGTCACACCTATTTTTCGACAAAGTTAAAGCACCTTTCATAACATTATCTGAATTTTTGTATGTATTTAATTTTGATATCTTATGTTGCTGTTGCGGTTTTATCTGTTTAAGCATCCCTTCCCATTTTGCTTTTACAGTAATTTAAGTGTTAGCGTATTCAATCGTTTGGATGATATTCCCCCTCCCTTCTTTGGTGTAATTTTTTCATAAGGAAGGAGAGAACAGGCCACAGAAAAACTCACCCTCGTGGCAGTACAGAAAAAAGGGATGGAACCTTAAATCGATGTTATTCTCGATTAATTTTTTTTTTTTTTTGGCACCCTTCAACACAGATGCGGCAACGTACCCGAGGGCCAATCTTAAGTTAACGCTCGTTATTTCTGAGTTAGCGCTCGCGCTAGTTCGTATCGTATTCTGCCAAAATTTGCGCAAGCTTTGAATGAGAACATGATCGCCAACATGTCGCGTGGATCGTCGTTCCTAATTGCTTCGAATGAGCAGAACAGGAGCAGTTGGTTCTCTTTTAATCGCCACCACGCAATTTGTAAGGATACCACCATGCGGGACCTTATCGTAGGCTACTCCTTCGACATCATGGAAACGTTTTGTGCAATCGCGCTCTGCATCCTCTCATCCAGCTCGCCCGATTTAGCGCGTAGTAAATTCAAAAATTGATCGGCTGAAGCTTACTCACATTGAAAAAAAACTCCGGCCGTGGAAGCCGTACTCACGGAATATATAGTCATTGGTATTTAAACATTTTTAAAAAATTTACAAAAATGTTAAAAAACTTTTAAAAACAAACTTGAGTTGCCAAATTTCCTTCGATAAAATCTTCGTTTTTAAGGAAAGTTATGAATATTTTCTCTTGAAAATTTCAGGAATTTTAGGTGGAATTGCGAACAAAAGTATCTGAAAAATCGGAAGGAAAATATTCACACGTTAACCAGAAAATTTGTGTTTTATCAAAGGAAATTTGGCAACGCCTGAGGGCTCATACGGCGTTCTTCCTTAGCACCGCAGAATAGGACCCTCTAAGGGCACGATGTTCAGATTTTGACCAGTTAATATTACCCTAGTACCAACTTCATAGGGCACGTTTTGGGGTAGCCAAGGTGTGTCGGTGCCCCCTGTGAGCTGATTGTTGAAATTGATAGACAAAGCTATATTGATAGACAAAGAAGACAAAAGGGATATGGAAGGATCTTATTGGTGGAAGCGGGTGGTTGCAATGGACATAGAAGGTAGGTAATAGACTAACTAACGGCAACCCAGGAGAGACCCTATATAGTTTGTCCATCATTTACCCTCTTAGTCTATCAGAACCACCCATCTCAACCAATAGGATCGCTCAATACTCCCTATGTCTTCTTTGTCTATCGCTTTGTCTATCAATTTCGAACAATCAGCCCGCTGGTTTTCTACATCAGATTGAAAGCAAATAAGGAGAAAGCGCGTGAAATAGTTTCGAAAATTAGCGCGTACGGCGGAAAGGAGCCAAACGGGCGCTCTGTTTGGACAAATGTGCCCCTCGGCTGGTAGGTAAACGATCCGTCGCCGCGTTTATGATTCTCGATGGAGCCGAGGAGTCTCCGAGCCGAGGACGAAGCGCGCTCGTGATTTTTTGATTAATTGATTTGCACAACCCGATTATCCGATGGGATCGGTAAATCATCCCGGACCCCGGTTTCCCTTTTTCCGTTTAGCGTAAAACCGCCCGCCGTGTCGCCGAACCGCGTCGCTCCATCGCCGCCAGCGGCCTTCACAAGTTTGTCCGCGCGTCAGCCCCCCCTCCAGCTCCCGAATTACGGCGGTAGATTTTCCCGTTTTCGGGATTACGGGCCGCGTTCGTACCGCCGTGCTGAGGAAAAACGCCGTACGAACATTCAACAGGGTTGTCATGGTCAGGAAAAACCGGGAAATGTCAGGGAATTAGTTAGGGGAACCCTGGGAATGTCAGGGAATTGGTCAGGATAAACCTGGTAATGTCAGGGAAAATGGCGGAAATGTCAGGGAAAATGGCGGAAATGTCAGGGAAAATGGCGGAAATGTCAGGGGAAAATTATCTAGTCACCTTTATTTTTTTTTTCTAGAGTGGGTTTAACGTTTCGAACAGCAAATTTTGCCTAAAAACTATTTCTAATCATGTCTTTCCAACCATCCGGCATATCGTCAATCGTCAGGGCATTCAACAGGGTTGTCATGGTCAGGGAAAACCGGGAAATTTCAGGGAATTAGGCAGGGGAAACCTGGGAATGTCAGGTAAGTAGCCAGGAAAAACCTGGAAATGTCAGAGAAAATGGCGAAAGCGTCAGGAAAAAATTATCTAGTCGCCTTTGTTTTTTTGTTTTTTTTTTCCTATAATGGGTTTAACGTTTTGAACAGCAAATTTTGCCTAAAAACTATTTCTAATCGTGTCTTTTCAACCATCCGGTATATCGTCAATCGTCAGGGAAATTCACCAAAATGTTTTAGGGAAAACGGGGAAATGTCGGGGAATTTCATTATTAAGATTTGGTGGCAACCCTGATTTAGGCTCATACGGCGTTTTTACACAACACACCAGCAGGGGCACCCGTCCCTTTATCGTGCTCCATTACTCGATCCCCGTTGATACAACGTAAAAATTCGCGAGGCGAGCCTGCAAAATAAGTTCGCAGGGAGTGGGTGGTCGAGTTGGTCGGGACGGAGGGTGGGTGGACCGAAACAACCGGCTCCCGCCCCCGGCTGGCCCGGAAAGCACCGAAGGGGACGCCGCCGCGGTAAAGAAATCCCCCACCTCCCCCCCACCGCGCGCCGCCGCGGAGCGGGGCAGAAGGGGGAACTGTAAATTTGAATTACAAGATAAATGACAAGAGGCAAACACTGAACAATGAGATGTGAAATCAGTTACTTATGCTCCGAATGTCCTTGACACGGTTCGCTCCATGGAAAGTGCGATTAAACCTTGGCCGCATCAAATTCAATAATTACTTTATCTCTTTTCGTGTCTCTCTCGCGGTTCCCCGCCCCTCCCCGCGCCCTCCGTCTCTCTCGCTCTCGCGTCCACCGGACGGAGAGAAATAAGGAGACTGGACAAGGAACAGGTGGCTGGGAATCGACCACGGTGATTAGTAAAATAGAAAAAAGAATCACCCTCTACTCTATTTTTAACTATTTCACTGTGCTACTTGTGAGCACCCTTTAGAATAGAGAGACTGTGCCCAGATCCAGTCTAGGTAGACGTTGCTTTATTTCCTCTCGCGTTTTATAATTTTTACAGAAAACTTAGCGGTATTTAGACTTGGAAATTTAGACCGTCGATATCTTTTTCACAATCCACAAGAAATTCGGTTCACGAAAATTTTCAATTTTTCCTAATGTTTAATTCTCTCTTACGTCGGTTTAAGGTTGACAGTTCTGTCAAATAGATTTGAAAAACCCTCCCTCAGTATTTACGATGACATCCGAAAAAGAAAAACGCTTATAACGAATCTCGAGTAAGGGGGGTATACTTGCATGTGAGGGATTACTAGTATTTGCCTTCACAAAAAATTAAAAATACGAAAAAAACCTGTTTCATTTTGAAAATGTAATTTTCTGTAATTACTGTGATTTAGTGAGCGTATGAAGTCAGCTGCTTTTAGTTATTTTCTCTTTGAATATGTATTTTCTCATGATGCGCCTTGTAAGGAATTCATTCAAAGAGGATAAACAGCCATATCTACCCTCATATTCGGGAAATGCTAGGAAAAATCCGAAAGTCCCAGGAAATGCATCGGAAAAAATGTCGGTTTTAGTTTTTTGGGGAATAACTTCGGGGAGACTCATCTTTGGACCTCAAATATCACCTTTATCAAAATACGATTCAACTTCCCAACTGTGAGGGCATTGAAGTAATAATCGTACAAAAAGGTGACATTTTCCGAGTTGAACTTTAGGGTCATAGACGGCCCTTTTATGCGCACCTGTCCGTCAGTGCCCAATTCAAATGAATGTAGCCGTATAAATGATCATCATCGGATAAGAAATGTCTCGAATAGAAAATTAAATATTGAAGTTCGAATCATCGTGATCCTCTCCCAATAGTCTGCGTGAAATCCACTCCGACAAAACGGGTCAGGGTCAGATGCAAATTGACACTCTCCATCAATATCATGTGAACAGGCTTCTTGACTTTTTCTTGTGGGTAGTAAAACTCATCTCACACGCGGGACTAATCCGGGCACGGTTGATATCCATCCAAAATCTAGATGATCCCGTTTAACATGAACCTCTGAAGGCACGAGCTTTAAAGAGCAGGGCCTCATTCATAATCGTTCCTTTCCTTAAACAGCGCTTCTTCATAGGAGACCCCGTATCGTTAATATTTTTATAATTGGACGTATTTCTGTCAAACGGGACTATGGAAATTTTGACGTGAGCCCAGTTATGCATGTATTCTTATGGGTCTCCGGGCTCATTTTTTAATGCACATAGTTCCGTTTTGCAGAAATACATCCAATTGGAGGTTTATGGAGATCCTCAATACCATATAAAAATGAATGTTTTACTGAATCTTGAGTAATGCACAATTCAAATGCCGAGTATGTCTTTCGGAGCGCATCTCAGTTTTTAGTGTATTTTCCGAAGGAAATACAC
Organism: Bemisia tabaci; assembly: GCF_001854935.1. Classification (NCBI taxonomy): domain Eukaryota; kingdom Metazoa; phylum Arthropoda; class Insecta; order Hemiptera; family Aleyrodidae; genus Bemisia; species Bemisia tabaci. The sequence goes on from NW_017547115.1 coordinate 5,119,534, forward strand.
TATTGCATTCTCCCATGATGTCGGACCCGGACCCGAGACCTTGTGAAGAGCATCGATCACGGGTCGTAGATCACGAAAATATATGCCATTCAAATTCATATATGTATGTATATATGTATGTATGTATGTATGTATGTATGTATTTCCGCCTTTTGAAGATTTTTCGATTTTTGAGTGGTTATATCTTTCTTACGTTGAAAGATATTTTGACCAATTTTTTTGCATTTTGTAGAGACTCATTAGGACTACTATTCTGCGAAAAAAAATTGAAATTTGAGGCAATAGATTTTGAGGGGTGGGGCTCGAAA